>JBBPDJ010000020.1:14808828-14863431 GCA_037974625.1 Cucumis cinereus
AATAATAATTGTTTATTAATAACGGTCAACGGTTTACATTTACTATCTACGAGTTTTAGGACATAAAACCCAACAGATAGGATCTTTTCTGCTAAAGATCCTTTGAAGCAATCATCTTCTTTAGTTAGAAGGCTTAGAATTTTGTCGACTTCCACACCTCTTACCACGTCAAATATCTTTAGAAAGGACAGGAGGCCATGAGGATTGTTTGGTTGGATCAACCATTGGTGCTTCAGAAGTACCAACCTTCCAATGATTGAATTTAAAGCATAAAGCTTCATTAAAGATTCATCATAAGTTGCTCCTTGAGGTCTTGAAGATGACCGTTTAGAGATGACTACAAAAAAAATGTAAATAAGAAAATGAGTATATTATCCACTGAAGAAAAAAAAAAGAATATATACGAACCATTGGTATGGTGATATTAGGAACTATTGAAGCACTTTGATACTCCTTCAAAAAAATTGTCACTTGATGCCCTTTTCTTCTTCAAGGATCTTTGCCAAAGATGATCACTTATGCTACCATCACTCTCTTCTACGTGAGTCACAACGTCTTTCTGAGGGGTCGAAGTCGATGTCTTAATTAAATGAATTAGTTTACCACCTAAAGTACTCCTTTTTTTTCTTAGATATCTTAGGTTGCGATGGAAGAGGAATAGCACTACTCACTAAACAATATCTATTGTCCCCAAAATAATTCTCTTGCTTCGTTAGCCACCAATTTCCGTATTTTGGTGTCACGTTGTTGCATGGCTCTAATGTACGAGATGGCAAGAATACTTAGGATATAGTTCTATGGCTCGTGCATACCCTCTAGTGATGTAACACATTATTTTGGAGTATTGATCAGTGGTATTCCTCCTATTTCATTAGGAATGTCTCGGTAGAATAATGTTATACGCCTCGTGCGTTGGTGTTTAGCGTCGGCAAAAGAATTTGAGAGAGAAAATTTAGCGTAGGAGTTTGTTGCTCATTCTTCTCTCTTCTCTTTTTCTTTGGGTTTGTGTTTACTAGACATTTTGTTAGCCTTTTTTCTTCTGATGGTGTGGGTGAGAAAGACGTAAAAAAGAAGACAGAAAATGAAAGTTTTGGAACAAAAAAAAAAAAAAAAGGAGGCAAAAGTAAAAAGATGTAAGGCCCAAAAGTGGTTGAAGACTTCTGTATTGGAACCAAAAAAAAAAAAAAGGAAGGAAAAGTGAGGTTTGTTTGAAAGAGCAAAAAGTAATGAGAAAATGGAAGTGCAAAATGTAGAAAGCAGTGGAGGAAAAAGCTTGCAAACATGAAACCTGATGAAGTTTACCCCTTCAAACCCCTATCAATTCTCTGCGTCCTTTGTTTAAAATCTGAGATGTTACAACAAAATTTGTCCATTCTATTCTCTCCAAATAATTTCTACTTTAATTGTAACATTTCGGTTGACCTAAATAATATAATGTTATAACTCACAGTTTCTTCTGCTTCAATTTCATGACTTGCTGCTAATTTCAAAACCATGAAAATACAAACGCTCAAATTCTTTTGAAATTCTAGTTTATATGATTTGATAAAAAGTTGTTTTATGCTTTATCAAACCAAATTGACCAAATTCTAACTTAAAAACTAAATTCTATAGTACCAAATTTGCAATATAATATAATGTTTTTAAAAAATAACAATATATTGAAAAGAAGTTAAATTAAAATTAAATAGTTAAGTTCTTTTTTTTTTAATTGAACACAAAGGCTTTTATTTCTCATAGTAAAAACCAAACATAAGGTGCAAAAAAAGAGTCCTATTACTTTCTTTAACCTTTATTCTTCCTTTCTCCTCTCTGTTTTCTTACATATTCTGATATGATATGAAACACTGTACTAGGAATCTAACATATCTATATATATCTATATATATATATTATATATATATAAGCATTGCCTTCAACAACAGCAATATCTCTTGATCACTGCTGCTGCATCTGTATCGGATATTTCAGAACTTTACATATTTCTGAACAATTGTGAACTCCATGAGCTTTGGGGTCTCACAATGGCAGAACCAGAGGGGAATTCACAGCTTATGGCATGTTGGATCAAAGCTTGTACTACACAGCTATGGCAGGACTCGCCTTCTTTCTCCGGTCACCAAAGCTATGACATGATCCCAAGCTTGGGAGGCAGCATTGTACAGATCCAAATGGCCTCTCCTTCTCAGCCCAGATATCTCCATTTGGGGTCCTCTCACTGCTGCATACAGAGTTTGTTCCTGACATGTAAGGCGTTTCAGGATTCGACTGCAGGGCGAGTTCATTTAGAGTTGGTTTGGCTTGTCTGTCAGTGCCATTTCTAGAGCTCTCCCTGAAAAGATCAGCCAGCTTCTTCTTTCCTGTTGGCGATGGTTCGGGAATGGTGATTGGAGTTTGATCATCAATGCCATGAACTTGGTTGATCCGAGGAGTACCGGAGGAGAAGCTGGAGTGTACCGGAGTGTTTCCTCGTGAAGGAGTGAAATCTGCAGCCAGCCATTACAATTGAATACTCTAAGAAAGGAGATGAAAAAGGCAAACAGCATTAAAAAGAATTCCAATGTCTACTTACCACCATTAACACTGTAGAAATCATCTTCACAATCCGAATCCAACCAGCCTCGTGAATCAAAAAACGCTTCATCTTTGCTACCTATGAGAGAACACCAAAACTCAAATGTCAACATGCTTCTTTCCTAGAACAGCCATTTCAGAGTTAATACAAAAATAGGTGTGGATAGATAGCAAAACAAAAACATAAAATAAATGCATATAAAACATAAGACTAGTGTGAAAAACTCAATCAATAGAGTATATGAAAGAAAAAACTCACAATGACAAATATAAGGTAGAACGATTTCTAATAGTAGCATTTGATCATTATGGGTTTGGGCCATCACATCATAACAATAAAAATTTGGAACTCCAAACATAGGAAGGATGAGTAAATAAACATGTGAAGTTTTAAATGAACTGAATTTACAGCATCCTTGTGATTTGTGAAAGAAATCCTAGACCAGAAACTGCTTCTGCTATGCAATTCCAGGAAGAGAGGTCGTACTTCCATCCATCATTTTCTCCTTTTTCTGATAATGACTAAACAAGGCAATTGATTCCATTGCCCCAAAAACCAAACAGGTAAGGTCAAATTAAACTTGTAATAAACTATCATCTAGGAATAGTAATAAATTTGCCCAAAAAGGCAGTCCTGTTGATAACGACTTAAGACGTTCAGGAGAAGTTCTTCGAGTTACCGAGTTCAAGCTTAATAAATGAGAATTCTTGAATCCTGTAAAGTAAGCATTCCTCACTATCCAAGAACTCTACTTCATGTGAGATGGAGAGAAACTCATCACAACATCCTTATCAAATGAGGGGACAGATAAAATCTAACACCACTATGCAACAAATTATAAGAAACATGAATCAAAAGAAACAAACAAACAAACCGCTTATTTTATTTTAAAGTTAAAAAGGTAATAATAGGATCAACTAATAAACACAAAGGTGTTCTATAAATTACTAGGTGTGATCAGTACAATATGATTGAAACTCAGTAAACTTTAGTAACAAATCTTTAGTACACTTATTTTTCTCTTAAATCTTTTTATCTGTCAATTAATAACGAAGCACAAAATCCACTAATAACAATACATAGATTGATTGGATACAGAGCTTCCACTGGAGAAAGGAAGGAGTCCTCCATCTCTATACACAGAAGAGTCAATTCCCTCTCAAAATTTCATCATAAAACCATAAGAAAAGAAAACTGGGGTCTCTCTAATTTTAATGAATAATTATTAAAAATAAAAAGAAAGAGGTGAAATTAAAGCCCTTCTCTTCATCAATCTATGAAGATTTAGATTGAAAAAGAGATCGGTTCCTCAGTTTTTTTTAATAATAATATAAACAAATGGGGCCTAGATTAACTTTATCATACAAATTAAACAATAAATGTCCAAAAGGCAATAATTCAATAAGATATTCGATTAGAAAAATAAAACAGGTTTAGATCATGACAAAGCAATCAAAGTCAAATCAGGGACACGCAAGAAGCAAAAAACACTTTAGATCGCATATAATTTTGTTTCTAAGAGGCAGTGATTGTCAAGCATCAAAGTTCATCACACAACATAATAACAAATCAACAAGAAAACATTAAAAGAAACGAAGCAGGAAAAAAAGAAAAAAGAAAACACAGGCGATTACAGTAGTAGAAACTGAAAAAGAAGAAGAGGAGAAGCACCCAAGTGAGAAGGGGAGGTGTGAGATTTGAGAAAGACGGTGGGGTTGATGGGAGTGTTGTTTTGTTTGATGGGTGAAGGGGGAATTGCCATATCATTGGTTTTGGAAGCAAGTGAGAGTTTGAATTTCATGGCGGAATCGGGATTTCTGTGGATTGAAGCACAGGAACCCATTGATGGAGTGGATTTGGGGTTTGATCTCTCCTTAAGTTGATGGTAGTGGGATCATGAGGGAGTGAAAACGAAGAATTGAAAATGGGATTGTAGAGAGAAATGGGAAGAGGAAGAAGAAGAAAGGAGGAGGAGGAGAAAGAGGAGGATGTTTTGTTGAGGGAAGTGGAAAAGTTGGAATGTGAAAGACCAATGAGGAGAGAGAGAAGAGAGAAGAGAGAAGAGAGAGGATTTGGGCATGAAAGAGGAAAGGTTGCATTAACTTGTGGGGTAATGCCAAACAGTCTTTGAAATGAATGTTGTGTGAAATTAAATTGAGAGTTTTTTTTTTATATATTTAAACTTTTTTAAAAAATACGTCAATTACAATTGAGTTATGATTATTCTATTTTACCGGCGTTAAGGTTTCATCTGAAATTATCATAAT
Organism: Cucumis cinereus; assembly: GCA_037974625.1. Taxonomy (NCBI): domain Eukaryota; kingdom Viridiplantae; phylum Streptophyta; class Magnoliopsida; order Cucurbitales; family Cucurbitaceae; genus Cucumis; species Cucumis cinereus. Next base: position 14,813,671 of record JBBPDJ010000020.1, read on the forward strand.
TTTTTAAATCATTGTAGTAATTACATTTTTACAAAATTCAATAGAAAAAAGGTAAAATAATATTTGGTACCTTAAACTTAAAATAATGTGTTTGGTAAATAAATACAAAAGTATATTATTTTAGATATAATAACTAAAATAAATTTATAATCAACTTTTTATTTTTTGTAATTTAAAATTTAAAATTATAAATTTTGTTTGTTATGGATTAATTTTTAAATATTAAGAAAAATAACTTTATTTTTTTTTAAAAGAAATAAATATGATATACTTTTTAAAAAATTGATTCATTCAACCAATGAGAAACGGATAAATCAATAAAAAAAAAATCATATTTTTAAAGAATAAAATTGAAAACTAAATATCAATTTAAAACTCTACTCGATTTTAAGTGAATCTAGAAGCTAGTAGAATATCATGAAATTCATGTGTTTTTAAAAGTTATTCTAGCATATTTAAAATAACTCTATTTTATCTAACTTAAAAACGGTTGAAATTTGCAACGCTTCTATCTCTTTAAAAGCAATTTCAAATGCACACTAATTTTTTTTAATACAACAATTGTGCAAATGAGAGATCAAACACTCTAAGATGGAAAGTCGTGTCAATTATCGTTGGTCTAACCTCACTTTGCTTATTAATATTAAGTTGTAACTTTGAAATATTTATATTGTATCAATTTAAACTCTGAAATTTAGTAAATATGTCAATTTACACATTTCATTATGTTTTTTTATTCATAATTTTACCAATTAAACTCATCTCTTTTATTAATCTAACATGTTTAAATTGTTCCATTTATTCATTCATAGTTTACGTTAGTACAACATCTAAAGTTTAGGGGTACAAATTAAAATTTTTTACATTTTTAGCGAAAGAAAAACATGAAATTTGACCATAAAACTTGTCATGATTTATCAAATTAGACCTCATGCTTTGAATTTCATGAACCGTGTCTCTAAACTACATAAGCATCTCAATTTTGGTCCCTAAACTTTTATGTAAACAACAATTATTCTCATTTTCGATTTTTAACAATTTAGCCTCATGAACTATAATATGCAACAATTTACTACTTATACTTTAAAAATTTGTAATGATAAAGATTTTATCACGAAATTCAGTGAAAGTTTTTACGTTTACTGATAATGAATTAATTAGTAAGGGAATATATATTTAAGTTACAAATTCTAAATCGTTAAATAATAAAAACAACGTTTAATAATTTTGATGAAATCTATTTACGATAAAGATTACATCATGACAAATTTTAAAAGTATAAGTAGTAAATTGTTATATACTAAATTATAGTAATTAAGCCTTTCCGGTAATCATTTCATTTTTGTTTTGATTTTTGAAAATTAAGCTTATTTCATTATCACTTCTTTACAATAACTTGCATGTTTTCTTAAGTACAATGATCGAGTTCTTAACCAAATTCCAAAAACTAGAATAAATATCTAAAAGAATTTACATGATACCCATTTACAATTCCAATAATAATTTATTGCAAAAATGAAGTTATTAATTAGTTAAAGATAAAAATTGGAATTTTAAATGGGTATAATGTATCACATGTTTGTTTATTTATTTATTTATTATTATTATTAGGTTAAAAGTTACAAACTTAAATCCTCGAATTTGATAAATTTTGTGCGATGGGTTTTGGTTAATGGGTTTCAAGTTTTCGCTTTTGTTTTTGGTAGATTTTCTAATTTTAAAAATATATTTAATAGATAATATACCTACTCTAACATTCTTTTAATTTAACATATTGCTTTATTTGAAATTGCAAACTTATTAACCAGAAAAAAAATAATCAAGTTTTTATCCAATAAATTTGTGGATATTTCTTTGTTTTAACTTGGTAGGTTTTATTCAATAAAGCATAAACACAAAAAGACATATACGAGATACGACGATGATTGGAATTAACGATATATTTGTTTGGTTTTATTTTCTAAAACTCGTGATTTGTGAACGTTAAACTATTTTATTATTCAGTTAAGTTGTTGTTGAAGTATTGTTCAATAAATGTTAAGTTGTTGTTGAACTATTTTATTATTCAGTTAAGTTGTTGTTGAAGTATTGTTCAATAAATGTTATTGAATAAGAGATTTGCTTGTTATAAACTCAAAATTCAATAACTTAACGTGACTATAGTATAAATACTTGAACTTTATATTGTAACATAAATGTGGATCGAGTTGATAGTCTAAATGGTCTGTAGTATAAGAATAAGGTTACGTGCCTAATTATTTTGAAACATTATGGATGCGACCCACTTGGTATTTAGCACAAACAATATAATCCTAAATTGCTCATGTAGGGACATGCGAGTAGGGACGTCCTATGTAAAAGAGTTTGTATAAGATCAGACCATAAAATAGTTACTTTTACATTATAACACTGCTTACTGTTTAAAACTGACTATTTCGACTTTGATGACTTTGGTAACTTTGACCTTAATTCTCAGCTAACTATGAACTTTTTGTTTATTTGAGATTATTCTTAGATCTACAGATTGTATCTGCATAGGTGATGGTAGCTCAACAAGACGGATCCAATCGACCTCCCATTTCACGGATAAAACCGAGTGTATAGTTGGAAAGATAGGTAAGTTCAAATTCACTCCTACCCGCTTCTAGAGATAGTAGAGAGGTTCTTCTCTTAACTATTGACTCCAGATCTTGAGAAAATGGGTCTCACCCTTTCATTGGCCAAAAAGAGATTCGGTTTAATGGTTGGACCATAAACCAATTGTTCATTAGAGAATCAGTTGAGACTTAAGAAACAATATGTAATTTCGGAGGTAAAACGATATTTTAACCTAGCTAAAATTACGAACAACTTGTGAAAGGTTGACTTACTAATCAATCAGGTGGACACAAATATATCTACACAAATTGATCACTAGTTTGATCCCACAATCAAGTTCTAAGTCTAGAGGATAGTGGAGATGATCTTGGTGGTGGTCATTGGTGAATTCGTGATCAACAACTACATTAGTTCGTGGTAAATTTGAGTTACAAAGGTATGAACTCTAAAGCGAATGTTTAGTGAGTTTTCAAAGCATGTTTAATCCTTTAAATTCTTGTAATTAGGATTATATTTGATTAAATTGCTTCTGCTGCATGTTTATATACACTTTCAATATTAATTTCTAAAAAACTAAGATAATGATTTGTTTAAAGATACGTTTTTTTCTTTAAAAATCTAGTATATAGGTGAATTTAACATAAAGATACTAAATGTTATTCACTAAATCCACGAAAAATCATAAATTATCAAATTAATCATAATTGTACGAAATACAATACAAACACTAAAATACAATAGAAAAAAAAAACAACATCAAAATGATGGAAGTACAATAATCAATCGAATGCAATAGAAAAGAGATACAAATTGATCATAGAAGAGAAAAAAGATTAGAGGAAAAATACGAAAATAAATGAAAGTTTTCTTCGTTAAATTGTTGAAGATATTCAAGAGGGTTATATTTTACAAGACTTTATCAGGACTCAAATGTGATGATGACAATCAGATGATTATAACATTCGATAATTTATTTATTTATTTTTGTCATTTTAGTTTTGGATGTGGGAATGAGCATTTTAAATAGATTGTTTAATTTTGAGTTGAAAAATATTAGATGAGTTGTTTATAATTTTTCTTTAGAAAAAGATCTACGTTGAATAGTTTGTTAGATACGTCAGAATAAAAACAAATACGCCAAATTGCATGTCAAAAATGTATTTAAAAAGTATATGAAAGTATCGGTATCTGATACGTATTTGATATGAATTCATTGTTTCATCTGAAGTATTTGTGATTCATAGATTTTATACTTATCCATGTAATTTTTTAAAACTAAAAAAATAGAATATAACACTTTTCTTGGGAAAATTCCCTTAGGAATAAAACTAAAAATAACCCTTTAGAATATATTCTAGAAATTTTCCCAAATCACTATCATAATTGTAAACTTGATGAAAGCTCACAGACGAGATATAAAAGTTCGAATCTCTAACTATTTGTTACATATTTTAGAGTGATTTTAAAGTTATTAAAATTACTTTTGTGATCATCAAAATTGCTTTGATTCCTATTATCGCTCGACATTAATTTAATTTTTAATTCTACACTTTCAAATATAATTTTCACATCATTAAAATTAGATTTAATTTGAATGTTTAAAAATAAATAGTAGAGTGATTTTAAAATTACAAAAAAAAAAAATTAATAATCTCAAAATTACATTTCATCAATTGCTAAAACTACGTGGAAAATTAATACTTGATTCATAGATTATTAAATTACAAACTAGAATTAAAAATTTTGAATCACAAATCTCTTAATCCTTAACGTATGTACATGAATGTGAGATGTCTAGCTTGTCTTTTATTCTGATTTGACATGACTAGAGTTTTTATTCCTTTAAAAATAATCGTGTGTATATGCATATTCAAACACCTATGTGCATTAAAAGCACTTTTAATTTTCTTAAAGCCCTACTTATACATATATACATATACATATGTATATACATATATATAATAAGAGACAGTCATATCATCTACTTATACTAACCTTTAATCGAGTCGTGGAAAACAACCCTTTCAAAGTCAAAACTACAGACTTAGTTTGATAAAAACTCATAATTGATGACTTTATTTAATTTGTGTTATTTGTTTTTTAAATTTATACTTGCTCTTTTTCAAATTTTCAATTATATTTTTCATTTAAATTCTCAAAAGAAAAAACAAAACTTAACTTACTTTTTTAGAACATTTGTAAAAATTTGATAACTAATTATAGCAATTTATGTGAGGAGATAATGTTTATAAATTTAATTTTCAAAATCTAATTGGTTATTGTTGATGAAAATTTTATTTAAAAAATAAATATTGTTATTTTATTCAAAAGTGGCATTCCCACGTTGTTAAGAAACCAAAGTGAAAGCCCCTTTAAATACTCATACATTTTGTTATGGGTTTGGACCTCAGGAGGTACCCATGTTTTAGAGAGATTGAGAAGATAGATAAATGTAGATTTGTTGATATCTCCACGTGTGTCATCGTCCGATCGGACGAGGCGTGGTGATTAATTATTATTATTATTATTATTTTATTAAGTTTGTTTTTTTTTCAAATATTGCAAGTAAGTTGAGGCGTTACCGTTACGACTGTTGAGACGTTGAGACGTTACAACCGTTTATGTCTATTGATCCATTACGACCATTGCAGTTGAGCTTTACGCATCTCAAAGCCTATATATATATATCATCCTTCTGTTCTCATTTCAACAACAATTGAATTCACATCTTCTTACTTAAAATAGAATTATTATATGATCCCACGATATTCAAGGAATATAAAATTAATTGTCTAATTATACTTTAAATTATGTCCTATATTAAAAAAATAGTTTTTAGGAATTTAACCGATCATTTAACTAATTCTAATTAAATATGATTCAACTCGAACATGAACTTATATTATCAAATTAAACTTATATTATCAATTTCTAATTTAAAAGTTTGATTCACTATTTCTGAAAATACTAACAAAATATTCTATTTTATATTTTATGGTTTACATTTACTCTTAATTAGTACTAAAATAGATGTGGTTTAATAACTAAAAATAAAAAAAAATAGATAATTATCTATTAGAGTATGAATTGGAATTTAAATCCTTCAAACAAACAATAAATAAATAAATAAGTTTTATAATTAAAAAAAAAACAAATAAAACCCTACTTGTGGGACAAATTGGTGAGGGTTTTATGAGTTTGTGGAGCAAAATGTCCTTAAAGTTAGGTCTGGAAACAGAGTTTGAAGTTTTTTTGGAGTTCTAAATTGTATCATGTGGGATTTATTCTATTATATAAATACATTTGAGAAGAAATTATTTCAAATAAAATAAACAAAATACCAGCAAATTAGGTAAAAGTCACTTTTGAATTTTCAATTTAAGATATCATTCAAATCATATATATTTGATTATGATTCCACAATTGGCATGTTTCAATTGTGATTAGTTAATTACATAAATTAAAAATGAGGGTAGATTATTGAAATAGATTAAATTTGGTAGAGGGATTAGGCAGGTTCTTAATTGGAATTTAACAATTAATTTCCAAAACTTTATCCAATTGATTCTCAAAATCATACTTACCTCATCCAATATTTTTTTTTGTAAAAAATGTCGAAGAAAAAAGATAAATGTGTGTTCATTTGTCAGTACTTGTACTATTACCTTTAAAGTAGAGGTTGGATTCTCTCGCTCGTAGATGGATTGACAAAATAAAAATTAATTAAATATATATATATATATATATATATATATATATATACATGCCAAATTTCCATGCAATTTTGGTAATTTTTTAGGGTAATGTCAACATCTAAGCTCTGAATTGGAGCATGCAAGAGGCTATATTTTAGCCACACAATCGCAACATTAATTTAATTTAGGGGGAAAATAAAGAGTTTGTATATCATTTGACTTAAATATTAGAATGGAAAATAAGATTCTAATTTAGATTATTCAATTAAAATCTAATAATAAGACACATTTTTCAACCCAATGAATATGACTTATTTTTATTTTATTCTAATTATTTTTTCGTCTTTTTAATTAATTTATAGTGCAATCTTGTTTTATATAATTATTAAATCCATGAAAGTGACTATTTATATTTGTGGAAAATTGTTTTATATTTATCTCAAAAATATCTATTCTACCTTCGATTGCTTCATAAACAAAAGTGTATAGATCTTTTATTCTTACTAATACATTTAAATTAAATATATAAATCAGCTTTCATTTAATTTAGCTTAACTGATATATAATATTTATTAATAATCAACATATTTTTAATTTGAATTTTCGCACTACTTATTGTAAAAAAAAATAATAGGAAAAGAAAAGTTGAAAAAATGAAAGAAAAAAATATTTTGTATTTTTAATTTAAATGTATCAAGTTTTTATCAAATAGTTATGGACTGATAATGATATTTAAGACTTTTTTTTTCTTTTCAAAATATCAACATTTTTAAAAATAGAAAAGAAAATTTGTGAATATTTAAAAATAAAAAAACAAAACCCATTTTATTTGATTAAAACTCCAATAATTGATTGATCCCAATATTATTGAGGGTTGAAATGAAATTTAGTGATGAATACAAAATTGTCAATTCAACTTTTGGTTTGCAACCCACTAATCCCAACTTCATTAATTTCCTCAATATCATAAAATAAAATAAAATGAATAATAATAATAATAATAATAATAATAATAATAATAATAATAATAATCCCAACTTCATCACAATTCACAAGACACAATTTTGAAATTGATCCTCTAATTACTTATCTTCTTTTCTTTTTATCACATCCTCTAATTATTAATGCAATCAAGTTAACCCTTGCTAATTTTGGTATTTCAATATTAATATATTTGCGTTACCAAATTGATGTTAATTAAATATAGGTTTAAAATCTATTTTAATCTAGTAAACTACTTTATTTTATTATTGACTTTCAACCTCTCTCGATGTTATTTATGCTAAGGTTTACTCTTTAATGTTAAAATTGAATGTTGTGAGTTTCATATTTGTTCTTCGAACTTGTAACAAAGTGGTTCATAATTTGGTCACTCATTCTATTGTTTTGAGTTTTTTGTGTGTGTGGATCATCAATAGACTTACTATAGACCCAGGGGCAGGGGTCCACAACTTTATGCCCTATAAATATATATATATATATATATATATATATATGACGTAGTATCAGTACTAGCTAGTCTAGTGATTAATCTGGCTTCTAGTATCTTCTAGATTTAAGTTCAAGTCTCACTCACTAGTGTAAAATAAAAAAAATAAAATAAAAATAAATGAAAAGGTGATTTACGAATGTGTTGGAGGTAGTTGAAATTTTATTTAACATAAATGGTAGAGTGAAATATAAATTTTGAATAAATATAGATTTCATTACATTTACATGGTAAAGATTTGACATTAATTTAAAATTTACGGTAAGAAAAAGGGATCGAAATAAGTATTTAATTAAAAAAAAGTATTAAAACAAAGTAAACATTTTTCAAAAGAATACAGTAAAAGAAGAATAAATATAATAAAATTGAATTAGAAAAAGAGAGGGAAAAGAATTGTTTGTATTTAAATATAGTAAATTGAATAAAAATATTTACAGATAAGCAATATAGACGCTGATCATAGACAATTATCATAAGAAACTAATACTAGTTTTGAATTTTGCTAAATTTGTAAGTATTTTTCGTACTTTTATCCTTTAAAATGCTGATAGTGGTGTTGAACGATACAACCAGACTGTTAGCTAAAGGATTGACTCAAACATATGGGATTGATTATCAGGAGACTTTTGCTCTCGTTGCAAAAATCAACTCCATAAAAAAAAATTGTCTCTTACAACTAATTTAGATTGGCCATTACATCAACTAGATGTTAAGAATGCTTTCCTTAATGGTGTTTTTGAAGAAGTGTTTATGAGTTTACCATCGAGATTTGAAATGGAACTTGGAAATAACAAAATTTGCAAAGTAAAAAAATCACTAAATGACCTGAAACAGTCTCCAAGAGCTTGGTTTGAACGATTTGAAAAACCAGTCACTAGTTATGGATACCTCCAAAGTCAAGCAGACTATACAATGTTTTATCGACAGTCTGTGAGTAGTAAAATATTTTAGTTGTCTACGTTGATTACATTATTCTCATAGGTAATGATGTAGAAGGTTGGTTGATCTAAAGAACAAATTTGCAAGTGAGTTTCAGATCAAAGACTTGGGAGCCTTAAAATATTTTCAAGGATGAAGTTTGCAAGATCTAAGAAAGATATTTTTGTGAATAAAAGAAAATACATTATTGACTTACTCCAATAGACAGATATGCTTCTCTGTCAAATAATAGAATCTCCTATCGAACCGAATATAAAATTAAAATTAAAGAATTTTGATGATGTAAAGAACAAAGACACATACCAAAGACTTGTAGGTTAGTTGATCTATTTATCTAATACATGCCCAAATGTTGCATTTGTAGTAAGTATGGTAAGTCAATTTATGCCCTCACCTGGACCCACTCATTTTGAAACTATATACAGAATTCTGAGGTATTTAAAGGACTCCAAGTAACGGTATATTATTTTTAAGAAAATGATCATTTTTAAGTTGAAGTGTACACTGATGTAAATTGAGTTGGAAGCACTACTGATAGAATATCTACTTTTGGTTATTGTTCTTTTGTTGGAGGAAATTAAGTTGCATGGCATAGTAAAAAACAAAATGTAATCGTGCTGAAGCAAAATTTCGAGCTTTGGCCTATGTAATTTATAAAGGTATATGGATTAACATGATACTTGAAGAACTGAACTGTTTCAGAAGACACCTATACGAGTCCATTGTGATAACGAGGCTACCATTGTTATAACTCATATTGCAGTTCTATGCGACATAACGAAGCATGTTGAAGTTGACAATCATTTCATAAAAGAGAAAATTGATGCAACAGAAATATGTATTTCTTACCTTCCAACGAAGAAGAAATAACTGATATGCTAACAAAAGCTCTTTCAAAAGGACAATTTGATAAACTTCTAAACAAATTGGCTATGGAAGACATCTACAAATCAGTTTGAGGGGTAGTGTTGGATTTTCATCCTTATATTTTCTATAATAATTTTGTATATTTGTGTATATTCTTTTCCTATATATGTTTGGTGTTTCCTTATTTGTATTTGGTATTTCTTCTAAATGTTCAGTATTATGTCCTAAAAAGTGTAGGTAGTAAATGTAATTCATTGACCGTTGTTAATAAAGTTTTATAATTGTAATTTCAACAAGTCTTATTGATTATTTTATTACCTTTTTCTTAATAACCTAAATCCAATAAACTAACATCATAAGCTACCTTATGAGTCTTAAACTGTATGTGGAGACATACATGGATCAATGTTCAAGATACAACTTAAAGACTATAGTGGTAAGGTTGGGTATCTTATCTTGGTAACATTATGGATACAAACCACTTTGTATTTGATACAAACACAATGATCCAACGCATCTGTGTAGGTGACATATGGGTGAGCGTTTTCTATGTAACGAGTTTGCATAAGACTGGACCACAAAATAGTAACCATTAGATGTAACTTTGTTGACTAGTTAGGTTTCTAATTCAATAGGATGATCTAGGCAACTTACTCTTAATCCTAAGTGTATTATGAACTTTTGTTCGTAATATTGTTATTTGATTTGTACAAGTGAGAGTGGTTAGATTACCGACTCAATAAGCCTACCATTTTGAAAACAAGATCGGGTGGATAGCTGGAAACATAATCACACAAGATGAAATTCACTTCTTTCACACTTTAGGGTAAGTAGATGAGTGTTCGCTTAAATGGTGTCTTTGAAACTTGAACAAAGGGTTTTACACCCCTCTATGACACGAGAAGGGTTTCTGTGTATTAGTTGGACTATAAACAAGTTGTTTATTAGAGGAACACTGATATTTAAGGACTAAAAAGTAACCTAGGGGTAAAACAGTAATTTGACCCAGCTGGTGTTACAGACATTTGTGAAGGACTAACTTGCTGTTATTGATCTATATCCGTGAACATAGATATATATCTACAGTGAGACGAGTGCAACATTGAGTCTTTACTGGAGTGTACACACAGTTAACGAATATTGATTAATGTGGTTAATGAGTTTAGCTAATTAATCTCATATCGTTGGAGCTTCTGATCTGTAGGTTCATTAGATCCATAGCTCGTTAAGAGTATTGAAATTATTATATCTTGAATGTAATTTGAAATGTTCAATTTTACTTAGGAAATTAATATAATGTATGGTAATATATTATAATATAAAGTTTATATTTTAATTAATTCTAAATAGATATTAATACCTCTCCATCAAAATTTGCAAGGGCTCATCTTCAAGACAAACCTTTTGCACAAATTTCAAAGCACACTACTAATTTAGTCCTAAGATAGATATTAATACAAATATTGTCCCTTATTGTCCCATTTAGCCCAAAAACAACTAATGAATAAAGAAGTATTTTTTTTTTAATAAACAAATGTTTATTGAATATCATTCAACCCATATTTTCTAAATGAACTATCTAAAATATATTGCGTAATTCACTCTAGGTTCGACACTAATTAAGAAATTCTTGATCAAGATAGCCTGGTAAACAACCCCAAATCCCCAAACCTGAAACCTCTTGGCAAACTCAATGGATCCCTCTTGTTCCTTGTTCTACATCTATTTCTTCCTCACTTTTTCCTCCCTTTCCTCTATTTTCGTAGTTTCTTTCAGTTTCTTAGTAACAATTGGTGCAATATTCTACTTAAATAGTAGACACTTGTAATTGCTTTAATGGTGACCTTGATTCGTCCGCCCTAACCAACTTCATCGACCTTTATTCTAGCCGAACTACTTTACTTACATTTGCATTTGGTATTTTGGCTTAAAGTCTGTGACTCCTCGATACTCAATTAAATTCTCTTTTTTGAGGATTTAAGGATTGAATGTACCCCTATAGTCTCATATTTCTTATTTTACTTTGTTCAACTTTATGTATTCCTCTATCGATAGAGTACATTGAATGTACAAAAATGGCTATAATAGAATTTATGTTATTTGTATTAACAACTACTTTAGGAGGACTGTTTTTATGCGGTGCTAATGATTTAATAACTATCTTTGTAGCTCTATAGTGTTTCAGTTTATGTTCCTACCTATTATTTGGATCTACCAAGAAAGATGTACGGTCTAATGAGGCTACTACGAAATATTTACTGATGGTCTAAACAAACTAATGGAAGAAGACAAATGTGTTCATTTGAACCAATTTTCCACCTTGTATGTTCTCGATCGACTTACGTCTCCACTTGGCATACTTGCAAACCTCTAACTCATCTTCCTCAATGTTTGATTGATTCAAAAAATTTAACATACATATATATATAGATATAGATATAAATATATATCCCAGTTTGCCCTATTTATACTTCACACATAGTAAGTTATTCTTACTTAAAAAATTAGTTAGAATCTTCACTTTAAACATTTGTGGCATGCATCATATTGGTGTATAACTCATTCTACCATTGGTCTTATTCTAGATTATCTCATTCTATGTCTACCTCTTCTCCAAATAATAAATCTACCATCAAATTGCACTCCATAAAACTTTTCTCAGTCGAATTCTGTGGGCAACATTCACAAAAAATTCAAATACTCTGATTCAATTTTAATAATTGTGAAAGTCATGTGAGTAATAAAACTTCTTCCATCATATATAGAACTCATCTTATTGTAATTGGATCAAATATTGAATACGCATATTTCACATCGATATCAACTAATTATTTAAATATACATAAAGTCCTAAAAAGACATCTTATAAACCAAAGTATGTTAAATAATTATGTATACCAACAAGGCTTATTTCTATAGTTTTTTCCCCATTTCTTTATTTTTCTTTCTGTTCTTTGCAATATTAGATCTTTTAGAAGAAAAGGAATGACAATTGCTTATTATCATTTAGTTAGCAACTTGATTTGGATATCACTCTAAATTTGGGACCTATGCATTACCCACCAAACATATATATATATATATATATATATATACTTAACACGTGTGGAGTTTTGTCAAAATTGAAAAAATCAGAAAAAGAAAAGTTGGGGAAAATATATATGTCGGCAAGCTAAGCTTTGACATGGTGTTATGTTCTCTTTTTAAAAAAAATTTAAAACATATAGTTTTATTATAAAAAGAAAACCACTTTTTTAAAAAGTTAAATTCAGTGAACTTTACGACATTCACTCAATCATGATATATAATAATGTATATAATAACGAGTCACAATTTTGTCGTCTCAATAAGCTAAATGCTATTTCCTTTCCATATAAATGAGACATAATTATATGTTAAACATCTGGTTTGTTTATATAGTAATATCTTAACTGTAGACTTAAATCGTCTCATCTTATTGTATTCATAAAAGTCCTTTCCATCTTGAAATACAATAGATTTAAGATACGAGATGAAGTATGAAGGATAATTTTGTCTCGATGATTACTAACAACAATCACCAACTTTAAACTTTATTAAACGTAGGTTAACAAAATATAGAATCGTATCTAAAATAAACGCGACAAAATGGTTTTGTAATCGATACTATTCTTCTTATAGTAGGTTAAAATATTGTTTACAAAAAAGATTTAAGAATCTCTACCAATCGTATTTATTTGGATATTTTCAAGTAGTCAAGAGAGAGATGGTTCAGAGGTTTTGTTCCTTTTATAGACAAGCCAACCCTGATATCTTCTTATATCCAATATTTTTGTCATTAACATCTAAATTTAGCAATATTATTCATTTATTATTTGGATCAATTCCCCTTTTTTTTCTTTTAATTCTATTAATATTGAATGATTTTAAGTTTTTTTAAGAAGGAATAATATTGAATGATTTATCTTAAAAGTGAGTAAAAAAGTTGTCAAATCAATTATTGAACTTTAGGCACTTCAAAGCTTTATCACAAAGAAGTAAACAAAGAAAGGGGAAAAAAAGTCAATAAATGTGGAATTTAATTAAAGAAAAAAAAACATTATCATCTCCGAATTCCAGCTCTCTCTAGTTTTCATTTGGTCTCTAACTTTTAAAATATTATAATTTTGTTAAGTTTTTAGTTCGATTTCAATTTAATCTCTAAATTTAAAATGTTACAAATTTACCCTTAATGTTTAAGTTGTGTTTCAATTCAATCATAGGTTTCAACCTTTAAACTTTTAACATCAATTTTATACTAAATACTCATTTTTAGTCTTTTAGTGTTTTAACTATTTGAAAACAATTATGAAGTAAAAAATTTAAAATTAATTAATAGCAATAAATAATACTAAAACTAAATTAATTATAAATTTTAATGGTTAAAATTTAGAAATCAAATTTAAAGTTTAAAATACAATATTTTAAAACCTACCACAAAACTATTGTATTTTTCTAAAAAAGCTGATGAAGAAAGTTGGGGCCAAGCCCAACACGTGGGCCAAGGGAGGCCCATCTTTCGTTAAAGTCTAGGGTGGGCGGCTCCATTTAGGTCCGGTCGTCAAATGCTTTTTTGTTTTATTTCTTTTCTCAAATTTTAAGGGTAATGATCAGATAAAAGTATTTAAAAATATAACATAATTAAAAAAAAAATTATTGATATAATAAATTTAGATATGGCTCTTAGAATATATCACTTATTCAGCAAAGTTTAATATTAATATATAGACTATTTTCAAATATAGCGAAATAAACCAAAATATTTACAAAACATCCGTCTATTTTACGATGAACCGCAATAGATTAAGATAGACTACTTTCTGTGTCTATTTGATAGTAGTCTATCTTGGTCTATTGTGGTCTATCATAGATATGTTGCTATGTTTGTAAATATTTTTAGAAGTTTTATTATTTAAAGTAATTTTCCTTAATATATATTTTTTTTATCTTTGTAATTATTTAAAATGTTATTATGCACTTAATTATTGTCCTACAAATGCTACCAACTACAACTAGCCTTTTTTTTCTTAAGCATTCAAATAAGATGGTAAATGGTCATCTCTAGCCCATGCCTAGCTCACAACCTTTTTTTTTCCTTGTAAAGGTATTACATTGTAAAATAAAAAGACCTCACAGCCTGAGCTTCGTTGTCAAGACATAAACAAAACAAATCCAAAAAATTAAAAGAAACGAGAACAAGGAAAATAAAAATAAAAGACCTACACAACTCAAAGAAAAAAGTCACAAGAAGGAGAATCTTCTTAAGTCTTCTCAATAGTGCTCAAAGCTACGAGAACAACAAATACTAACCAACTTAAGACTGAGAGTTTAGGGTTTAGGGTGACCAATCACCATTAAGACAAAGATTGCATTTGTGTCAAATATGATACATAAGAACACGCTAAATGACTCTTTTAGACCTTACACCTTAAGAGATTGCACACATTAAAGTAACAAATCCTATTGAGTTATATATCCCAATGAGTGATCATGTGCCCCACAAGAACATGTCACCCTAGACAACCTGGCTAAACTGCAATCAAAGAATAGATGGTTCTTAGTCTCAATTCCATAATTGCACGTAATAATACACCAGGAATGTCATAACACCGCCAACTAATACGATTACACATTTATAACCAATTTCAAACAATAAACAAATATTACCTCCAAGTCCAAGTAGGTAAGATTAAGTAACGGCACAGTGCCTAGAGTCAAGAGGAATCCTAGGCACTAGCAACTTAATGCACTCCCAAACGAAAAAAATGTCTGATCGCATGATCCTAGCTCGCAACTTAGTCCCCATTTTATCATCGTCAAGTTCAATTTTTTTGAAAATATTGATCTTTTAATTGATTTTAATTATAAAAAATAAAATAATATTTCAAAAGAAATTACATAACCACTAAACTCCAAGAAAAATCACACATATTTAGGCATTTAAACTAAACTAATGGTTGAATAAATGATTGGAAAATTCAACTTTGATCCAAATTAATATTTTACAGCCTAGACATAAATTAAGTTAAGACATATATCTTCGACTAAAGATTAGAAGTGTTTAGAATACAAATTTATAATAAGTTGGGTGGGTTATGATAGCCTACCTAGTGTTAGGTCGTGTGCTAATTAGAAAAGAAACTTAAGGATAAGGATTATTTTAACTTTCATTTTGTTACAATAGCATACTATTTAGTATCTATTGGCTAAAATAACTAACTTTTCGTTATTCCAATGTTTCCAATGACTCCACCCACTAGTAATCCATTTTGACAACCACCTCTAGTGGCCAACTCTAACAGATACTAACTCTGACAATCAATTTTGGTGATAAACCACCTTTGACTACTGCTACCAATCGCCAGCTCTAGAGACCACCTATGTAACTAACTTTAGACTAGGATATCGGGCATGTTTACATTCACTTAGAAAAAATATTTTTCAAAAAGTCATTTTCGTTCAAACACTTGATAAAAATGATTTAAAATCGAAACATTCATGTGTGTGAAAACTCTTTCTCAAAAGTGTTTTTATATACAAGTTTGTTTGATTTGTTACATACTAAAAGTGTTTTTATTAGTGTCAAAGTAATTACTGTAAAGAATAAGTGTAAAATAATATGAATTCAAACCGTAAAATAACGATTGTCGAAGTTAGTCATTTGGAGTGGTGCTACTAGAGTTGGTGGTGGTCAGAATTGGCCACCATTGATCGACGATAGTAGTTAGAGGTGGAGGTAGTCGAAATTTGTTGCCAATAGTGCCTAGAGGGAGTGCTTGTCATTGGTGATTGCTAGAGTTGGACAACAGAGAGTGGGGTAGCTACCACAACATAATGGAAGTAAGGTATCACTTTTTAGAGTGTTTTAGTAATTTTAAGAAGTATACAAATTACGAAGAGATGTATCATTAAACACTCAAAAAATCATTTTTCTAAAAGTTGATTTCTAGTGTTTATCTTAAACTAACTTATTTCATAAATTTGTTTTTCAAAAACTAGTTTAAGTGATTATCAAATACTTCAACTTTTCTCAAAGCGATTTTTTTTTAAAGATTAAACAAGCTAGACCAAACACATGTATATGTTCCAATATTTACATATATAATGTCAATTTTCATTAACGATTTTAATGACAAAATCTTTTCGAATAATTCTTTTACGACAATTTCAAAGTCGTTAATGATTACAATTAAATATTTTAAAATTTAGAGATGTAATAGAAACATAAAGGAGAGAAAATGTTAAGATTTTGACATCTCATTCAGGACATCATAACCTTAAACTCATCAAAACTAAGAACACCATCACCATCAAGATCAAATTTAGCAATCATAGCCGTACAATCTCTCAAACTTGTAGTCTCTCCCAATTTGCTCAACATCCTCCTCAAACTCTCCGCCGTAATCAATCCAGACCCCTCCATTTCATACATTTTAAAAGCTTCTCTAAGCTCCTTCACCTTCTCCTCCTCCCCTCCCCCGTCTACAAATCTCACGAAATCCTCCTCCTTCAGCTGCCCGTCTCCATCGGAGTCGAACTCCGCCACCGCCTCCTCTGCCTCTACCACCGATAGCTTCTCCCCGGACACCATTGCCATACACTCCCGTAGCTCGGAGGGGGAAATTTTTCCATCTCCATCGGAATCAAAAAGCTCAAACACTCTCTTGTAGCACCAAAGCTTCTCCATTTGGGTATGGTTTTTGGTTTTGTGTTGTTAAAGTTAGAGAAGGAGAGATATATGTTTGGAGAAAACATTATGAAATATTTATATGAATAAAACAAAGCGTGTTGAAGGAGTGTTTTGTGATATAAAGTGTTTGACCAATTCATTTTTAAAGAGTCGGCACCATGTTGGCCATCAATATGATCATTTTGTTTAGAACAGTATCAAATTGATTGCTTTTCCTTCTTTTTTTTTTTTTTTTTTTTTTTTTGAAGAATACTATATTCTTTGACTGTTTAAAAAACGAGTTTAAATATTATTTTATTGAATATATATACTTAATGATTAATGATTTATGATGAACATGGATAGGAATATACAAAGAAAGAATCAAATATATATAAATATATATATATATAGGGTTTAAACTTGTTCATCATCAACTTAACCTAACAGTAAAAGCCTCCAAGAACAGTTTAGAAGGGGAAACAATCAAAATTCAAAGAGTTCAAATTGAACATTTCCATAATTGAAAGGGATTTCATAATTCAATAATGTTTTTATTTTCCTTTCATAACTGTGTTTGATTGGTTACCAGAAGAGGTTATTTGATGGATAGAATTTGTAATTACTATCTTATCCACTACACTTATTAGATTGGTTTTATGTTATTGTATTTTAATTATGTAATAAAAAATTATTATAATTAACAAAACTGCTAAAAATAATGCACAATATAGTAAAATTTCATATTCTATTAATAATATACATTATAGACTTCTATCAATGTCTATTAATGCACTTATAGAAAAACATTTTCTAGACAGCATGATAAAAAGCGTCGTGGCGCCTGACCTCGAGTCTGCACTTTCTATTTGTGTTTTGTTTGTTATCTTCTCCAATTTTCACCAAATTATAGTCTAAGATCAACTCTAATGACTCTTCCTGTCCACGATTAAGCGGTGGTGGGGATACCCTTCCTGTCCACGATCGAAGATCCTAAAAAGTTTTGTAATTCGACCCTTATCCCTGGTATGACTTTGATTGATAATCAATGACAAGGATACTTAGTTAGAATAGAGGTCAAACCAGAGATACATCTTTACTTTCAAGAATCTTAACGACATGTTAGACACCATTACTACTTAAGGCCAACAAAATAGGAAGCTGAATAAACGAATGAAGTTGGGGTTCCTTCCGTATGAAGTTAACAACAGACTACAATAGCCATCACTTCATCAACCAAAATATCAATAGTTTTTAATCCGTGAGTTAGTAGCTTTAATGATCAATGGTCTTAATCTTAGCACCTTATTCAAAAAAAAGATATTTAAATTCTATTATAAAATAAGTGGCAACCGGATAACTCCAAAATTTAAATTCTATTTCTAAATTTGGTTCCTTGTCATTTCCCTGGATTGCTATTTTATACGACGATAACAATGGATAGAAGTTAGAGGAGACATACTAAAATGAAATCAATATTGTTTCATTTATCTCTAATTCTCATTTATCTCTAATATAAATAGATGCTATGTTTGGAAATATTTTAAGAAGTTTTATTATACGCAGAGTAGAATGTGGAATATATACATGCACGTGGCACCATTAACTATAAATTCAACTTTCAAAAAAAAGCTCACAAATCTCTAATGACAGCACTACACGTGGCACATCATCCCTCCAAGACAACCCTAAAACACGGGAGTAAAGAGAATGGTAATTCTGTAAATAAATAGATAAACCAATGGCATTTTAATTACTCTTCCATGTCTTCATCCTCATTTTCCTTTTCGAACCATTGGACTTAATCATTCCCCTTCTTTTTCTTCTTCTCTTTTTTCCTTCTTAAACCCCAAACCTTCGCCGCCGCCATGTCCGTCCTCGGCCGTCTCAGCACGGTGGCGCGCCCACTCCGCAATCATCGCCAGTCTCAGATCACTAGAAGAGTGTACGGATCTGCGGCAGCGCTGGAGGTGGATTACGATTCCTATGAGGACGACGATGATTTCGAGAGACTGAGTGGGGATCGGAGCCATGGCAGGGCGATGGCTGACTCTCGAGGGTGGGTGCCGAAAAGAGGAGTGCAGTGGGTGGTTTTGGGAGACCCTAGGGCGAAGAAGCATGTTTATGCAGAAAGGCTCTCCAAGCTTCTCCATGTTCCTCATATTTCCATGGGGAGCCTTGTTCGTCAGGAGCTTCATCCTCGGTCTTCCATCTACCAGCAGGTTCTTTTTTTCTTTCTGATTTCTCTCTGTGCTTAGCTTGACTTGAAGTTTATTTATGATTTTATATGAATTGGCTCGAGTTCTTGTATTGTTTGTTTGGAATAGAAATTTAGTATGTTGAATTTAGTTTCTGAATTTTTGAATCTTTGAAATTGTAGTTTGAATTTTGATTTTATTTTGTTTTGATTAATAACAGAGTTAAACGCAGATTAAGTTATTTTAAATCCCCCTTGTATTACATATCTAATTTCATAGTTTCTTTAATGTTCTGAAGTTTTATTTTTATCCTGTATCTTGTAACTTGTTAGAAAAAAAGATTTTCCCAGAGTAGTTTTTATTGTACATTCGCGAGGATGTGATGTGCTTAAGGGAAATTTTGTCTAATTGGACATGGCTTGACAAGAAAACCTAAGAAGGTTATATGCTTAATCTTTCTAAATTTCTAATTTGTTTGATAAAATGATTGCTGAGAATCTTGCAGAAATCTTGTGTGAAATCATGGGGATGTGTTACTATATTTTCCAAATAAATTGGTGATGTTTTTCCTTGTTGGTTTGAGCTATGAGTCTCACTTGCTCTGTTCCTTCTCTTCCGTTTCAGATTGCTAGTGCAATCAATGAAGGAAAGCCTGTTTTGGAAGAAATCATTTTCAGACTGTTGTCAAAGAGACTAAAAGAAGGGTACTGCAATGGTGAATCAGGCTTCATTCTTGAAGGAATTCCAAGAACAAGGAATCAAGCAGTATGTCTTTCTTCCTTTGGATAGATTTGGCAATTCCTCTCAATTTTCAATGATATGCCTTAAAACTCTGTTTTCTATTCTTTAATGGCAATATTACGAGAGAGTATTATTACCACTGGCTCTAATGTTTTGCTTTTAACTGGGTGGTTCTTTTTTGCAGGAGATTCTTGACCAAATTGCAGATATCGATTTGGTCATTAATTTTAAAACCACTGAAGAACCTTTGATTAGAAAGAATCTAGGTTCTGGAAACTTCTCTGGCTTTCATGAATATAGCACTATATGCAGCTCTGGGAGCAGTCAAAATCTTCAGCCGAAGGACAAAGAGCCGAAATGCCTTTCTGCTGCTACAGAATATTCTTGGAAAGAAGAAATGACATCTATGGAGCAGGTAACATTCAACCTTCTAAGTAGCTCTTCCAATATTTGAAATTTTCAATTAAAGAAATGTGAAGAATTATTTTTATATAATGAAAATTGTAAGGCATAATTCAGATTGACAAAAAAAAGTTTTAAATTATCAAAAGAAAAGAACGTGTGGTGATGAGGCACTCAAGTTGTCGCATTGAATTTGAGGCTAAGAAACGTGGCTAGCACACTGTGCTTTGTGGGGTTTGGGGAAATCTTTTCAAAGTCTTATAATTAAGTTCCCATAGCGCACTAGCTTTGATGTAACGGGCTCAACCTTTTCAAAGTCTTATCTTACTGAAGATGAGCTATGAGCATACTCTGCAAAGAGTCGAGACTTTTTAAATTAGTTTGGTTGTAATTTATATTACTACAAAACCCTACAAGAAGTTAAGAAACGCACGTAGATTTAAGCTTTTAGAGGAAAATTGAACTTAAAACCGTTTTGAAAAAACCTTCGTTGTAGGCAAAGCCTTCTCAAAGATGGGCTTCTCTGATGATTCGTTTTATTACTACAAAACCCTGCAGTAAGAGTGGCCAAGATACTCTTCTAGTGTTCAGTATTTGTTATTACGGTTACTATTTTCTGCTCGTTCTCTCTTTCCCTCTATGTTATCAAAGCACAGACTATTATAACTTTGATTAGAATAGTTTGCATCCCAAACACTGACTATTATAATTTACACAATATCCTATTATAACTCACTAACTATAACAACTAACTCAATGCTCTAGGCACTTCTTTTTAATATATTTATTGTCTCACAAATGATAACCATCTCAATCGAAATTGAAAATTGATATGATATTCTGTTTGTTTGGGAGGTTCAGAGGAAGCCATTGGAGGAGTACTACAAAGGACAAAGGAAACTCGTTGACTTCCAAGTAAGAGGAGCACCTGGAGAAACATGGGAAGGGTTATTAGAAGCATTACATCTTCAGCATATCAATGCTCTTAGTTCTTCTTCTTATACACAGAAGCTAACCACATGATTTAGCTTTTCAAGTTTTGGTTGTTTTTCTGTTCTTTTGGTTTTTTTAACCATACCGGCGTAGTAGTAAATATAAAATGTGAGAGTGTATTGACATAACAAACATAATGCTGGAGTGTTTCTCCACCATATATATATATTGAGTTTTGAAGTTTTGGTTCAACGAAAAATTTTGTTTGCTGGATGCTTTGAATGAATGTAAGCTGACCAGTTTGTGAGTTTTGTAATGTAGAAGTCAGAAATAAGAGAGAGATCCTCTCTTTTACTCTTTTATACTATATAAAGTCAACCTTTCCACTTCCACTTACGACTCCCATTTTTGTTTCAACTAATGATATCAAATCACTAGGTTTTTTATTTCTTTTTCTTTTCTCGTTTGTAATTTTTGTGTTGACTTTTAGTGCATAAAAGTACTTTTTAAAATATTTAGAAAGTCATACTATCCCTTCCATCAGTTTTTTAATCGAAGTTTTATTTTTGTCATTGTCTAGAAACATTCTTGGCTCCAAATTTTTTTCAAAATAACGAATTTGACAGCTTTAGTAGTTCGTTATGATTTAAATTTTCATTTATTGCTATAAGAAAAATGTTAAAATTCGATGACCTTTTTCTTTCATAATATCAAATGTGTTAAAAAGTTATACTAAATAGTTGTTTGATAAAAATTGATATTTTATTTTGAAGGAATTTTTACAATATAGAGATTAAATTGTTGGTTGTTGCAAATGCAAATTTAAAAATATAATAATAATAATCTCTATTAATAACTATTTCATAAACATGGCTACACATTTTTTTACTTCTAAGTTTCTTGTTTATGCTTTCCACTAATATTTTCCTAAACAAAGGTAAATTTTGACCACCGACAAGAAATGTTTTTAAAAAAACATTGTTTTTACAAAATAAAAAATAGTTATCAAATCATGGATTGAATTGTCAAATTTAAAAGTAGATTGAATTGTCAACTATAAAAGTAGAGTAATCTATTAAGAGTACTAATGCTTTAATATATTAAACGTTTTGTAGACAAAATAATGTTAAAAATTATCATGTCTATCAACCAAATCGTAATAAAAAATAGTGTAATCGTAATAAAACATGTCATATTTACTATTATTATTACTGTTATCGTTACCATTACTGTTAAAATTTGACCCTTATGGTAATGATAATGGTAAACAACGAAGGTAAAGGTAATTGCAAATGTGATAGATTCATATTTCTCATGTTGTTACAGTAACAAGTAACGATAACAATAAAGGTAGTAGATCTCACATAATTTAATTGAACACCTTTCATTCCTCAATTAGATTGCATGTTTTAGTTACAAATTTGGAGGTAGGGCACATAATTTATTACGACTAATGTATTTGCAAACAAGAACATAACATAATCAACTGGGGCTCACTTTTTACTTTACAACTGATGAATTACGTTTTAGTTGGGGTAAGTGTGACCTTAGTTTATTTAACCTTTCGCTAGGGATCATTTACTTCTACAATCTAGTGTATTTAGCTTCCCTGGGTACCCATAAGTCAAGTTAACAAATTGAATGCAAAAGGAAATGGATAAAAAATGGAGCTCAGATTGAACAATTCTACAAGAAACTTTGGTTATACATAATATATATACAATCCCCAAGCCCCTCAGAGTTTGATCTGACTTTTATCTTACTATTACACAATGAATTCTTTTCCAAACTGATTGAAGAATAGATTACTCATTATTCGCCCCATACATCTCGAAGAAGCTCGTACCTTAAAGCATTTTGGTTGCAACTTTTCTCAGGAGTCCTGTTCGGCTTAGATGTCGAAGGAGAGATTGCCACATCGAGAATAGAAGCAAAGGGTGAGCACAACTCATCTAGCTCATCATCACTGGTGTTAGATTTTCTAACCACTGAAGATCTGCTTCTTCTGAGCTCGGACTTCGTACCAACGTCGCCAATGAACGCTGCTACAGAAGCTTCTGATGGTGGATGATAGGCTACGGCAGCTGCTGCGTGTGGAAGACTCATCACAAATTTTTCATCGAGTTCAGATGGGTCCTCCTATGGTAGGACAGAGGAACATATATTTTTAGTAAATAAAATAACTTTAGGACATGCATGTTCTCTTGTAATCCAGCAACATTTTCACATTAGGAATCAACAAGAAAAAAACTTGGGAGCATATGGTACAAGGAGTGTAGTTGTTAAGTCTTAGAGTCAGTTTAAGGATTTATAAGGCATGAAACTAATGTTTTTTAATCCTTGGGTTCACAAACTCGTTCAACGAAACAACTCCAACTTCATGGGCCAAACACCGACCTTAAAGAATCAAAACAGTAAACATAAATTTTAGTCACCTCAATATCCAGAGCTTCAAGAACAGCATCAGGGATTGGGTCTTCGCAAAACTCGTCAGGAACAAAATGTTCAAGAATTCTCTTGATTACTGGTGCACCAAATGAAGGGCATACCTTCAAAGATATATTTTGTGAGTACATCAATTGGAAGTCATTTGCTTAATTAGACAAATGAGAGGCCACACAAGGACCTTAGATTTATACCTCTTTTCTTATCGATTGGCTGAGGAGCATGTCCTTAGGAAGCATCATGAGATCACTCAATGCATTTAGTAGATGGAAGGACTTGAGGGTAGAAGCATCTTTCCCTTCTATGTTGTCACTTTTGTCCTCACATTGATCATCGTCATCCAAGCCAAAAAGATCAGTCAACCACCTCGACCAGTTTCCAATCTGATCCAAGAAACACACAGCTTATGCCCTAAGCATCTTTGAGAAATATCAAATCACTATATTCCAATCTAATGCACAAAAGCGCAGTTACTGCACTATAAAATTGGCTTTTTAAAGAAACAAAATTGAAAGGAGCAAATGTTTGTTGCATCATCTATTCATCTGTACAGCAAAATTATTAAATTGTTGCTTGCTAACCAGGAAACAGGAGAGAAATGAAGAAAGTAGTTCACGGTTTAGAGAAAAGCAATGATGTTGAGCTTATGGCAAAAGAATTCGTCTTGACTGAACGCAATTTCATCGCGGACATCAACTGTAAAATGGAAAGCTTACTGCATTCTTAAGTAGTGCGCCAGCCCCAAAACTCGACTTCCCAACCGGAATTGGGAGAACTTTCGACTCGCTAATGGGGTCAGATACAGGATCAGTTGGCATCTCATCAGCAGAATCACGAAGAATGGCATTGAACATTGCTGTATCCAATCTAGTGACACATTGCTCCATTATCTAGTCATGAAACAAAGATGCATTATACTTCCATCTCAATGAACCATGCATCATTACACAAAAAATATGTACTACATTGCCAGGTGCAAGTCCCCAAGTTATCCATAACAGAAAATTGTTATAGCTACCACCATGCATCCAAAATATTAATTCATTTATAGACTGGTACTTATGAGTTAGTGTCCCTGATCTTCCTTGCAGTGTTAGCCCCTGCTGGGGTCACCTTTTTACAAATAAATGCTTCCAATTCGGTAGATAATAGCCTCTCGCTAATATTCAATGAAAATACAATTTGGCCAATGATATACATTGCAAGGCTAACTTATCTGCTTCATAAAGAAAATAATGTGTATGTTTCTGCCAAATTTAACTACACGTACCAATCTAGACAGAAGAGGCAAGCAACCACACTCGTGCCCTCCCGCTCTGACAGGGCAAATTCTTTCACAGGCATCCTTGAAAGCTTTCTTCCAAAGGTCCAACGAAAAGTTCCCTTGATCATGATCAACTGAACTAGAATTTCTCTTATAGCTCTTCCCTGAGGTTGAATTGGAAACTTGATTGATTGCTTTTGCTGTTGCCGACTGCATATGTGGAGTCAATGTCTAGAAATGAAAGGGAACATGTCACGAAAGTCATACAATTTTGTGTTCTTTTAATATCCGATCTCATATTATTATTTATTACTTAAATTTAATGGGGAAGAAATGTAGGTAGGAAATGCAATGAACACCTGCCACCAGATGGACTCAATGATACGGGAGAAGATCCAAGCCTCAACCTTCTCTAAGGCAGATGTAAAAGTCTGTACGTTTTCCCAGTCATCAGAACTTCCATGCTTGGTATTTCCATTCTCTCTTTTGTTTGGAGACGATACTTTCCATTTCAATGTAGACGCTGCTTTACTACTTTCTCTGTTGGCACCAATTTTGCTTGAATGAGATCCAGAAGTAACTTGCATTTTCAGGCTCACAGCATCCTGACTTACAATTGTTCTCAGGACTATTGAATTTGATAACCAGAAAGTCAATCTGAAAAATTGTATTTGGATAATGGGTTAGTAATCTAGCTCATTGAATCTTACTGCACATAGCTTCTTGCCTTTAATGAATGTAAAAAGTCATGATCCCTGATCCAATTAAAAGCAAATAAAGAAACTTTGACCTTCAATTCTTTTCAAAGTTATTTTATTAGTATTGTAAATATTTGCCTTATTCACCAAAGCTAGAAGTCGGTTCTAAAAGAAGAGTGGATTCCAGTACACCGTAACCATGAATTGCAGCTCCACTATTTTTGGTTCTCCAAGCATGCGTGCGTTGGAAAACCGATGCATGAGGAGATGGAGGATGATGAACAATATTTTACAGTAAATATTTTAAAGTAAATGTATCGAAGATCATAACTAAAATAATAAAAATAATGTCCTTTAAAAAAAAGAAATACCTGGGCACGTCATTTCCACAAGCTTTTGCAATCAAAACAAATCCAGAAATGACACTTCTAGCAGCATGAGCCTTCCGGGACTGAGAACTTTCTTTACAGGAATGAAGATACAGCCTTGAAAGACGCCGTGCAGGAGCATGGACCTTATTCATGGAACTTCCATGTTCAGCAACTATAGAGTAAAGAGCTGCCTCAATTGCTGCCGCTTCTCTCAACTCTCCCTCGAGCATTTTTATCTTGTGTTGTAATTGTTGGACTTTGCTGTCCAAAACAGAATTTTTTGTATCCTTTGCATATGGTTTAGAATCCCTTCTTTCATTTCTTTTGACACTTTCTAAGCTGTTATCCGAATATACTGGAGCACCCCCTTCCTCAACTCCAGTAAGCTGTTTACCACTGAACCCATTACATTTAGCTGATTCTAATGGTGAACGAACCGACTTCACATGCTGAAATCTGTCGTTTTTCTGCCCTAAGGTATCACCTTGTCTAGCTGAGAGATGATCTCCATCCTCTTTTGTTTCAACATTCGAAGCCTCTTGATAATCCATCCCATCGGACTTCCTACCATTACTCTCCTTTGCCAAATGCTCAGCATCTTCAATCTTCACATGGTCGTGGATATCACTCTCATGCTGTTCATGTTTTGGGGAAGAAGAAAAGTAAACTGTAAAACTTTTTTTACCATTTCTCTCAATTGACATTGACCCAACCTTTGGAGAGCTGGAGATAGAAGAATGATTATTTTCAGGACTTCCAGGATCAGAAGATAATTCTATTGATGAAGAGGAAGATGAATTCACATTCAACCCTCCATATGCTCCACTCCAAGTTGTCACATTTGATTTTTTCGGCTCCAAGTTCAAAATGGAAGCATGCTCCTGTCCACTATCAGTTCCGTGAATCAGCGTGCTTAGGCCACCACCCTGCAGATTCACATATTGTATGATTTAAAACATTAAATCCTATGAAGCAGATAACATCGTTACGAAGCTCAACATGGTATCACACAGATGTTGAGAGGATAGAATAATAATACACGGGCCACCTAAAAGTCATTATACATAAGGTTCACGTATTTTAAGAGAATAATTGTGGGCATGACACCACAACAGGTGCTTAGAGCACTAATTACCGAATACAGATTATCGGGCCATTAAGAAAGTTTTTTAATAGCCAAGCAGTTGAACTCATTAAGGCATATAGGATCCTCAACATGCCCTTTGGGTGTATCTATTTGGGTTCATCATTCTTGGGTTGGATCCCTTTTTGTCTTTTTTAGACTGAATACATGTTTGAATTTCATAGGGTATGATGTCGTACACATGGGTTTCATCTCAAAATCAATTAGTAAAAGGAGGAGTATGACAATTTCATTACAGGGGTTGCTCATGTATCTTTTGAAATTGTGAGTTCTCTCCAATTTTTCAATGTTTGATCCACTACACATTATACCATAAAAGTGTACTGATTGGTAAGCCAGACAGCTAAAAAAAGCACTCAGTTGAGGCTTAATTTTAAGTCTAAAGAGTAATGAAGACTTGCCTCAAAAATTAGTCAGGTATAATAGAGGCCAGCGCTGGTTATAGACAGTTATATACAAGCATGACGATAGGAAAAAAAAATATTGAAAACAAGTTGATACCTCTTCAATTGGAGGTGCTACACAACCATCGGGCTCTAATGCAGAAGAAGTCGTCATGGAAGAGTGGGATGAAACATCATCATCAGTGAAAGATGCAATCTTGTTTGGATCTGCAAATTCTTCATGTATAGAGGCTGCAGCAGATTCACCATCAAAACTGTCCAATGACATCCTCCTGGACAGGGTATCCTTCAGTGAGTTGTTGCTCCGTCCCTTGTCAATTGGCTGAATTCTGATGGACAAGATTGGCTGAAGTGTGTTCTTGAAGTTCCTCTGGCAATGCATTGGAACAGTAACAGATGTTGTTTCTTTGACAACACCAAATTCAGCCAAGTCTATGGTGGCAGTAGCCAACAATTGACCTTTCGCAGCCTTTTCTCTGCGAGTCTCAAACAGGTTAAACTCTAAAATGTTCCTCTGGAATGTATCAGCATCCTTCCCTCTAACAGGCATGTCCCTCACCAGACCCACAGGTAACTTAAACGATTCATTGAATTCAATTTTTCCCTCACCAACTATAGACCCAATGGTTGGAATAACAAGACTGGAAGATCCAGAGTGACGATCACCATTCTCCCATTGAATAAACACAGAGCGGAGGGACATGAGCGACTGTGAGGGTGGCCATGGCTTTATATCCTGAACATGGATCCTATAATCAGCTTGAACAATGTCACCTCTCCTATGCTTTCCTTTCAAACCAACCACCATTGTTGAAGAATCAAAGCGAAACCCTCAATAAACAGTTTTCTCCAAATTAATCAAAAGATAATATAACTACATTCCAAACCTATCACCGAACAAAGCAAATCCCATAACATCGAATGTTGATGAGAAACCAAAAAACCACAAGAAATTTCGGGAGCAATATCAAGCAACAATATCTTATATAAAAAAACGGACTCTTCCCAGGGTACAGCAACCGCCACACTCCAGAACGACCCTCAATCAACACCTACACTGAAAAAAAATGAGCAAATTAACAAAACAATAAAACTTATAACGCACTCATCAATAACCGCCATCACAGACCACGGTACCAAATCATTTAGTAATCAGCAAATGAAAACATGTAAGTCGGTCATTGCATTCATTTAGTCATCCGTTCCTCACACCTAAAACAGAAAATCCATGGCTCCAAATTCTTCATAACTTGATTTCGCTTCAAGATCAACAACTAAACTTCATCCACCATGCTCAATCAAAAAATAAATAAATAAATAATAAAAGAAGCGGAGCTCAGTAGACCAGAAATGGAAGTAGCTGAAGCTTGTTGTGAGTAACTCCCCAAAGCTACTCCACAAAAAACCAGATCCAGATCAAATGCAGTCGGAACACAACCAAAACACTAGAGAAACTCAAAAGATGAAAGAAGAAGCTTAAAAAGCATTCCAATGTAGCACAACGCAGCAATTTCAGAGAAAAAAACTAAACCCATAAAACGCAATGTTGATTAGGAAGTAAGGAGAAGGTTGAGGGTAGAGAAACCGGTAAGAATGGCGGAAAGACGGTGAAACGTACCGTTCTGTAAGGAGATGGTTCAACCATTCGTTGCCACTGACTGAGACAGTGACCGTCAGACCGACACCGGTGGTGGGGAAGAACTAAAGAAGCTTTGTATTCTACAAATTAATTCATTATTATTATTATTATTATTATTATTATCGTATTATTTTCAATAAACGTATTCATAAATAAATAAAGAAATAATTGATATTAAATAAATAAAAATAAGTTTTGAAGGAATTTTCATTGTTTTTTTTCTTTTTAAACCAAGAGGGGATTGACCTGGGATATAGATCATAGTCAATACAACTAAATTAAATTGATTTTGTCAAAGAATTTTAAGTACGGTTACTTTTTAATGTGTAAAGTTTATAGACTGAGATAGATTTGAATCTGGAACTAAAAGGGTTGGAACATGTATTTACTATGAAGCTAACTACAATTACTTATATTACATTGGATTTTTCTATATATAATTTATAAACATAATGAAGTTAAGAAGGTACTCGATCCTCCTCCATCTATACTAAATCAGTAAATTTACCGATGGTTAAATCATTACCTATTAAAGAGTGAAGTGTCATAAATTACGAGACATAAATCTTTGCCAACTAAAATTTATTGACTAAACCATTATTTTTACGCATGACAACACTTTTAAAAAATTACAAATATAACAATATCTATCAACGACAAACTTGTATCGTGATAAACTCTTATGACTTACATGCTAAAATCTTAAACCTTTTTTCAGTAAATATTAAACCAATAATGTTGCAGGCAGATTTGTTTTTTGGACTTAAAGGAAGAAAATTGACTTTAACTAAAAGAATTAATTTTTTTAGAAAAAGAATTAATTGTTTGCTTTCTATTTTTTAATTGTTATTTTATTGATATGTTTTTGAATTGCGGTAGCGAATGAAAACAAAATTGTCGGTACAAGTAATGACTAATTAATTTATTTTCCCCCTCACTTCTCACACTTTTCAATTTATTTTAATTTAGGCTATGTTTATACATTCATACCTAAAATTGGTGTAGTGATATTAAATGTCATTGATAGATCAATCGTGATGAATTTTGTCGAAATGAAGTTTATTTTTAAAAGTGTAACAATAATGATAAGCATAATCCAAAATCAAACTCAAACCCAAATGATAACGGTAACGGTAATGTGTAATTTTCAAACGCAGTTGGATTGGTCACACTCTGCTAGTCAATTGAATTGCGGCTTTTGTTTGTGGATTTGGACGTGAGTCTCATGTATCAGTAAGAATGCAGAATACAAGTAAACAACACCTAACGTAATCACATAAAACCCACTTTTTAAAATTACTATTGATTTATTCTAATTGTACTTGAGTAAACACAACCTTATATTTATAAAATTTCTCTTAGGTGTCAAATTTTCTTTGTTGATAAATTATTGGGGAGTATTTTTAAGTATAACGAGTATTCTTTTTTCCATAAGTACAACAAGGACATCACACAATAGAGATATGTGGGAAGCTAAATTGAGTTATGAAGTCTAGTTAACATGTTGGAATTATAAGATATGTGTTTTAGATACAAAGTTGTAAGATTAAGTTTCTCAACAAAAATGCCAATTTGAAAAGATGGAATTCTTCGTTAAACATACGAACTTTAATAGTGAACATTACGAAAGCTAAGTTGTTTAACACCCACTTATGAAATCAATGTTTGAAACACCTTAAATAGATTGAAGGATTCAAACCGTAAACTTGATAGACGTTAACAGATATATACATGTCAGTTGAGCTATATTATTTTGGACAGTTTTTTTAAACTCATTAGTCTAGTTTATTGGCTCCAAATTAGGTCACTTGCCACACTTTAATACTCAATCACCATTTTGTATCATTAATATACTACTTAAACATTAATGGTCCAAGTGTTTGTGGAAAAATATACGCAATTGAGTATTAATTACATATACAACTTCAAAACGTTTTAATGTCGATAAAAATGTCAACATGTCAATGTAGTGAAAACATTTGTAGAAATATCAATAAAGTAATGTCAATGCTGGCATCCGCAAATGTTTTGTGAACTAGTTATAAAAGTAAAATAATTTGAAAAATATTCATATAGATAGAAAAATAGTTTGTTGGGCTATAACTTAAAAAACACATATTGAATTAATTTATAGGGTGTGAGATGTTACGATTTAATCTATAATTCTCAAAATTTACAATTTTAATCAAAGTATGTGTTTGAATTGAAATTCACTCATGTCTTTAGTTAATGTCTATTAATTAATTTAAAATAATTTTATGAAGTGAGTTTTGAAATTTATTGTTAGTATCGATGAAGTGAAAATTTAGAAGTATAAATTGATATTTGATGGGAAAATTTTAAAAAAATATATAATATAAAGAAAAAATGAAAAAAAGGTGGTAAATACGACAGCGTATGAATATAGCTCGTGGTTCAATGTGGTTTCAACTGCTTCGCTGGTTGGATGATGGCGACGCATTTACTGTCTTGCTTTAACAATTAAATTATGGGCCACGTCATCTCCACAATATTTTCTCCACACTTGCAGTTCTGGAGCGTGTGAAACAAAGCCGAGATGGAACGAGCTGACTCGGGGAGACAAAGACGCGTGTTGGAAATTTTGGTTTATGGCGCGTGAACAAAGAAAACGACGTGGGGGGTATGAATTGGAAAAAGTACGCGTCGTTTTCACTTGGCTGTTGCGCGCTTTGTGAGGCCATGGAATTTTCAATTGTGAACTATGGGATTGTTGGGCCCACTTGTTTTGGAACGGCGTCGTTCTCTACTTCCTGCCTCTTTCAACACATTTTTAAATCCTAGTTTCATACTCCCTTATGGGTAAAGTTTAAAAATAGAACTTATTTATAATGATATGCTAGTTTTAAACTTTATTTAAAAATTATAAAAACATCATTAGTGTATATTTATAAGATATTAAAAGAGAAAAAAATAGTTAATTATTATAAACCAAACTTGTGTCTTCACAAAAATAAAAAAAACCGAAAAGAAAATACTACAAAAGCATAAAACATTCAAGTTTGCTAACCTAGATTATGGACAAATTTCTTCAACCTCAAAAGCAAGAATAACCACTAAAAATTAGGACATTGAACAAAAAAAAAAAAAAAAGTTACTCGATCAAAAATGAGAATATAGATACATATTAAACAATAAAAAATAGTCAAATATGATGTTCCTTCTATACCTAATGCTACAAACAAAATTTCTAAAAAAAACAATATTAATTAATAACTTCAATCTCTGGAAACCATCATAATGGTATCAACAAAACTTTTTTTTTTTCTTTTTTTACCAAAAATAGAGAACATAAAAAATAAAAGAAACAAAAGAAGAGGGAGAGGAGTTACCTAATTTTAATTTAACTATTTATAGAGAAGATGAGATAAGTATCACTACTACAAATCGTCGAAAATATGTACTTATTTATGACAGTTTAAAACCGTCAAAAATGGTTGGTTTGGGCATTTAAAAAAACATCAAGAATGCACTTATTTATGACAGTTTAAAACCGTCAAGTTTGTTTTGGATTTTTTTTTTAAAATTGCAATTTGTTTATTTTCTTACAATTTGATTATATTTTTGTTCCTTGTATTGGCTATGTAGTACATTTATTGTGGTTCAACAATCACATAAATATGTCCATGATTTCATCAACAAATTCCAAAACTTGATATATAATTGCTTACAACCCCAAACTTTAAGATTTACAAAAAGAATATCATTTCATAAAACCAAAGTCAGCCACATTGTAGAAGTCAACAAATACATAGTTGTAGCCAAAAGTATAATAAATCTAATCTCCTTAACCCAACCATAAGTCTAAATTTTCCACTATGGACAAAAACCAACAATATATTGTACAATTTTCAATATTTACAATGAAAAACTTCCATCCCCCTACCCTAAAATTGTCAACCGCACCCTCCCAACCCCCACCCTCAATATGAACAGTTCCAAAATATCAACAAACTTTACTATTAAATTGAACAAAAGTATGTAATGAAAGCAACATATAAAAGACCATCACATATACGAACCCAAAAGATCAGTTAACTCAACTCGCACCTCGTCCAATTCCATCTGTGAGTATGATTTTCGTGTGTCAATCTTTATACCAAAGAAACATAATTTAAGGATTTTGCTGTTTTAAAAAATACTAAAAGATCTAACGATGTCACTGTCCTTGGCATGCCATTTTGTTTTCTAAATTACAAATATATGAAACATGTTTTTTATCCGTATAGTATTGGTACTACCTCTTCTAATACTTTATAAATTTATAAGGTCAATTGTAATATAACAATCGTAACTAAAGTATAAGTCAATGTATCATAAATCAATAGTAGAAAGTTACTTTTGAATAGAGAAATTATTTTAAATGACAAAACTGTTAAAATTACTTATAAATATAGAAAGAGTTTATAGTCTATCATCATTTATTTTTATCATTGATAGACTATCAACACCTATCAGTGTTATTTTACTATATTTATAAATATTTTGATTCATTTTGTAGTGATATCATTCCGATCTATTCCGATCAATCCAAAACTACATAAACCATTGTGTCCATGCTATAAATAGCTCCAAAAGTCTAGTTGAAAATCTAGTGCAAACGTACGAAAATAAACAACCTCGTGAAAACAACAAATCAATACTATAAAAGTTTTTTTTTTATTATTATTATTTTTTAGATTCGACGTTGACATACATAGTGAATGGATCGATTTATTACATCTAAAAAACCATAATATATAAACATTCAAACTTATTTGAAAATCATAAAATATTTATTTATTAATTAAAAATTTTTATTTTAATAATTTTCTAAAAAATATAATTTGATAACTGTATTTCATCGATAGATCAACACAAAATGTTTATGTTGCATGCACAAGCATTAATATTCAATAAAAGTTATATGAAATTAGTTCATTAACTCACTCTATGGTAGGGTTTGCTTTTGGTATACATAACTTAGTAGTGACAGACAATGCATTGAGACCATAGCATTGAATTAGATGATACACACATATCACAACTCTCAATTAATCTAGACTAGAGTAATATGTACTTATTGGATATTTATGGTGTTAACATAATGGAACATATACAATACATAATTAATGCTTCACACCAGCCTAGCTACCATAATACAAATATTTAACTGCATTCTAAATTATACTCGCAATCTAAATCTATCATAGTTTGGTAATAGGGTTGTTTAAATTTAATATGAGGTAGCAATTATTCAATTTGAAAATTAAAAAAGTGCCTTTTGGTTTTTAATTTTTTATGTTTCTTTTAATTCGGCAATAAAAGTTGGTTGTTGAAATTTTAAAAGGGGTTAGATTTGAGCTATGTAGTTTAAGATGTTTATGAGTGAAATTATAAGGGTAGAGGACTCATAACTTTCATATTTGTGTCTCTCACAATTTCTTGAAATTTAAAAGTTGATGGATCGAATGAAGATCGTGGATTTAAGGGTTTAGGGTTTGTGCCTTCAACTAACTATAATGCTAAAGAGAATTTGGGTTCAAGTTAGCAAAAATAGGTCTTTTAAGTTATCTCCTTCACGCAATTAAGTTGGAGAAAATAGGTTTAGGGAGACGAACTAATTAATAAATGTGGAAAACTAGAAACCCTTAAAAAAGCCTCCTATAAGAGGAATAGAGTTAAAGTTCCATGACCCATACTTCTAATTTTAGTCTCGACTTACAATTAGTGTTCACTTAGAAGATTGTGTCTAACTGAACTCCCTTAATTTACTTGTTGTGTTTAATAGACTATTTCAAGGTCGCATTAACACACAAAAATGAAGTATCTCTTATATCAACTAATTTTAATTTATTTAATGTGTCGGTGATCCATTAAAGTCAAAATAAATATATAGGGTGGGGGCTTAGCTCCAATTTTGATTTATACCCTAATAGTCACCCTCTTAGGCTATTTTAAATATTAATTAAACATAAAGTCTAAAATTAATATTGAGGGTGTTTGGAAGGTTGTAATTGGTAATTTATGGGTTTAAACCCATGTTTGATTTATGTTTGGTTTCTAATCTCACCCCATTACAACCCACATCTATTCTCTCCTCATCCATGTTCTTCCTTTCTCGCTTCATCTATCAATTATTCTATTTTCTCTTATGAAATTTGAGGAGTACAACCAAAATATGGATATAGAGAAAAATATAATATAATAATATATATATATATATAATAACTCAATAACAAAATTACTAAAATAAAAATTTTCAAGAAGCACTCAAGCTTTCCACTATCTCTAAAGTTTTTAGAATTTCAACTAATGTTGTGTGTTCTTACAAGATCCACTAAAGACCTCTATTTATAAGTAAAATAACAAGTAGATGGTTGATTATATGGACACTAATGATGTGTTATCTTGAGACACATGGACAACAAATGAGATAGTCATATTTTGATACTTGACAAACGACATTAAGGATGAGCATCTATTTAACACATATATTTACAATATTTATAATACTCCGCTTTAGATATCCATTATGTATATGAAATATGCTTTGTTAAAACCTTACTAGGAAAAAAATCATAGTGAAGGAAAAACAGTACATACTTCGTATAATTTTTTACAAAAATACAACCTACTCTCCCTTATGAAAGCATCACTTGAGATCTCTAAGTCGTCAC
This sequence comes from Cucumis cinereus, assembly GCA_037974625.1. NCBI lineage: Eukaryota > Viridiplantae > Streptophyta > Magnoliopsida > Cucurbitales > Cucurbitaceae > Cucumis > Cucumis cinereus. The sequence continues at coordinate 14,849,862 of JBBPDJ010000020.1, forward strand.
ATTCCAATATTGTGCACCAATTTTTCAAAGGTTGTGGTGGTACGTAATGATTTTGTAAGCAAGTCTACCAAATTATCTTTCGAACAAATTTGTTGTATAATGATGTCATCATTTTCTTCAAGATCATGAGTGTTGAAAAGCTTAAAGATTATGAGTGTAGAAAAGCTTTGGTAAAATATGTTTTGTTCTATCTCTTTTAATATATCATCTTTTGATTTGGGCTATATATGTCGTGTTGTCTTCATATAGTATCATTGGAAGATTTTTACTAGAAGACAAGACACATGTTCCACATATGTACTAAATCATCGATCTTAACCATACACATTCTCAACTTGCCTCATGAATGACTAGAATTTCAGCATGATTTCAAGAAGTAGCAATTATGGTTTGTTTCACTAATCGACATAATATAGCAGTTCCTCCACATATAAACAAATAACCAGTTTGAGACCTAGTTTTTTGTGGATCAGATAAATATCTAGAATCACAAAACCAAATAAACCCTAAAATCTACCTATTAATTTGTCAAACTTTTTTTTTTCTTTCAAATACACTATATTTTAATAATACAATGTTAAGTTATTTCTAACTAATATTTTAAGTCATTTGTGGGTCTAATTCTATGTGCATTTATGGTGTGTTGATCACGTTGCAAATTGGTTGTCCAGTTTATTGGTTATCCATCCAATTTCTACAAAGACTATTAAGATATCGTGGTTCATAGGTTTTTTAGATGTAATTTAAGTATTATTTTGAAAATATTATGTTTTTCCAAAGTTACTAAATTTTGATAATAATAATTATTTAGGAATATAATTAAGATTTGAATTTTAAAAAGAGTAGAATTTAAAAATATTTGTGGTTTAATTATACTAAAATCCTCGAGTTAAGATTTGATATGAGATATTTTGGTGGGGTTGTTAATTAATAATTAATAATTTTAAATTTATTTTAGCATTTTAATAATTTAAATATTTTTTTTTTATTATTTGTAAAAAGTAAACATTAAATTTTAGGGTCAGTCCATGTACAAAACCTGTGGAACAAACATGTGTTCAAGTGGGGGGGAAAACACTCCCAAAGCTAAAAAAAACCTCGGATCAAACGGTGGAAAGAATTTTGGAGGTTACATCCGCAGTAGCCCAAACCCGTCTCGCTCTTTTTAAGTCCAAATTTGCACTCAATACTCAAATGGAAAAGCCTACTTTTCTCGTGGTCTTTCTTTCTCCCTCTACTTCCACTCGCCATTGTGACCGCACCAGAACTTTCACTATCAAGTATCAACCATGTGGTGCTACTTCCGCTCCAACAGATTCAAACACATTTCACTCCATACCCCAATTTCCATTGTCCCTCTTCGTTTCATCTTCACCGTCGATTCCCCTCCTCAGTCCTACACCGTCACGCCCCCCATCAAACCCTGGCCCCACCGTCTGTTTCCCAAGCGCCTCGTCGCTATGATCATTCGCCAACAGAATCTCGACCTCGCCCTTCAAATCTTCCACTACGCCGGCAAATTTCATCCCGCTTTTTCCCACAACTACGATACCTATCATGCCATCATTCATCGTCTCTCTCGCGCTCGAGCTTTTGAACCTGTCGAGTCTTTGCTCTTGGAATTGCACAGTTCTGGTATCAATTGCGGTGAGGATTTGTTCATTACTGTGATTAGAGGCTATGGGCTTGCGTGTCGGCCCAAAATGGCTCTGAAAACATTCCTACGTATTCAATCCTTCGGTGTTCGACGCTCCGTGAGGTCGTTGAACACGTTGCTCAACGCTTTGGTGCAGAACCATCGGTTTTCTTTGGTTCATTTGTTGTTCAAGTATTCCAAATCCAAATTTGAGGTTGTGCCTAATGTGTTTACTTGTAACATTTTGATTAAAGCGCTTTGCAAAAAGAATGATGTTGAGGGTGCACGGAAGGTGTTTGACGAAATGCCTTCCATGGGTATGGTTCCAAATGTGGTTACTTATACTACAATCTTAGGCGGTTATGTTTCAAGAGGTGACATGGTTGGTGCCAAGAGAGTTTTTGGTGAGCTTTTTGATCATGGGTGGCTTCCTGATGCGACTACTTACACAATTTTAATGGATGGCTACATTAAGCAAGGTAGGTTTACTGATGCTGTAAAGGTGATGGATGAAATGGAGGAAAATGGGGTCGAGCCAAACGATGTTACTTATGGAGTCATTATTGAAGCTTATTGTAGGGAGAAAAAGTCTGGTGAAGCACTTAACCTGCTTAATGATATGCTTGAAAAGAAGTATATTCCAAATTCTGCACTTTGCTGTAAGGTGATTGATGTTTTGTGCGGTGAGGGGAGGGTGAAGGAAGCTTGTAAGCTGTGGGAGAAGCTTTTGACGAAAAACTGTACTCCGGATAATGCTATTACAAGTACTCTTATTCATTGGCTTTGCAAGGAGGGGAATATATGGGAAGCTAGAAAATTATTTAATGAGTTTGAAAGGGGCACAGTTTCAAGTTTATTAACGTATAACACGCTCATTGCAGGAATGTGTGAGATGGGGGAGTTGTGTGAAGCCGCTAGGTTGTGGGATGACATGTTGGAAAAGGGTTGTGTGCCTAATGAATTTACTTATAACATGCTGATTAAAGGATTCCTTAAAGTTGGTAAAGCTGAGGAAGTGATTAAAGTAGTGGAGGAGATGTTGGATAAGGGATGCTTGCTAAACGAATCTACTTACTCAATATTGGTTGAAGGGCTCCTCAAATTGGGAAAAGGAGAAGAATTTTTTAATATTCTTTTGATGATTGTCTCAAATGGAGCTGTTGACTTTAAAGCCTGGAATTTATTTGTACCGCATTTTGTTTCTAATGTAAATGAACAAGCAAATATGCTTGAAAAAATATTGATCGAAACTTTTAGGTAGAAATTCTTTACACGCACAGATCTACCCATTGCGCAGAGTGGAGGTAAACTGTTCAAAGCATTGAACTGCCCTGATGGTTTAGCATTTCATGTAGAGAATGTTCTGTACGTTGGAATATTAATCTGTTCTCTCTTCTGGCTCTCTAGGTTAAGTGAAAGAAACTACTAAAACCAGTTGTTTGTTTGCTCCAGATATTGTTGGTACACCATCTCAGATGAATAGGGCGTCGGCAGTGTTATCGAGATATCTTTTAGAACATATGTGACGAATGCTTTACTTGCACAATTGGGCATTCATTTTTTTCGAACTGAGGTTTTTCTGCTGATGTGTGATGTGCCCATTGAAGTGTACAAATTGTCTCATCAAGGTACTTCCAAAGGAATACAAGTTGTGCTAGTATTTTTTTAACATACTTTGTGGCTACCATGTGCAAGATATTTTCTGTTAAGAAGTTGATTCTTGACTTATCTAAATGTCACTCATTGTAAATTTAGGTCTCTGCTTACTACTATGCTATGAGAGTAGGTAGGTTTTTAAGTTGGATGACCTCTCTTTTCTGACCTACATGACTAGTTTGCTACTATCTCCAATGCCATGAGGTCAGGGAAGTACCTCTAACCCATCTTCCATTTCGATGAACTCCAGGTTGACCTCTAGCACAGTGTCGAAGGGTGAGACTGAGGTCTCTCTAGAGCTTCGATCACTCCTTCCTCTTTCACACGTATTAGAACCATCCGGGTTGAGTTCAGAAACCTTCATTGGGCAATGTTTACCGAGGCAGACTTAAAGGTAGATTTGGAGTCTTTTTGCACCTGATTGAAATAGCTTTTAAATAGTTTTATTTAGACTTCGTCTGGAACCATTTCGTCTTTTGTCTTGTTTTTTTAAAAAATTAACTCTATTTCCTCTCATTTTCCTATAGTGTCTAGCATTTTCTTAAGTACATACAAGAAGAGTTGGATTCTTGAGCAAATTTAAAAAACAGAAGCAAGTTTTAAAAAATTTATTGATTAGTTTTTCAAAAGTTGGCTTGGTTTTCAATACATCGGTGGAAAGCACGTCGCAAAGCAAGAAATTTTAGAGTTTAATGAGTTTTTATAGGCCAAATTTTCAAAAACAAAAATCAAAAGATCAAATAGTTCTCAAACGGGGCTTTAGTGATTGAAAACAAGTCTGAGCTGTGAACCTTGGAGCTTTGTTTGACTCGATTGTGAAGCCAGCTGTTCTAGGCACAATTCTTTCTTTTTTTTTTTTTTTCTCAATAGCTCACTTCTTATTTGAATGAATGGTAGCTCTTTCACAATGTTTAATAGTTTTTCCATAAATAACTCGTCAATCTCTTGTCGTTGACCTGGCTGTTATGTGTTTTTAAGATTGGATGGAACAATGTTGAGTTTGGCTGCTGCGAGAGTGTGCATGAAAGCTTTGTCATCAACAAGAATCCATGGCCACCGAGCTGCTCAGCTGCAATGCAACAAGGAAAGGCTGAGGCCAAGACCTAATGAAGGGTGAACGGGTAAAGGAACATCGAGTGTCTTCATATTCTGGAAAAATTGAGGTGGAATAACTATTTGATGTGGATTGAAAGATCTGTCTGGTTTCTTATAATATTGTAGTTTTGCAATTTCTCTTTCCTATATCAAAACAAAGCAAAATTGCCAACTACATTGTGGTGGTCTTTTCGAATAAATTTTTATAGCGAAGGCACAATGACTGTCCAAGTCATCTGTAAGATACTTTTAAATTTATTAAATAAATTTAATTTTGGATTTTATTCAAAATTAATTTATGAAAAAATTAAATAATTTGATATTTGAAGAAGTTCAAATATTAATTTAAATATGAATTGGATTCATATTTAAACTATAGTTAAAATTAAAGTGTAGGAAAATAAAATTGAATATGATTCAACTGTAGGTTAAATTAAATATGTGGTAATCAATTAACTGCAAGAATTAACTTAGTTGAACTAAAACTCTAGGTTACATTTTAGTAAAATTAATAGTGCTACTGTACATATTTTCATACTAAATAGATACACGCTTCAAAAGAGAGCTAGGTGCTCAAAACTAGTAATTCATTAAGTTTTTGTGTTCAACCCCGACTTGTCCAAAATACCTATCTCAAAACATGCACTTAGGTGAAAGAGAGGAAAACTTGTATGTGACATGACTTATCATTATTGTTTTAAGGCACATAATTAAGCTGTCATTTGAATATTGAACGCATAACAAAAATAGTTCAATGCTAAATTGAATCGTACACTTAAAGACATAATAAAGCACATCTACGAAATGAGAACTTAAGCAAAATCCATGTCTCATAGAATATATACATTCTAGTACTAAACAAGAGTTTTTCATCAAACAAGTTTTTGGCGTCGTTGCCAGAGAACTTAGCTTTGAACTACTTGTTTTATCTTTTGTAGAGCTACAATCAATGGTGTATCGTGCACGTACCCAAAAGTGTGCAAACAATATATGTGTAAAGGCCCTCAGGCTAAGCTTGTACTTGACCTGAAAATTGAGCGCACGTTTCGGTGGATAAACAAGGAGAATCGACAAAGGAGATTGAGAAACCAAAATATGGCTGACAACATGAACCAAAATGTAGAAAATAGAAATGCTCATGTAGTGGTCAATAATAATAATAACGGGAACATTCAAACTATGGCCAATGACGACGACAACAACGCACTGGTCCAAGCCCATCTCATATTGATCGCCTATTAGCGCTTCATCTGTGAGTACGCATCAACAAACCTTTTGATTTTTTCCTAGGGATCACGTATCAAGTATTGGTTGGTGCACAATTTGAGATGAAGTTGTCATGCTCCAAATGATCCAAATTGCGGGTCAATTTGGAGGGTATCCTGAAGAAGATCTCTATGAACACTTACAAATTTTCCTAGAAATATGCAGTATTTTTGCTCTCCCCAACATTACTCAGGAAGAGATACGATTAGTATTATTCTCCTTCACTTTAAAGGAAAAAGCTAGGAAGTGGGCCTATTCTTTGAAACCAGGTGAGATCACCACCTAAGACCAAATGGTTGAGAAGCTCATGAAAAAGTACTTTCCTTCCACTGAGAATGCACAAATAAGAGATATAGCAAATTTTGAATAACGTGACTAAGAGACATTAAGTGATGCATGGAATAGGTTTACAAGTCTAGTCAAGAATTGTCTGCATAATGACATCCTTGACTAAGTACAAATGAAAATATTCTATGATGGACTTAACAAGAGTTCACAACAAGTTTTCGATGCTGCGACCATCAGGGCATGAGAGCTTTTAGAAAAAAAACATATACTGAGGCAAAAGAGATCTTGGACAGGATCTCATGAAATAAAGAAGACTGGGAAGATAATGACTTTGGCTCAAGGGCACGAAAGCGATGAAATGACTCAGGACGATTGGAAAAAGGATATCGTGTCTGCGTTGCAATGTAGTTGGCCATAATGACTAACTTGCTACAATTTATGGCATTGAACCAAGTTAGCAGTGGATGAAGCAATTAAGTTAAAGCGGTCAGTCATATCGATGAGACTAGTTGCGCGAAATGCGACAAAGCTCACAATTATGATAAGTGTCGCAGAATTATGGTAGCCTTGTTATCTTGTACTACTGCCTAAAAAAACATTTAATTTTTCTTATAAAACAATAATTAAAAGGAAATTTTGTTTTCTAAAAAACAACCCTTAACTTAAATTTTCTAATCGTTTCTCGACAATAAATTAAAAGAAAAAATATCAGTAACAGATTCTTTTTACAAGGTTTATCCATTTCTTGACTCAGACATATCATACATGTTAGAGCAACTGCTAGACAAACAACTTATTCAACTGACAGAATGCAAGCGTTCGAAACAGTCCGAAAAAGTAAATGATCCTAACTACTGCAAGAATCACCGGATTGTTAGTCATCCAGTTGAAAAGTGCTTTGTTCTGAAGAAGTTAATTATAAGGTTAGCTCGTGAAAAGAAGATTGAACTAGATGTTGATGAAGTAGCTCAAACGAATCACGTTATAATGACGATAACTTCAAGTCACCATTGATCGTGTCTTATGATAAAAAAGAATGCTTGATCCAGTTTAGAACCTTCTAGCTTGTAGTTGTTCAGTTCCAGTAATAAATTCTAATGATAGACACTTAAAACAAAAGACGAGTCTGTTGAAGATGACGACGAAGGGTGGATCCTTGTGACTCGTCGAAGGAGAGAAAAGTTTGCGGTCGCCAAAAAGGAGTTTTGCTTTCATCCAAATTATAGAAGATCAGGTAAGACTCAGAAAAAGTAAAGAAAAAAAGAAGGCATGGAAGTCTAAGCTCATTAAGGAAGAAGAGATGATTTTTCCTAACCTCGATGACCTGTAATTTTAGTAGAATTCCTTCGAAGAAACTTTCTCGATGATCATCCAGTGAAAATATTAGTTATTACATGTCATGTTGTTAGCATAGCGGAAGTCGGCAACAATCATATATCTCATGAGGAAGTCGATGGTTCAAAAGAAATCAAGCAAAGAGCTTCTTCAATCATAATCAAGTCTTCAACTACTCGATTCTTAGCAATTCATGTCATGAAATGAATGTTTTTAAGCTATTATTTGTAAACTTTTTATAATAAAAAATGGATTTGTGCATGAGTTTGCCTCTACGTTATAGTAACAATATATTAAATTAAGCCTATTGGGGCTATCTTTGTCTAAAAATATGTTAATTGCTTATTTGAAGCATATATTGTAAATTTTGGCGTGTTCTGGGTTGTTTTGCATATTTTCTATCTAATGTGCTAGCGCATCACCGGGCCCTAAATTTTTCAGATTTCGAACCAGTCAAGTGCAGTTTCGTTTTTCACGTTCTAACAAGTTGGGAAGCTTCTATTTTACATGAAAATAGTTCAAAAATTGATTTTAGGCCTTCCCCAACCATTTTTGCCCTTATAAAAAGGAGAGAAACACTTCATTTCTCAATCATCAACTCTTTATCACCAAACTCATCTTCTTCATCACCGTTTCTGTCATTTTCCAATAGTCACCTTGCGCTTATTTTCATATTTAAAGTTAGAACCTTATAAACGAAAGTTTTCCTAAGGTGTTTTGACACTAGGAATTCTCGTCCCATGAAAGTGAGTACTAACAAAAGATTTTCATCTTGGAAAATGAGAGACTATCCTAGGGAATGAAGATTTATCTCAAGTTTAAGGAGTTGCAACCTTCGAGCATTCTTTTTATTTTATTTATTTGTAGTATTTTTTTTTTTCCAGTCGAACTTCTTTGCAATGATGGTTTTTTAATCTGATAAAGTTAATTATTCTATCAATCATCATGAGCTAAATCTTTATAGGGGTTTAATAGTGTGAATGTCCTAGAGTTTGTATAACTTTAAGTATTGTTGTACTCGTACCACTTTGTTGTTCGTGCATTCTCTTTGTTGATTTTAATGAAAATTTGGTAAATTAAATTGATTACTTCATTTAGCAAACTACTGGAACTCTAATGTTGAGAAGGCTACTGTGTAAACGAACTTCACAAAGGAATATGAGACTTAAATTCTAGGAATAAGAAAAGTCATACCATCTTAGGAATAAGAAACGTCGTAGGGTAGGGTAAAGAAACTAAGCTTTAATTAATCTAAGATTCACCCATGGGAATATTAGGTAGTAGCTGCTTAGGACTCCTAAATGAACTTGAGACAATACCGAATAGGTGTAGATTCTCTCCACGCATACTTCATCGTCTTGGTGCGATGCGTCAACATCACTTTTTTTGTAGCTTCCGAAAGGTTGAAGCATTGTTACCCCATGTTTGATTATCATTGTTTATTGTTTTTTCCTTATTTAAATTCATGTACACTCACCACACAATTCCTCTTGGTTACCCCTTGGTTTGCAACAAAAAGTTCTTCTTAAAAAATTGCATAAATAGTCTTAGTGGGATTCGAATCTTGGAATAACTTTAACATTTTATTACTTCATCAACATTGTATACTTGCACTTAGACCATATCTATTCTCATTCTCGTACATGTTTGGTCGATCACTTAGTCTTCCAAAGATTGACTATGGCCACGACAGAAGAAGAAAACCAATGTTCAACTTCTACTTCCATCTGAATTTCAACCTTCAAAAAACTAAGTTTGTCCACATCAAAGAAAGATCAAGCTTCAATATTTTCTTTTGATCGTCTCAAAGTGATAAGCGATCAACATTAAAGAAAGATGAAAACCTTGAAGGCAAAACAATTTCATGAAGAAAACAGCAACGAGAAGATTCACGATCGTGTTCCTTCACGCATGAACAGGAAGTTTTCTGAATACAGAAGGTTCCTTGATTGTAAAGCCAAAACTCATCATATTGACGAATCTTACGAATGAATAAAGATGATCTAAGCCATGATGAAATAGAAGCTTCTGAAGTTTAAATGCAAAGAACTCTTTCTTGCAAGAGCCTAAATTGCATGGTGCTCTTAGCTCACATAATCTTAAAATGTGAATGAAAAAAAAAAAAGAAAAGAAAAAAGAAAAAACTCAGTTGAACTATGTTATGGCTTGATTTTTTTTCTTAAGGGTATATAAACAACTTGAAGGAAACTTTAAGTTCAGTCCAAAAAAATACAAAATGTTTGAACTACGTCATGACTTGATCCTTTTCTCCAAAGGTACGTAGGCAACTTTTAAAAAATTAAGTTCAATCCATATTAAAAAAAACCATAAAAAATGATGCCACAACCACCTATATGTGACACTACAAAATTGATGATCATCTTGTTAAAGAATGACCCCTCAAATTAAAGAGAATCGTTTCTACTAAGGGCAACACATAAAATTAAAGGTGTTCATCCCTAGTTAAAAAAAAGGTGACGCGGTAAATTAAAGGCCCACGGGGCTATAAAAGTTGAATGCATGCAAAAAAATCTTTGCTAAGAAAATTTTGAACTTCTCTTTGTTCACATAAAGAAAGAAGATCCAAGTGGACTTGTTTGGTTCAAGTTCGAGGCATTGTTGGCCAAAAGTTTGACTTTGCATCTTCAACTTTGGGGCTTTTCTCACTTGAAGTGGCGTTCCCTATGTTTTCAAGTTCAAGCTCGAAGGCTTCATTGTTGCTTTTTCAAGTTCGAGCTCAAACATTTCATTGTTACTTCTTGTTGTACAAGTTTGAAGGCTTTAGACTTCATCGGTGCAGGTGCAGCACCACCTCCTCTAAAAAAATGTTGGTTTAGATCGACCTCCTCTAAAAAAATGTTGTTGTAACTCCGTCTCTTCTAAAAAAGTGTTAGAGTAACTCCCCCTCCTCTCCAAATTCAACTTTGAATTAAGTAGGACAAATCCTACTAATATTCAAATTGGACTTTATGATAAGAAAGAAAATCAAAACTTTGACCTAACTTCACGATTTTGATAAGTTGGCATTAAAAAAATGTGTAAAAACATGAAAAATTAAATCAAAATTATGTACCAAATTCATAGTTTGATTAAATTGACATATCAAATAAGAGTCAAGCTCAAGAACATACAACTTGTACTTATGATTCAAATATTATCATTTTCGAGATTGATCCACCCATATACGTGCATAAATCTTGAAAAGGAGCATTTGTTGAACAAGAAATTTTGAACCAATCAAGAATTGTGACATCATTTCTCAAATTAATGATGAAATTATAAATCATCACATTTAGGGCCAATAAAGGTTATGTGTCTCAAATTGAAATTAAAGACATAAAATGGCAAATCTTGACGATGTCATGTGTTTTCATCATGACCATTTTATTAAACAAAAATAATTTGATCCAATTCTATATTATTATTGGAGCTAAAATTTATTTGAACCAAAAAATAAGCTTAATTGAAATGAAAACCCCATGATTTGAAAATTAGGATCTCAATTAATGAACCCTTAATATCAAACTCTAAAACCCCCAAATCAATTTGACACAATCAATGGAAAAGATTAGATTTGAATTACCCTCTGATCGAAGACCAAGAGATAAGGAAAACTATTTTCTTAATTCAAGTTCGAACACTCCACAAGAAAGGTGATTAAACTTACCTGAATGTTTTTGGCATGCAACATTGAATCAAGAATTAATATTAGTGATGTGGCTCTGTCATCAACCAAAAATTCCATTGATTGAAAACCCTAAATCTAAAAAAAACATAAAAACTAACGTACTGTATTTTGTCCCCCTCCTTTAAACACATCCTATTGCACTAATGAGACTTTAAAAGTCCATTCTACTCCTAACTAAAGAGGAACTAAAAGCCCGAATAGACATATATGGATCCAATAATGATCCAAAAAACTAAGGTATGCTTATACAAAATAAAATAAATTAACAAAATCTCAATTGGTTTCATCTTATAACATCAACTTAAACCAATTATAAAGCTTCTAATCAATTGTTGCTACTCGAATCTTCTCAATTGAGTTCACCTCCACTTGAATGTGAGAATTCAATGGTAACTGTAGTTTCTTGGCTCTTGAACGTGTGATTGGTCTCAGAGGTAACACAAAGGTGTCCTAATTCATATTATCAATTTAGCACATATGCTAAATAAGACCCATAACCATATAGTTGGGTCAAAGGGTCAGGTCCATGGACCAACCAAACTCAAAGCCACAAAGTCCACCTGAGAACTCTATAAATAGAGGAGTTCTCTTCATTTGTGGAAGTTCAGAAATTTAGACTTCATAAAGCTTAAAGAGAATTCTCCTAACGATTAGAAGACTCTCAAGCTACTGAAGTTAAACTCCCAAACTTCTGAAGTTGAACTCCCAAGCTTCTAAAGTTGAACTACATCTAAAAACTCAAGTCCCTCGGAAGGAACAAATATTCTTCCAAGACTCTGAAGTCAAGAACATTCACATGATTCGCTTCCATATATTAAGCATACGCCATTGACTGAGAAAGAATCAGAGGATCAAGTACTAGAGATTGAATCACACTCGCATAAACTGTCGTAAATACAAAGGTAAACTACACAAAACATGTTTCTCCAGAAACCTCGTGCAAACAAAATTATTATTAATTTATTACAACAAATATTTATATTAATTTTTTAAATTATTATTAATTAATTAATTAACTATATTTCAAATAAAATTATATATAAAATGAAAAACAGATGGAGATGGGAAAAGAGAAAACCCACAGGTTTGGAAGGGAATATAAAGCTCTTCTTGCGAAAAATGAGGATGACTGGGAATAAAATATTTTTAGGCAAATGGTTGAAAACGGTGCAACAAATATGAGATTTGGATGTCTGTCAATTCTCATGCATAAAACCCTCCAACTGGGGTATTTCCTTGATTTGGAAAGAACTTTTTCCAAATGGTATTCTCTCCATCATCTTAAATGGTAAAGGCAGGTTCGTGATTTCTCTTGGGGGTGTTTGGTGTCATAATCGTAGCTTTTCGAATACGGGTCAAACGATTGTGCGGCACTTGCTCTACTCGGTCAGCAAGTCAGCCGTGCTAAATCCGAAACTCGCGGACTATCTCGAGGGTATGATGTGACCTCCCTTCTCGTTTTTAGAGAAAATGGTTTTATGAAATGGGAGAGAGAAAACAAATAGTTGAAAACATCATTAAAGCAAGCATTGAAGACTGTCAGTTGCAAGAAAAGATTTGATTGCAAAGAGTGCGACAAGGCTTGGTCGAGAATTCACTTAGTGGGTCTCCCCTATAGTACATTTTGAACATTTTCCATTGTGACAGACTTGCATATGAAATTTGCGAGCGTTCACTTACAAGCACGCCGACATGGAAACAAGGCACAACGACACGAAATTAAAGCACAATGACATGAATATAAAAGCACACGCTAAACTAAGAATAAAACATAAACATAAGGCAAGTGAAGAGGGTTTTGGGCATGCAGCCATAGGAAGACTCTCTTTGGACAAGCATGCTCAAGACATTCTCCCCCACTTAAACAGTTGACGTCCCTGTGGACTGGCGGAGCTTGAATTCTTCGATCTTCTGCTTCCAGGTTCCCAAGTCTTCGATGCGTTCCCAACTAGTTTCTTCCACGGGGAGGTTCTTCCACTTGTCCAGATACTCAAGGATCCTTCTCGTGGGTCTTCTTCCTTTCCTGACTCGATCAGCCAAGACTTCTTCCACTTCTTTGTCTTCTTTCTGACTCAGGTCGATGTTCGGGCGAACAATGTTGTTTCTCTGCTCATCGTCGCAATCGAGATGGTACGGCTTCAAGTTGCTTACATGAATTAATGGGTGTATTTTCATCCATGCAGGCAACAACACTCTATATGATGCATTCCCAATCTTTTTTAGAACTTCTACTGGCCCCTCATACTTTCTGACGAGGCTCTGGTCTTTACGCCTTCGGAATTGAATCTGTTTCGGCTTCAACTTGATGAGAACTTGATCTCCCACACGGAATTCGAGAGGATGACGCCTTTTATCTGCCCACTTCTTCATACGTTTTGAAGCTTTTTCTAAGTAAGCTCGAGCGATATCTATCGTCTGCCTCCACTCCTTCGTAAAATTGTGAGCTTGGGGGTTTTTTCCTGCATAAGGATTGATAAGGCAATCCTAATCCTCAATTTAAAGATCCAAGCTAGTAAGTAGCAAGAACCGTTGAAACTAAGAAACTAACACCTCCTTATACTAATTGAGATCAACCAAGAGAAAGTTAAAATTAGATTACCTCTTAG
>JBBPDJ010000020.1:14863531-14935513 GCA_037974625.1 Cucumis cinereus
CGACAGAGCTCGAGGAAGTGCTTCCACGTTCAAACTTACCAGCTTGGGTCGCCTTATGTTCAATCGAATCCACTCTCTGCGTCAATTCGTTTATTGGCAACCTGTCTATCCGCGCATTCAACGCGTCTAAACCTTCAACTTTCTCATCCAACCCATCCAGCCGGGTTTGGATATACCTTACTTCGTCTGACAATTCCCTCAGACTACGACTTTGACAATTGTTTTATTGCCGACATGATTTTGTCTTACTCAGTTAAGGAGCTAACAAGGCTCTGATACCACTTGTCACAATCGTAGCTTTTCGAATACGGGTCAAACAATTGTGCGCACTTGCTCTACTCGGTCAGCAAGTCAGCCGTGCAAAATCCGCAACTCACGGACTATCTCGAGGGTATGATGTGACCTCCCTTCTCGTTTTTAGAGAAAATGGTTTTATAAAACGGAAGAGAGAAAGCAAATAGTTGAAAACATCATTTAAGCAAACATTGAAGACTGTCAGTTGCAAGAAAAGATTAGATTGCAAAGAGTGCGACAAGGCTTGGTCGGGTATTCACTTAATGGGTCTCCCCTATAGTACATTTTGAACATTTTCCATTGTGGCAGGCTTGCATATGAAATTTGCGAGCGTTCACTTGCAAGCACGCCGACATGGAAACAAGGCACAACGACACAAAATTAAAGCACAATGACATGAATATAAAAGCACACGCTAAACTAAGAATAAAACATAAACATAAGGCGGGTGAAGAGGGTTTTGGGCATGCGGCCATAAGATGACTCTCCTTGGACAAGCATGCTCAAGACATTTGGCTCATCAACATGAGTTGAGTTGAGTTGGTATATACCAATTCATCTCAACCCATCCCAACTCTCCCTTGTTGTAATGTTTTTAATGCTCCATTCATTAGCCACCATCGACAAGTATTGTTGCCACACTCTGGAAACCAACTCTGATGACCACTTTCACACGCTTAACTCTAAACTCTCACGACAACTTCGACGACCAACTTCGGGCTCCAACAATCACTCTGATAATAGCTTCGACAATCAACTTCGAAGAGCAATTTTGAGCTCTGATAATCACTTTGATGACAACTCCAATGAAAAATTTTAGGCTCCGACAATCACCCCGATGACAACTTTAGTGACCACCTTCTTGCAGCCCAACTTCGACGATCAATTACTGGCGCTAACGTCCATTTTCAACGACAACTTAAAAAAAACAATTTTGGGCTTCGACAATCACCCTCGCCGACCAATTTTGGTCTCTATTTTTTGTTCAACTCATGTGTTCTATGATTGTTAAAGTGTTTTGTAGGGTTGTTGATTGTATAAATAATTGTATATTTTCTACTTTAACTATAGTAGTTATATGTAAAATGAATCCACATATAAATGACTTGTTGAGAATTTAGAAAAGTATGTATGTATTAAAATTAAAGAGGTCCAATTTTCTCATGGGGACAGGCTCCTAGGGATCTGCCCCGAACGAGACGGAGAATGGGGGAGGGAGTGGGGAAAAATTCCCGTGAGCTAAACAAGAATGGAGATGGGGAATGCATTCCCCACCCCCTCCTCGATTATACTTTATTTATTTATCTAATATAGTTATGTAAGGTTATTTGTTATTATTATATAAATAATACATTTAAATTCAATTTTGATTGTTTATTGGCTAAGATAATGAATATATTTAAATTTAATATTCAATAGTAGATTATATATGTGAATAATTTGATTTATGTTTATTTCTTTATACTAAAAAGTTTGAATAGTTTGTTAGGCTAAAATTTGACTAATTTATCTTTAAATTCAAATTATTATATAAAACTAACAATAAAAAAATAGTGATATGTTTAATTATAATTTTTATATATTAAGGATTTAAATTAATTGTTTTCTTTCATAATAAAAAAATTTATTTAAATCATACATAAAAAATGTAATTGGTTAATTGTTGTTCTTGTTCATGAAAAACAAAAACAAAAACAAAAAATTCAAAGAAAGAAAAACTTTAAAAACAAATTGCAATTCATATTTTATTCAAGATTGGTAGAATTATTGGAAAAAAAAGTTTCAAAACAAAAATAGTAATCAATAAAACAGATCATGAAGAGTTAAAAAAACAGCACCAAATGCTCCTATTATATGAATTGAACCATTAACTCCAAACATTAGACATATGAAATCAAACAAAACAACTTTGCACCCCAAACACAAATATATGAACTCTCCAAATATATAAACTCCTTAAACATATAAACTTAAAACATACTATATCAACTCAGTGTGACTTTGAAAGCCACCTCAAACTTTAGATTGCTCAATATAAATATAAATATAAATATAAATAAAATATATACACAACTTCTCAATACAAGTTTTATTTTATTTATAAAAAAAAACTTGAACTTTTCACTGCTAAATTATAGAAAAATTGTCAGAAATAATTTATAGAGTTTCATTTATAAAAAGATAAAAACTTTTTTTTTTTTTTCATTTTATATCTAAACTATCTATTCTTTTGGATGAAATGGCCAACAAGATTGTACATAATGTCAAGGGAAAAAAAATAATAATTTGGGTATGTTTTATTTAGGGGTGTGTGTGACTGTGTCTTTCCCTCCAACTCTTGTGCAGTTCTATGTTTATCCCAACATTTGGACACAGTTCCAATTCCAAATCCAAAAATCACAATTACAAGTTTGAGATTGAGAGAGAACACCTAAACAAATATCTACCCATCAATTCTTCTTCTTCACTCACTTTCAACCTTCCACTCTGTACATTCATCCACCTCTTAACCCTAAATTTCTGCTTAATCTCAACCTTCTATCTACTATACTCCCCCTCCCATGGAACTTTCTCCTTTACTCCACACTTCTCTTCCTTCCCCCTCACTCTCCTACCTTTCTTCTTCCTCCCACCGCCCCCTTCTTCTCCTTTCCAAACTTTCCGTTTCTGCACCCAGAATTCCCCATTTTTCCTTTTCTTTTACCCCAATTCGTCGCCCCAATGTTTGTTCTGCTTCAAGCTCCGAAACCCTTGTTGCCGGCTCGCGTAAGGAAAATGGTAAGACTGTAGAACCTGTTACTAAGAAGGAAGATGATGAGTTTGGAGATTTGAAGGCTTGGATGCACAATAATGGCCTTCCTCCTTGCAAGGTCATTCTTGAAGAAAAGCCTTCGCATGATAAGAATCATAGGCCTATACATTACGTGGCTGCCAGTGAAGATCTTGAGGTGAACTTCTATAGATTTTTTTCTGGGTTTTTTTTCTTTTCCTTTTCTTTTTAATTTTCAATTCAATTCAGTGGATTCATGGCGGAGCTTTTTTGGGGTTGCTATTTTTCAGGTGGGTGATGTTGCATTTTCAGTTCCGAATTCTTTGGTCGTCACGCTTGAGAGAGTTCTAGGAAATGAAACCGTCGGTATGATTTCTTCTGTCATAAAACATTTTAGTGATGCTGCTACCTAGTTCTTCCGATTAATGAGGAAGTTTAGAAGTGGCTACTGGAGACTAGCAAGTGAAATAAAATCTGTTTTATGATCGTGGTTGGTTTGTAGCTTGGAATTGGAATGTTTACAGTCTTCATGTGGCTTCAACCATGCTATTTTTGTCTCTTTCTTTTTTTACTGTATATCAAACGTTTTTGCTCTCGTTTCAAGACGTGCTTCATGTTGCTTTATTGGCCTCAAATCTTTGGTGTTGCATTTGCCAGTCAACCCCATAATAAACTAAATTTTACAGTGAATTTGGAAGCTGGAAGACAATCTTGATTTAATAACCTTGTCTG
Organism: Cucumis cinereus; assembly: GCA_037974625.1. Lineage (NCBI taxonomy): Eukaryota > Viridiplantae > Streptophyta > Magnoliopsida > Cucurbitales > Cucurbitaceae > Cucumis > Cucumis cinereus. The sequence goes on from JBBPDJ010000020.1 coordinate 14,867,328, forward strand.
TAATGGCTGTTTGGATTTTCTTGCAGCCGAATTGTTAACTACCAATAAGTTGTCAGAGTTGGCGTGCTTAGCTCTGTATTTGATGTATGAGAAGAAACAAGGAAAGAAGTCTTTCTGGTACCCTTATATTAGAGAGCTTGATCGCCAACGTGGGAGGGGCCAGCTAGCTGTAGAGTCACCTCTTCTATGGTCAGAAGATGAACTTGATTACCTCGCAGGCAGTCCAACAAAGGTAACAAAACAAGATTGATAAGTAACTTATTGTATGCCTAGTTCACCGTTACTCATTCTAGAGTTGGAAAATTCCTGCCTAATATTTGTACATGGATGGATTAGAAAGAAGTTCTTGAAAGGGCTGAAGGAATCAAGAAGGAGTATAATGAACTCGATACTGTCTGGTTTATGGCAGGCTCTCTGTTTCAGGTAATGCCCTTGTGTAATTTGTTGAACCATTCAATGGTGGAAAATTAACGGCTTTTTTTGAGTATAGCAGATGATCATTAAAGCTAATTTTTATTGGGAAATTTGCAGCAATACCCATATGATATTCCAACTGAAGCATTTTCCTTTGAGATTTTCAAACAAGCCTTTGTTGCAGTTCAGTCATGTGTGGTGCATTTGCAGGTAACTGAAACCTTTTTAGTTTCACCATCCCTTTTCATGTTTTCTTCTTCCCTCAATACTTTTTATTTATTTTTGAAAGCTGGTTGAGATTATTAATTGTTTCTAGTGGGAAATTGGTAATGCATTCATTTTAGACACGACTCTTATGATTTATATACAATCTAGATTTCTTAACTATCATTACAACTACTGCAGTCTTTGAAATTATGGTTATAAGCAAGCCAGCACATACGCCTCCGTGATTCTCACAATTTAAAGCGCATTTTTACCTTCATGCTCAATTAGATTAAGTGTTTCTATGAGACAGAGATTCATGCACGAAATTATATTTTATTTGTTAACATGCTATAGAGTTGCATGATATACTCAAATTACTAATTCTATCGGAAAAGTTCTAAAATGACCGTGGACAAGAATTTATTGATTTCTCTCTTTAAGATGTCTATTCTCGATTCAATTTGCTTTGGTAAAATGTTCTTGTGTTTATGGCAAGGGCAGTAGGGTAGCTACCAAAGAATGTAATTTTTTGTGTATTTCACCAAGAGAGAAGTGTTTTCTTAAATAAAAAACAACCCATTACAAATAAGGAAAAAAGAATTTTGGCAAATATAATACAACCAAGACGATAAAATATAATACGAAAAAGAAAATAATCAACACTGCCCCTCAATCTGGTTTGAAAATATTGGTCATTGCCAGCTTTTCAATCAATTTGTTGAATTGCCACTTTGGAAGGCCTTTAGTTAGCACATCTGCAATATGTTCTGTTGTCGGAAGGTGGGGTATGCATATTACTCCTCATTGATCTTTCCTTTATAAAGTGGTTATCAACTTCAATATGTTTCGTCTTGTCATGAAGGACTGAATTGTGGACAATGGAAATTACTGCCTTGTTATCATAGTAAATGCGCATGGACATCGTCTGAGTGATTCTCAATTCTTCCAACAATCTTCTTATCCATATACCCTCACAAATACCATGGGCTAAAGCTTTTTGCTTTTGCATTACTTCTTGCAACCACACCCTGTTTTTTACTTTGCCAAGTAACAAGATTTCCTCCAACAAAGGAGCAGTAACCAGACGTAGATCTTCTATAAGTCGTGTTACCTGCCCAATCAGCATTAGTGTAAACTTCAACATTGAGATGATCGTGCCTTTTAAACAATATGCCTTTTCGTAGAGTACCTTTCAAATATCTAAGTATTCTATAAACTCCATCTAAGTGAGCTGGCCCAGGAGCATGCATGAACTAACTTACCATTCTAACTGCAAAAACGATGTCAGGACGTGTGTGAGAAAGATATATGAGTCTCCCCACAAGTCTCTGGTACTTTTCTCTTTCCTTTAGAAATCAGATAAGGAATTATGAGAAGAAGAATTATGAGAAGAAGAACTGGGAGAATTAAAAGAAGTAGAAAGAGAATGTATGTTACCTGGATCTTCAAAATCATTCATCGGGGTATTAGATTGGTTTTGTGATAGATCAACTGTCTCGTCCCGATTCCTTTGAGTTGAGTTTCTTCTAGTGTAAACCCGTAGTTCAGGTTTTTGACTTGTCAAGTCAGTTTGTAGTGTTTCTCCCCCTGAAGAAGAACTCTCCACACTTGACATCAAAGAATTAGAACTCATAATTTCAGAATCAATGATGTTTGGGATAAGGTGAAGTGTCCCAAAAATTATCTTCAAGGTTGGATGTCTCCCTTTGAAGAGAATTTTGGCTAAAAAAAGGTTGATTTTCTCAAAAAGACACATCCGTACTCTCAAAATACTTTTTGGTCGAAGGGTCAAAACATTTGTAAGCCTTCTTGTGGGAGACAACCTACAAAAATGCATTTAACAACTCGAGGGTCAAGTTTAGTGCGACTAAGGTTGGCATGATGAACATAAGCAGCAGTGCAACCAAATAAATTAATTGGTAAGTCAGAGAACAACTAGATAGCAGGAAAAGAATTTTTTAAGTGATTCGAAGGAGTTTTAAATTCAAAACCGTAGTTGGCATTCGATTGATCAGGTATGTAGCTGTAAGAACTGGATCACCCCACAAATATTTTGCAACATTCATAGAAAACATAAGGGCACGAGCAACTTCAAGTAAATGTCTATTCTTTGGCTCAACAATTCTATTTTGCTAAGGAGTATCACGACATGTGGCTTGATGAAAAATACACTTTTCGTGTAAGAAATTGGTTAATTTTTCGTTGAAATATTTAGTATCATTATCAGAGTGAGTCTCAATCATATTGTAAAATTTAACAAAAACCTCTTTTACCTCCGACTTGTTAGTTAACAAATAAAGTCAGGTTAAACGATTATGATCATCGATAAAGGTAACAAACCAACACTTTCCACTCTGAGTTAAAACTTTAGACGGACCCCAAACATCAGTGTGAATTAAGGAAAAAGTGAAGAAGCCTTGTAAGGTTTGGGAAAATAAGTGGATCAATGATGTTTTGCAAAAATGCAACTTTCACATTGAAAAAAAGAACATTCAAGACCTTTAAATAAATCTAGAAACAAAAATACTTTAAGTAAAAGAAATTAGGATGCCCTAATCTACGATGCCAAAGCATTATAGTTTCTTTAACAAAAGGAGAACAGACACTACTCAAGCTCTGAACTTGTTTATGACTAGCTGAAACTTCATCAAAGTAATAGAGACTACCAATCATCCTAGCACATCCAATCGTTTCCCCCGAGTCTTGATCCTGAAAGGTACAATGAGTGTCACAGAATACAACACGACAATCAACATCCTTAGAGATTTTACTAACAGATAACAAACTGCAGGCTAATTTTGGAACATGAAGAACATAATGCAACATAAGTTTTGTAGTCAAAGGAATAGTTTTGTAGTCAAAGGAATAGTTTCTTTTTGCCTACAGTAGGGGTGAAACTACCGTTTTTTCATTGCAATATATACAAATAAGGAAGAGGAACTGGTCATATGATTAGAGGATCCAGAATCTATAATCCATGGAGATGAGTTTATGCAAGAGAGGGTTTGAGGAAAATTACTTGATTGTGCCAAAGAATCACTAGGATTCCCAGATGAGGAAGTAGTCTTCAGTAGTTTCAAGATTTGATCAATCTGCTCCTTGCTAAATAGGTTGGAATCACCAACATTTGCATTCAAGGTGTTTAGGTGAGAATTTATCTCCCCTTGCTTAGAACTTTTCCAATTCACAGGCTTTCCACGAAGCTTCCAACATGTTTCATGTGTATGTTGGGGTTTATTGCAATGGTCACACCGACTTGAAGCTTTTCATGTGTCTTGCTAGATTGATCAGAGGCCTTCACAGCTGTTTGTTCGATCACCAACGCAGAACTTTCTACGGAATGAATAGGCTATTTTCCAATCATAACATATCTGGGCTTTCTTTCCTACGAACTTTAGAAAAAACATCATTAATAGATGGAAGAGTGGTTTTCTCAAGTATTCGACCTCTAACCTCATCAAATTCAACATTGAGGCTGGCAAGGAACTTGTAAATACGACCGTCTTGTACAATTTTCCTGTAATGCTTTTGATTATCCGTACTTCCACTCGTATGAATAAAAGAAATCCAGGTCTTGCCAAATCTTTTGTGAGTGAAAGTATTGAGTCACTGAGTTACCTCCTTGGCGTATATCTCCTAATTTGAGATTCAACTCAAATACCTGTGATTGATTGTCTAAATCATAGTACATTTGTGTCACATTGTCCGAAAATTCCTTGGCCGTAGAGTAGCACATGTAATTACAGCTGATGTCGTCAACCATGGAGTTTACAAGCCAAGTCATAACCGTGGAGTTTTCAGCATTCCATGCAACAAACAAAGGGTCGTCCGGTTTTGGGGCAGTTTTCTCTTCGGTAATGTAGCTAATTTTCCCTTGTCCACGAGTATACAGTCTTTAACACTTTATGACCAACGAAGAAAATCGTCTCTATTAAGTCAGATCGTGGTGATTTGGATAGTGGGACTATTAGAATGGATACGATTTTCGACTTTAGCCATAGGTAACTCAATATCCGACATGGCGTAAGCAACAAAGGTCACAAAACGGAGAGAACAGATATGAAAACACCAACCAAACATGTCACCTACGGCAGATGACGGGGGACGACACAGAAAGGGGAGACCGGTGAGGACCACGACGAACGACGGCAAAGAAAAAACACCAACTTACAACTAAAAAAAGCAAGAAAACGTGGCTGCCGGCGGCGTCTGACGAGCGGTGGTTGGCGGCAGAGATCGGTCGGAGTATTATGACCGGCGGCGACAACTCTCGAGGCGGTAGAGCAGGGTTTTTTAGGTTTTCAAAAAATTAGGGTTTTATTTAGGTTTTCAAGAACTTTCTCTGATACTATGCCAAAGAATGTAATTTTCTGTGTATTTCACAAGGAAAGAAGAGTTTTCTTAAATAGAACAACCCATTACGAGTCATAAAAAATAATTTTGGCAAATATAATACAATCAATACATTAAAATATAAAACAAAAAAAGGAAATAATCAACAGTAGCTATATCGCTATTTCATATGTGGTATCTGGTCCATGGCTTCTTGCCAATATTGTATCTAACTTCTATTTCTATTTGTTTTTCATTGTTACAAGTTTTCTTTGCTTATAAGTTATAACTAATTTAAGAAGTCTTTCTTATTAAACATTTTAAAAAGTATGCTCTTATAGATACCAACGTTCACTTAGTTTCTTCAGAAAGCATTATTGTTATGCTTTTCTCTGTTCTTAAGAAGTTTCCAAATTGATTATCTGAAGGCTTGTTGAATGCAGAAAGTAAGTTTGGCTCGGAGATTTGCTTTGGTTCCTCTTGGCCCTCCGCTGTTGGCTTATAGAAGCAATTGCAAGGCAATGTTAACTGCCGTTGATGGTGCTGTGGAGCTAGTGGTTGATCGTCCATACAAGGCTGGGGAATCAATAGCTGTTTGGTAAGTTGTTACATGATTGAAACTGTGCGATTGTTTGCAGGATCGGTTAACTGTTAATGTTTGTGCACGGTGCACCCTATTTTTAATTGATTTTGCAAGATTTTCATTCTTGTTCAAACTCTTGAGGACAGGTGTGGGCCACAGCCTAATTCGAAATTACTCCTGAATTATGGATTTGTTGATGAAGATAATCGCTATGATCGCTTAGTAGTTGAGGTAAAGCTTTGTGTTTGTTTGTGAGTGATTTTTTGGAGGAATGTCTCCTAATGTTCTTGTCCTTTGTGTTTCAGGCAGCTTTAAACACTGAAGATCCTCAATATCAGGATAAAAGAATGGTTGCTCAAAGAAATGGCAGATTATCAATACAAGCATTTTATGTATGAATTCAAAATACTGACAGAACTGTGAAGGTTTTAAGTTATACTTATTTCGTTTCATGAAATTTTATTTCTGACTCAGGTTTATGCCGGAAAGGAGAAAGAAGCTGTCCTAGACATGCTTCCTTATCTTCGACTTGGCTATGTTACTCATCCTTCAGAAATGCAGTCTGTTATTTCTTCTCAAGGTCCAGTCTGTCCAGTAAGTTTTTCTTGTCCCCACTAATTCTTTTTGCTTGTTTGGAGGATGTAGTAGAACCTATAAGTTGAAAACTCTATAATTAGGGCATGTGTTGCAAGTGTTTGATAATACAACATTTGGTTGTTTCTTTTGGGTTAGAAACTTTGCTTACAGTAAGAAAAATGGAAAAAAGAAAAATAAAATGCACACACACACAAGAACATAAGAAAAGGAGTCTAAAACTAATAACAGAAAAGGACTCCAATAATGATGCCTAGATTCAGATGCGTGTACACATCAATTATATGATATGTTGATCACCAATCCAATCTCTGCATCTTTGTTTCACACAGTTTTTATAAAAGCCCTTGTAAACTTGTAAACAAATCTTGGCAATCCACCGACGTTGAAACGTTTCTTTGTAGGTGAGCCCCTGCATGGAAAGAGCAATGTTGGAACAAGTTGCTGACTATTTCAAGAGACGACTGGCTGGCTATCCAACTACCTTGAGTGAAGACGAGTCTCTGGTAAGGCATGTGGTTATTTTTTTCTTTTCTCTACCTATAATTCTTCACTTTTGCTTACCCATCTATTTGATTAGCTGGCTGATGGTAATTTGAACCCGAAGAAGAGAGTCGCTACCCAGCTTGTTAGATTAGAAAAGAAAATTCTTCATTCATGCTTGGAAGTGACAATTGATTTCATAAATCAGTTACCAGATCACACTGTATCTCCCTGCCCTGCTCCCTATGCCCCCTTATTGAGATGAGTAAGGTTGTCACAAACCACTTGTGTTATGGAATTTCATATTATTATCTTTGTATTAGTTTCATCATCTTTTTCCTTTCACTTGTAGCTGTAGATGTTCTTCCAGCAGCGGTCGTATGTCTGCTTTATGATATCGCAATTCCAAGCAAAATCCTCCCTCCCACTATGAAAGCTGAAAAGGTCAGTTTGATGAAAACTCATAGGACTAGCTCGAAGGTATCTCCATTTATCCCAAGTCCTTATCACTAGAGCACCAGCTGTTGGTTGAACAATTTTATTCTTACAAACATCAGTTCTGCTCACCACAAACTCTAGTAACTTGACGTGTGTATGATTAGCATAACCGTAGGTCGGTTTAAGCTGGAGAATTTTGAAAATCCTTCTTATGCTGTTATTTGGCAGGTAAATCTAAATAAGCTGCCCACTACGTAGGAGGGCTGTTGTTTCAGCGTGGTCAGGTATTGAAGATGATGACGAAAATAATGACAAGGATTTGAAGTTACCAAGTAAAGCCATATTCCCTCTCTTCTTTAACATTCGTGGCTTTTCTTACAGTCTCTAATACTCACTTTGTCCATTGCTCCCTGTAAATAACCAGAACTACTCCATTCTTCTCTCAATGGATCCCCTTCCTTTTCTAGATATCTTCTTTTCCATATTAGTAGTTCTCTTTGGTAGTGTCAATTTCTTGAATAAAACATACGTCAAATATCAACAATCATAACTAACAGTACATAGATTTCTGTGTGTGTGTGTGTGTTTTTTAATTAAATTGACATGCACTCATTCTTTGAGCTTGGAAGTTCAATGCCAATCCCACATCCTGTTCAGTTAATCTCACATCTCCATAAAAACATGTTTAGCATATAATAAATCAAACAAACTTGTGTACATAAATACTTTTGAGAAAGAGTTGTCAAATACATGAGTGTTTTTATTTTGAAAAGATTTAAAGATGAAGAATGAGTATTTTTATTTTGGAAAGATTTAAAAATAAAAATGTCTTTTTAAATAACGTTGTTTTTTCTCCGTTAATTTTTTTAAAGAAAAAGAAAAAAAGATAAAGTATAAAATAGAGTTGGGGAGGCAGAAGAAGTTGTCAAATGGATATAATGAGTGATTATGAAATTTTTTATTTATTTATTTATTTTATTTTTTGTAAGTGGATTTTAGCCATTTGCTGGCCTTATCACATATTACTCTTTTTGTATCATATAATTGGGGCAAAGAATGTGGCTATGTATTACCTATTTTTTGGGCCAACTATGTAACATGACCACTATATGTTCATTACAATACCATTACATTATGAGGATATTTATTTCACTTTCAATTTAAATACAATTTTTTTTTTTTTTTTTGTTCCAATGAATTTAATATAATTTTGTTCAACTTAATTATAAACTAGAAACATCATACCCACAACTTAATTATAAGCTTAAATTAAACTTTTTTTTTAAGGCATGCTTCAAAAGGAAATCTTAAATCAAAATTTCCAAAATTCCAAACAAGACAGTGCGCTTAAAACACAATAAAATGCAATCCATGGTTTTTTTTTTTTTTTTTTTATAAAAAATATGTAGTATTATTAGATATAAAAGTTTCTAAACAAAATTAATCACCGTAAAAGCATATATTTTGTGTCCGGAAAAATTATACCAAGATACTTTGGAGGTATGAACTCAATTCAACATCCCAAACTAGGGGTGTACATAAGTCGGGTTGGATATAAATATAAACCAGCCCGAGAAGTACTCAAGTTGAACAAAATTGAACTCTATTGGTTCAATGTGTAAGGGCCAACTCAACCCATAATTTTCGGGTTGGTTTTTTTCTTTCTTAATTTATAATATTTTTCCATTCTTTTATTTCCACTAAAAGTTGGAAAAAAATGTCATATTTATGGAAATAAACTAAATATGTTACATCAATTTTTAAAAAATTTATAATCAAACAACCAATAAGTTAAAATCCAAGTGTTTACCTTCAAATACATAAAACCTAAGTTCATATAAAATCAAAGTCTACGTTCAAATTCATTCAAAATGCATTTTATACAAAGTTTAAGTTTACATTCAAATTCATTCAATGTATAAATGTAGTAGTAGTAATAATAATAATAATAATAATAATAATTGGCTTGGGTCGGATTGATCGGGTTACTAAATCCTATAACTCAATCAAACTTGAAATATATTTTTAAAAAAATCTTACAATTCAAACCCAAAAAAAAAGTAACACAACCCAACCCTTACTATTTGGGTTGGGTAATCCAGGTTAGTCGGGTTACCTAGTTACTAGCGAAACACAATTTTTAACTTAGAAAAAATGAAAAGTTATCTTTTTGGTAAGTTGTGGGTTTAGTTTTTACTTAGTCCCCAGGTTTAACTAATTAAATAAAATTAGTTAATTTAATTAATGTTTAACCAAAATCAAAACTGAGTCACAATTTAATTTTAAAAGTAATGAAAAAGAGTGAAATTTGATTAATTATAATTTGTTTAATTATTTTAAATGCTTTTAACAGTGAAAATAAAAAAAAAAATATTAAGTATTTAGTGAAAATTTGAGGTAAAAAATGTAAATATTGAAATCTAGGGACCAAACTGAAACAAAATTCAAATGTCAATGGTAAAATTGTAATATTTCGAAACATAAAGATTAATTGAAATCAAATTCAAAACTTAACTACCAAATTTGTAATCTTTTGAAACTATGGACTAAATAAAAATTCGACCCAAAACTCAATGACCAAAAATATATATTTTTTTTCTAAAAAAACAACTTGCACCTCAAACACAAACATATGAAACTTCGAAGATATATAAATTTCACATACATGTGAGCTCAATTCAACGCTCTAAACAATTTCTAAGTTTTTTTTTCTTTTGAAAAGAAGAAAACAAAACTACATTAGGCTTTCTAGAGACAATACACGTAGAATATTTCCTTACATGAAAATAATTCTTATTTGACCAAATTTGAAAAGAAATTGACGTTCAAAGATAAATTTCAAATATATAGATTATTTTTGGACATTTAAAAGTTTAGATTTAAATTAAATTTAGATATTCAAAATAATGTGAATCACGATAGAATAAAATTTATAGTATGAAACTAAAACGATATTTTAACCCGCATATCAATACAATGTATCATTTGTCTCTACTTGTTTTTGTTTTCTTTCATGAAGGCACACATAATTTGTGATAAGGTAATCCAATAAATTTGAGAATTTCATTTTGTTGAATTCGTAACAACAAATTTTAAATCTTCCAAATCACACTAACGATAATTAGAAAAAAAATAATTAAATTTGGATTACCTTTTGATTGAGGACCAATAGATCATGATAAATAATTGCTTACTCTGAGTTCAAACACTTTGCAAACAAATTGATCAAACTTACTTGAATGTTATTGACATCCAACTCCAGTTTGGTAATTACAAAGTGGTGAAACTCTGTCATATACCAAAAGATTTTCATCAAAAAAAAAAAACCCCAAAAAATAAAAACTTAAAAAACTAACGTATTGTATTCCCGTCCCCCATTTTATCTTGCTTAATCAAAGAGGCTTAAAAAGTTGACTCTACTTCTAACTAAAAGAAAAAAGAAAAACTAAAATCGCAAATAAAATATAGGTTAAAAAACAAGACATGTTTACAAATTAAAAAAAAAAACACTGTGAAATTTAACAAACTCAATCAATTTTATTGTGTAGTTTCAACTGAAATGAACTATAAGCTTATGATCAATTGTTTTTTGCTAGAATCACCTCAATTGTGTTCATCTTTATTTAATATGTATGCGATAGTTCAACACTAACTGTAATTGTTCTTGACTTTTGAATGTATGATTCACAAAGACATCCTAGTTCATATCAAATTGTGAATTCATGCACGAGGTTCCATAATATAAACACTTCTAACACTCTTTTGGGAGTTGGATAAAAAATTAAATTAAAACTAATAAAATAATAGATTAGTGAAATTTGATAATTTAAAGGGATGAAATTAGTAGAATGGAGGCAAATATATAAATTGAAAATTGTGTTAATAATAAATAAATAAATAAATAAAAATTGGCCAATAAGAGTAGGACATGTGGTTGAAAAGCTTTATAAGCAAGCGTATGTTTGTGTAAAAACATCAGCAATCACAGATATTATTAGGTTTATATGTATCCCAATCAGAGCAGTAGTATGTCACATTTTTCAATTCCGTATTCAATTTCCATTTATTCACTTCCCCTTTTTAAACCAATCATATTCCCACCGTCACATACTTTTCTCACCAACTGGCAACAGTTAAAAAACCCCTCCCTCCCCACTGGGATCCACATCCAACGGCTACAATCACCCAATCCACCCACCGGTGTCTTCAATCTCAGCCGTCCAATTCCCTCAACCCCGTGTGAAAAAATCGCGGGTATTGCGTTTTAGCATAGTAGACTAGAGAGTGAGAGAAGCCTTCTTACTTTCTCTCTCTTCTCTCTTCTCTCTATCTCTCTCTAGGTCTTCGACGCGCTTCTCTTCTCTTCCATCTTCCATCTTCCATCTTCCACTTCCATTTCCGTTTGGATGTTCAAGGATTCAAGGTTTGGATGTTCTGTTTATCACTCTCTATTTGTGTTTGAAGTTCCATTTCAAGTTCTCGGCTTCAGTGGCGGCTTCTGATCTACCTTCTACGATTGGGTTTTTTTTCTATGTTCTTCAGTTGTTGTGGGATTGTTCTTTCGATTCAACTCAGTTCGTGAGGTTTTGTTCCGTGGAGCTGTTGGGATTTACTGGAAAGTTTGTCAAGCTACTGGTAATTTGTCTAGGGCTGTGGTCTGCTTTTTCAGTTTTGGTATTCTTTTTAGATTGGCCGTTTTTAGATGGTCAAATTTGGGGATTTTTGTTGTACTTGGTTTATTTGTAAAGAGAAGAGTATTGGGTTTTGATCTGCTGTTTTATCCTTTCGTAATTTGTACTATTGACTTTTAGTGGTTCTTTTAGAATTGAAAAAAAAAGAGGAGAAATTGGCGTGATTTGTTTATATGCTTTTCCTTATGTTTTAATTGTCTTTTGTGGTTTTATTCGTGAGTTTATGAACGAAAGTGTTGGTATTGAGTTCAGCTGAGTGGTGAAGAAATTTTTCGCACTAGGTGTTTACACTTTCTTCAGGGTTTAGCCTGAATGGTTTGGCGTCTTTGCAGTGGAGGTATATGATCACGTCCGTGTTCAGTTAGTGACTCTATTCTTGAAGAAGAGGAATTGATCCAGGGCGCTAGTGAAGCAGACAGCCTGTGGTTTGCATAAATGGATATGAGGACAGAAAAGAATATTACATACCCGGACAGATACTATGGAAATAGTTCCTATCGCACTGCCGGTGAATCAGAGGGTTCCGGCAGCTCGGGAAGAATTGACCCTGAGATTGCTGCATCGGAAGTGTCTAGCACTCCAATGAGGAGATGTGTCAGTTTTAGTTCTGATAATCGTGAAGGTTTGCAAGTTCCAACCCAAGTTCTTCCCTTAACTAGCCTGTTGCAGTCTGAGAGGAAGGACTTGGTTTACAGGTTGAGAAAAGAACTTCAACAGATTCAGACCCTCAGAAAGAAAGTAGAATTGCTTAGAACACATAGTTTTACAGTTTCATCTTCAAGTGATATTCTTAGCTGTAGCAATGTACGCAATGGGCCGTCAGCTGAATGCATTAAAAATACCTCAAATCCAACTTCAGGGCAACGAAAGAAATCTAATGTTCCAAGCCATAAGAAAGGACAAGGATCCAGTCGGGTTGCTTCAGATAAAGTTGGGCCTGCTGCACAAGCATCTGTTTCCAACACCTCAAACGCAACTTCAGCAATTTTGATAAAACAGTGTGAACAACTTTTGAAAAGGGTAATGTCACACCAGTATGCCTGGGTATTTAACACCCCTGTTGATGTAGTAAAGTTAAATCTCCCCGATTATTTCACAATTATCAAACAACCGATGGATTTGGGAACAGTGAAATCTAAGTTATCTTCTGGAGCATATTCAAGTCCATTGGATTTTCTTGCTGACGTGAGGCTTACTTTCTCTAATGCGATGACTTACAACCCACCTGGGAATGACGTGCACGTTATGGCTGATGTTCTCAATTCATATTTTGATATGAGATGGAAGGCTATTGAGAAGAAACTGCCAAAAACGGATGGTCATGCATTGCCAACTAAATCTAGACCTCGAGAAGATGTTGAGACGGTTAAACACATGCCTCTAAAAAAGATGAAAGTTGCTTCTAGACCCCAAGAAGTAGCACCCATACCCTCCAAGTGTGTAATGACGGATGAAGAAAAGCTTAGTCTGGGGAGAGAGCTGGAGTCACTGTTAGGAGAAATGCCCTTGCATATAATTGATTTCTTGAGAGAGCATAGCTCTGGTGGAAGGGAATGCGGAGAAGATGAATTTGAGATTGATATTGATGATCTCAGTGATGATACACTTTTCAAATTACGGAAGCTACTAGATGATCATTTTCAGGAGAAACAAAAGAATAATGCAAGTGCTGAACCGTGTGTGATTGAGGTATTAATAACAATTCAACATTTGTATTCTATTGTAATCTTTTTGTTTATTTGACTGCCTTTGTTTTAAGTAATTTATTACTTTCAGTTGCAGATGTTGAATGACTCTGGAGTAAGCAACTCATCAATGCAACCATCTAAAGGTCTGAAGCCCACCTTGATTTCATAATGAATACTAGCGACATGATTTTCTTGTAGTTTTTTACTTTATTTTCTTCCCATTGTAATATTAGGAAGTGGGCCAGTTGATGAGGATTTGAATGGTGGTGGAAATGAAGCTCCTGTTTCCAGTTGTGCTCCTATGGAAATAGAGAGAAGTGCTATGGATGCTATCCATAGGAACAGCAAATGCACGAGCTCAAGAAATTCAAAGGGTTGGTTGAATTTCCTTTTCTTTCTTTACTATCTTTTATTGGTACCTCCGTCGTGGCATGTTGTAATCGCCATTTTACAAGATAGAAATCTTTTAGTAGTATTACTGACCTAGTAAACTCAAAAATAATTTTGTCAAATATAGCTTCTAACACCACTAAAAGAATTTTGTAATAATAGGTATTACAACTAAAAGATCCATATGTTGCATGTGTTGGTAAATGAGTAGAATATCATCGTTTAATTTGCAACTTTTTGTAATCTGACCTACTTTTTCGACAATCTCGTTTATTATCAGCAGATTCAGATTCGTCTTGTTCTGAAAATGACTCCGAGTGTGATAAAGCTCCAATTCAAGTACACGAGCAGGTATTATATTGATTTTTAGGGTCAAATGGTTGGTCTCTGACCAATTTGCGTTCTGGTGTTGCTTGTATTGTTTAATGGATGTGGGGTGTTGATTTTTCTCTTTGGACTTTCCACAGGTTCCAGAAACCATTGGCTCAGAAGGTCCAATGATTGAAACTACAACCTCGGATGAACCATTTGAAAGGAATCGTGGGTGTTCTTATCCTTTCTTCGTATCTTATAAAGAAATTGGATTATGCGATACCTATATTTATCTTCATGAATTAGATAACTCCTTGCTTGTTGGAAAAGTTTTGAACATCAGGTCTTAGTTCTTTTGGTAGACGCGGGTGGGGAATGCCATTTTTAAAAAACCTAGAATGCGGACGTGGTAAAGATACAGATATTAAATATACATTTATAGGTTAAAAACATTTTGTTAAGTAATAATTTAGGCACTATGCCCTAGTTTGCTCTAGTTTGTTTCAATGTTGTCTCAATTTAGTCCCTAAACTTTAGTATATAACAATATAATTCTTATACTTCAAATTTGTAACAATTAATCCACATGGTTAAAAATATTATTAAGATACAATGAGATTTTGTACTTATGTAGATTAGTAACTTGATTAGAGACTAAATGTATTTATCAACACGAAAGACAAAGTTGACACCTTGATGGGGCTTTTCACGGTGTGTGATTAAATTGTTACAAAATTTTAAAATACAAGGATTTAACTATTTTTCATACATAAGGTTATATAGGGACTAAATTGGTTCAAATTTAAAAGTATTAAAATAAACATTTACGGACTAAAGTATATGGTTTAAAATTGTTACCCTAATGAATATTTAGGGATTGAAGGTGTTGCTTTTAACCTTTAAAAATACATGTATCTTTTCCGTAGGAAAAAAAATACACTATGATTCATGTAGTTTGGGTTTGGAAGCTTTTTGGTCTCGTCATTTTAACCTTTGAGGTTTGGGAAAGTGGTTTATGTGGTTCTTCCATTAGTATTAATGAAAAGCCGGTGGTATCTCTTTTAAAAGATTGTCGGTTTTTAATTTTAAAAAAATACTTTTTGTATTTGTTTTTTTTTCCTCAATCTCTCCCCTTGCATCCATGGCGACTGCCTCCTTTTTTTGTTTATTTTTTGCGGCACTTGTTATTTCCTCTCCTTCCTTCTCGTCTTCTTTTTCTCTTTTCCCTTCTTCTTCCTTTCTCCCTTTTTTCATTTCTTCGCACATTTAGTGAGAAAGACCGATTGGGGGTCTATTTCAAATTTGAAATGAAGGGGTTTTGTCCCTTTGTTTCAGACTGTGAGGGGGGACGGGGGCAGACGGGAAGAGGGAGAAAGAAGAGAGAAGAAATAGAGGAAATTGTCGAATCATATGGCCGGTTACATAAATTATTAAGCTAATATAATATTGCCTAATCAGCTGGTATAGTCGGACATTTAACCGCTACGTATCATTAGTCATCTAAAGGTCAAAAGAGCTTAGTGACCATTTTCTAACCATTCCCGAACTTTGAAGACTAAAAATGCTTCATTTGAAACATGTGACGCTTGTGCCTGTGCTTAGATTTTCTTATTTTGATTAAACTTCTCTGGCAGCATTGATATATACTGTGTTAATTGTGGTATGCATGGGTCAGTGAAAGGATTTCTTGATTGCTTTACATTCTTTTGTTCTTTAGATGAGATATTGTAATAGGCACAATTGTTGTCGGTAGGGTGGATTTGTTTTTGTTTAATCTTTCAAAAAATCCAATCACAAATAAATAGGAGAAAGCTTGTATTAGTGTGTTCCTTTGTGTGGTACATCAATTTGTTTCATAATTTAGATCGCAATGGATATCCTTGGAATAATTCTTTTTTCTTGACATAGTTTGATAAATTGTGTGTTTTAATGTTATAAATTATAATGGGCATTACTAATTACTACTTGATTTACTTTTTCTTGGCAACATGTCCCAACATGTGTTAAGACACTTCTTAAACATGATAGACATGTTCTAGATTCTAGTTGAACAAATTGCATACGAGTTATTGAGGGCATGCCAATCACTTTTCTGACACATCGAGCATGCCCTTGTTGAGATAATAATTTATATCCTTTGTGTTCTCTTCACAAACAAATGAAATATCGTTGATTATTTGTCACTTACCATGAGAACAGTCTAGGTGCAAGTTTGTCTGGGCAATCACGAATTTTATAAAAAAAAGATGTTTATTAATTAGGAAATTGAAAAGTTGGTATGAATGTATCTATATTGACATGAAACATTGTACCATAAATGTTTGGACTCTTGCTCTTTTGTGTTTTTTTCGGTATGTCCTTGTATGCATATGTGTGTATATATATTATTCATTTTTCAATGATAGCTTGATTTCTTACCAAAAAGGGGAAAAAAAAATTCAAAACAAGTTTTTAGCACAAGGATTGTTGAAATGTGTAAGAATAGAATATATTTTATTTACTTTAAAATTATATATAATCACGAATTCGTGTTCATGCTATGTCTTTGTATTAGATATGTTTTGGAAGAGAATGTATCTGTGTTTGATTTGTGCTTTTTAGGTTCTGATTGAACCCCCCTCCCAACAAATTCATGCTCGGAGTTTTCTTATTTTGGATTATTAAACAAATTTGTGTTCTTTAAACGATGGCTAGTAAAAAGAAGCAAACTGGCTTTAGTTGGCCTCTCCATTGATTCATGTTGTGTTTGCTATATAATTTAAATCTTAGTAGTTGTCTCTAAATAATTCCTTAATTCTCTTGATACCATTCTTCTGAATACTTGTTATATGTGTATATATGGATAATTTTATACTCTTATTAGGCATGGCTATGATTAATGAAGCATTTGCTTTGTAACTTATGCTATTTAACGGCTTCCTACAGAATCTGAAGGTGGCTACGAACAACTTGAGCAGACTTCCAGCAAGCCTAGTTCTACTGAATCTGATTGCAATCAAGATGGTGAGTTGAAGTTTGTGTTCGGTGTGGCTTTTGAAAATAATATTAAGTTTATTATTTTTTCTATAAGCACTTCTAGAGGAATTGCTAATTTGGAACGTGTTTAGTATAAAATTTAAGGAAAATCGATATTGAAACTCCTTTAGAAGAAGAAACACTCGAGTTGTCATCAACCAAAAAGTGACTTTATAATTATTAATTAATCACTTCCTACCAAAAAAAGAAAAAAAAAAACCATAACACACACACAATTGAGATTGACCAAATCACTTTTGAATGTACTGTAACCAAAGTTACTGAATGCTCTTTTAAACATAAGGTGAATAATGCATTATTAAAGGAGTGTTTTATTGCAAAGTATGACATGCATAACATACTCTAAGAGTCGATAATTTGACATTTCAGTTAATTCTTTGATCAACAATGTAGGTAACTACACTGCATCTGAGAAGCCGGTCTCCCCTGAGAGGCTTTACCGGGCTGCTCTGCTAAAAAATCGATTTGCTGACACAATTTTAAGAGCTAAAGAAAAGACGATGACACAGGTGGGTTCAAAATATGAGCTACTTGTTTAACATCCTACTAATTTTTATGGATTTTGCAATGAGAGATTGCGAGTTTTGATCTGGATGGTGTGCATTTTGATCTGGACTGAGATCAGGGTGACAAGGGTGATCCCGAGAAGTTGAGACGGGAGAGGGAGGAACTGGAGCTGGAGCAGAGGAAAGGTAGTTGGACAGACTTGTCAATTTGTTTGACTTTAGGTTTAATCTAATATTTTGCCATGTAGTTAACCTTCTCTGTTTATGAAATGCAGAAAAAGCACGATTGCAAGCAGAAGCAAAGGCTGCACAAGATGCACAAAGACGAGCCGAAGCAGAAGCCGCAGCCGAGGCTAAACGTAAGAGGGAACTTGATAGAGAAGCAGCACGACAAGCATTGCTCCAGGTAAATTACAATCAATCCAAGTTCAGAGCAGTCGCCATAGACTTCCAAGTTTTTTGCTAATGACTTGTTTATAATGCCAGATTGAGAAAACCGTTATAATAGATGAGAACTCCCAATTTCTTGAAGACTTGGAGATGCTTAGAGCAGCTCCTGCCGAGCAGTTGCCAAGCTCTGGGGATGAAACAAGCCCTGATCACTCACAAGACGGCCTGGGCAGTTTCAAATTTGTAGGGAGCAATCCATTAGAACAACTTGGGTTATTCATTAAAGCAGACGAAGAGGATGAGGAAATCGAGCCAAATTTCATGTCAAACTCTATAAAAGATGTAGAAGAAGGTGAAATTGATTAGGGGGATAAAATAGTGTGTGATGTTGAATTAAATGATAGAATTGATCAAGGCAATGAATGGAATTTATCCATCCCTTTTAAGTGAAGAAATTGCTGTTCCTCTTAGTCGTCCAGATGATTGATTAAATTTATTTAGGTAAAAATAGGATAGAAGAAGAGAGCAGTGTTTATGAATAGAAGCATCATTTTGAATGGCTTCTGATTTGGTTGGTTGGGGGGAGGTTTGGCTTTTGCTTGTGGATTTGCATATTAGTTTAGTTTAGTTTAGTTTTAGTTTGTGAAAGTTTTCCCCCTTCTCACCTCTTTCCTTTTATGTACTTGCCTGTGTGTTGTACATTTATACTTCAAACATAGCGATATGGGTCTCTCAAAACAGGACTTAGTACAATTTTTTTTCCTTCTTTTTGGCCTCTTAATTGTATTTTATTTAGTGGCACTAGTCTTATTTATCTGCATGCTTTAGCAGATTAATTAACCCAAATAATTTAAATGACAGGAATTAGATGACCTCTAAATTACATTGTTTAATTTCTAGCTTGTCCTATTTTAATTTAATATATGATTTCAAATGTACATTGTACACTCTAATCTAGGGGTTATCTATTATCATTTGTTATATTTTTCATGTTATGTGTTCAAATAGATGTTATAATTTCAATTAATCTATATATTTTACTACTTAATGTGTCGTTCATAGTATAACTTCCAATGCAGGCTCATAAAGAAACTTGCAATTAGGTGGGGAAGAATGGACTAAAAAACCCCCTCTATATGCCTTTGCTCTCCCCTACACTATAAATTATAATTAGATTTTTTCTCAAGATCTGTTTTTTATATTTTTGTTTTTGTTTTTTTTTTCATATAATATTTGAGTTGTACTAAAAAGGAAAACTTTTCAGGTTTCATCCTACTTATTTTTGTATGTTGTCTGTTGGAGGTTTTATTTAAATAATGTTGGCAAAAGTAATTATAAATATAATGTTGTTTTCAAAATATTTATCAAAATAATGTTGTTGATGATTTCAAAAAAAAAAAAAAAGTTGGAATGGATAGGTTGGGTTCTGAACCCCAAACCATTAGCTTTTTTTATATATACATAAAGGAGGTTCGGTCTTGAAAACCAGATCTCCAATTTATTAATTTTTTAAATATAGGAGGTCGGGTTTTGAAGACCATACCTCCAATTTATTTATTTTTTAAACCAACTGGGAGGTTCGTAGGGAAGTTTGTTGTCTCTCCTATGTCTTGGTTCTCTCATAGGTCTTGGGTTGAATCCAAGACATTATAAAATATTAAAAGATTCTAAATGATTTTAGGGATAAAATTAAAAAATCTTGTAATTAATTATAGGGTAGGGTCTAAATAGTAATTTAGACCTAATTTTTTTAGTAATTATTGAAGAAAGTTAGACATTATTGTAAATAATCCAAAATATTAACATTTATGAAATATAGGTCCCATATTTGAGCATTAGAAATCCCTAATTATTTTATTTCAAGTTTCTAACTAAATGAAAATTAAGATTTCTAACTAAATTTTCTCCATTTTTTTAATTTCTAACTAAATTTCTTTGTATTTGTAACTAAATTAAGATTTTTGTACCTTTTCTCTATTTTTTTTTAATTTTTAAGTATTTTTTTATTTGTAACTAAATTAAGATTTTGTAACTTGTAACTAAATCAAGATATTTAAATGAAAAATTTTCTACCCGACCCATATTTTTTTAAAATTAAAATAGTGATTGTATTTGACTTTGTTTTTTCAATAGTAATTTGCAATTGTAAAAAAAAAAAATATGTAAATTAAAATGTTTCAATCAATGTTTTATAATCATTTAAAAGTTACAAGAAAATCAATGTGTTCCACAATCCGGACGTCTTCGATTTTGAGCGGGTTGTCGTCGTCGGCTCTGAACTATATGTTGATCTAACTCCTCTTGATGTTGACTAGGTTCTCGTTGGTACTCTTCTCGCTCTGATTCAGTAGGTGTTTCATAGTACATATATTCATTATGTTCTCCATGGGGGCGGCCGTGCCTATACATGTATGAATTTTATGGATTGGCATCCATGTATGAAGATGATGGATCGGTCCCTTAATCAGGTTCAAAGTCATTCTCTACCCAAGAAATGAAATTTATTGGTACAACATTTATTAAGTACAAAATGAAATAGATTGATCCCAAATCACAATTTGCCCAGTTTTTGTAATAGCACATCTGATAGTGTGATGGCAAGCTTAGAGAAGATTTATTGCGATGAGATCTTCGATTCAATAATTTGATAGGGATGTATTTCAAGAATACATTCGTTGGTATAATAATATTATGAGGCTCTACATTAGTCGATCAGAAGCAGTTGTTGGTCATCTGGTACATATTTAAATATTTTTTAATCACATTAAATTATTTGCTTCAGTGGTCAATACATGATATTTTCATTCAAAGGTAGTCCATTGTTTTCATACATGGATGTTGATCCATCAAATTCATACATGTATAGGCACAGACACGGCCGTGGAGAACATAATGAATATATGTACTATGAAGCACCTACTGAATCAGAGCCACAAGAGTATCAACGAGAACCCAGTCAGAGTCAAGAGGAGCCAGATCAACATGTAGTTCAGAGTCGACGACGACAACCTGCTCGAAATCGAAGACGTCCGGGTTGTGGAACACATTGATTTTCTTGTAACTTTTAAATGATTATAAAACATTGATCGAAACATTTTAATCACATATATTTCCATTTTTTTTACAATTACAAATTATTATTAAAAAAATAAAGTCTAATACAATCACTTTTTTAATTTTAAAAAAATATGGGTCGGGAAGAGAATGTTTCATTTAAATATCTTGATTTAGTTACAAGTTACAAAATCTTAATTTAGTTATAAATAAAAAGAAATTTACTTTAAAATTTAAAAAAAAAATGGAGAAAAGTCACAAAATCTTAATTTAGTTACAAATACAAAGAAATTTATTTAAAAATAAAAAAATGGAGAAAAGTTACAAAATTTTCATTTAGTTAGAAACTTAATAAAAAAAAATAATAAGGTCTTGGGTTCAACCCAATGTTTTTCTCTCATAGGTCTTGGGTTGAACCCAAGACATATGAGAGAGACAAAAATCCATCCTATTTCTTCAAATAGTTTCAAAACAACATTATTTTTTTAAATATTTTTCAAAACTACAATATTCATACAATTTTTCGGTCGTAGGTTATATAGAACACAAATCAATCCATGGTATATATTATATCTTATTTCACATATGCTACAAGCTTGAAATCCGTGTTAAGGGAGTTTTAGAAATAGATAAATTAGGAAGAAAGAAACGTTTAGCGAAAGAAAAGTTAGAAGATAAAAAGACAAAGGAAAGAGATATAAAGATAAAACATTTGAAGAGATAAAAATTTTAACTTTTTTTTTTGGAAGAAAGATTAAATAAAACCACTACATTAGCGGCACATAAACCTTGTTCATCAACCAAGTTTGTTTAGTTGTTGTAACGTAATTAATTGGTTAGTGAGGATAAATTGAGTCAAGATTTAAAAGAATTGCGCGCAGTGTTTGTTCTCAAACGACGAAAGTGAAAAGACTCGAAGGTAGAAGTATATACTCCTTTCTTTTTGTAGTCGTCGAAATTGTACGACGTGTTCCAGGCATACAACCTAGATATGTTAAGGCTTTTGTGAGTAGGCTCATGTTGTGTCGGGTGATTGGAATCCTCTAAGGTCAACTGAACAGGCTAACAATCGACAGAAGATGCTAAGCAAAGCTGCTAGCCTGAAGAGTGGGGCTGATCCGTAACATTAACCGCAAAAGAATAAGGTTGAGTTGATAAACAGGAGAAGGCCGCAATACATCTCTATCACCATTTTCTACCGGAACAGATTATTTAGGTTAAATAAAATATGAGGCGACATCATTAAAAGATTTTTGTTTGAGAGACACGCTTGAGAGAAAAAGGACAACCACAGAAGAAAATGAGTTTTTGAATAGTGTTTTTTTAATAAAAAATTGTTAACAATTATTTAAATCGGAAAACAAAAAAGATAACTTCGTTATCAAACAATTCTATTTTTTAAAAGTGAAAAGCAGAAATAAAATGATATCAAATACATAAAACTTCTTTTTCTTAGAAGACATCTAACATAAACACTTAACCTAATTTTGAGGGGTTTGTACAACCTAAATAAATATGTTTAATTACACAATTGTCTTATGTTTCCTATTTTTTACATGAATAACTTAATGAACTATTATTTTAAACAAAAATCTAACTCATTTTACCTCTTCAACCCTTCGTACCATTCTCTCTCTTCCCATTAATAATAATAATAATAATAACAACAACAACCGCAACAACGACAAGTAAGGAAAGTTTTTTGGTTATGAACCTTCGAAAATAGTTTTTTTTTTAAAACCTACACAAGTAAGACGATTTATTTTTATGTTTTTTATTTTATAAAAAGATACGAATATTGTTGCTCACAAAAATGAAAAGAAGAATAAACAAGAAACTAGAAAGATATATTTGATTTATACAACACTATGCATTTGATTTTTCTAAAAGATAAACTATAGTGTATTGGATAAGTGCATAAACAAATATACCTTATTTGATAATTTGTATAATAAACTATGGTGTATTTGATAAGTGCAGAAACAAGGTAATTTGTATAATATTGTAGGATCTAATGACAACACTAGAGAGGGTGAATAGGATTGTCTACCAATTTTAATTTTGTAATCCAAATCAAGATAAACCTAACATGCAATATAAAAATTTGAAAATAATCTCAGTCCAAAAGTAAATAAGTTTAGGATAAAGATGACACCGAATTTATAGTGGTTCGGCTACGTGCCTACGTCCACTCTCCAAGCTTCTTGGTCACTTTACTAAGTTCATTTTCAGGTAAGAACAAAATCTACACGAGCCTCTTTTTTCTAGGCTAAAGAGAAACCCAGATCCTTTTCACTGGTTCAGGATCTAACCAATTTCTTTTTCACACAACCCAAGGTGCATCCACACCTTAAGACAAAATCCCAATAAAAAACTAAACAAAAACACTCCACTTCTAAATAGGTAAGATTCACAAGTTTTGCTTCACAACAGACCAAGATTTTTCTCTCAACAATTACACTTACAAAAATTAAGAAGAATGAGGAAAATTGAGTCTTTTTAAGCACTTGGATAATGAATTAAATTGGATGAAAGTGGCTGAAAATTTTTCTTTGGTTTTCAAAAATGGTGGCTAGAAGAATGAATGAAGGACTGATTATAAAAAGGGAAGGTTTAACCTCAACCATTGGATCTAGGTCAAAAGAATAAATTACTAAGGTTAAAAGATTATGAACTCCTGTTCACGAGGAATTGTCCTTTGATTTGTATGGGTGAGAGTGGCCCGTTTGCCGATTCAATAAGCCTACCATTTTGGGAACAAGACCGAGTTGGGAGCTAGGAACATAATCACACAAGATGGAATTCACTCATTCCCAACTTTAGGGTAAGTAGATAAGTGTTCCTTTATTTGGTGTCTCCAGGACTTGAACAAAGGGCCTTACCCTTTCTATGGCACGAGAGGAATTTCTGCTTATTGGTCGGACCATAAGCAGGTTGTTCATTAGAGGAGCATTGGTATTTAAGGACCAAGAAATAACCCAGGGGTAAAACGGTAATTTGACCCAGCCGGAGTTACGAACACTTGTGAAGGAATAACTTGTTGTTATTGGTCTACATCCGTGGACACTGAAATATATCTACAGTGAGAAGAGTTCAGCTGTGAGTCTTTAATGGAGTGTACACATAGTTAACGAATATTGATTAATGTGGTTAATGAGTTTAGCCAATTAATCTCATATCGTTGTACCTTCTGATCTGCAGGTCCATGAGGTCCCTTTCCTAGCTCGTAAAGGGTGATGAGGTTAATATATATTGGATATAATTTGAAATGTTCAAATTGACTAAGGGAATTAATATAATGTATGATACATTATAATATAAAGTTTTATTTTAATTAAAGTTTATAATATAAATTTTAATTTTGGATGTGATTCAAAATTAATTAATGTGAGAATAAAATATTTGAATGAGTTTAAATATTGATTTAATGTGAATTAAATTCATATTAAAATTATAGATTAAACTTAATGCGTATATGATACACATTAAAACTATAGGTTATGAGAGGAATTAATATTTGAATATGATTCAAATATGGATTAAATTAAATATAAGATATTTAATTTAGAAATTAATTAAAAATTTAGTTTAATTAGATTTACTTAAATTAGATTTAATTAAATTAATTAAATTAAAACTATAGCTGATGTGAGAGATATTCATTTAAATATGATTTAAATGAAATATTAATTAAATATGATTTAATTAATTAATTAATTAAAATTAAATTAAATAACTCCTTTACGGGAGTTATTTTTTGGGAAAACGTGGAATGCTCCCACGTTCTCCCAATAATATCTCTAACTTCTCCTTCTTCAAGATGAAGAAGGGGAAGGGCAGTACGACTAAATAGATACCCTAGATTGAATTGCATAAGGTATGCAAAACAAAAACTTTCTCAATTTTTTCTCCAAAAAAATTTTCCAAAAAAGTTTTTGTTGGTTCCCACAATAGTTCAACCTCTATACTCAGAGAATAGGGGTTCCTAGTGGTGGTGACAACAATTTGGAGTTTTTGTAGAATTCAGTGACTGCATCGAGGGTGAGTTTTTTTTCCTCTGTAATTTTGTTTATAAAAAGCATGTTTAGCCGTAGATTTTTGCCAATGTATTAGTATTTGAATTTTTTCCCAAATTAAAATTGTGATTGGTCTTGTAATTCTTCTATTGCGATGAGTTTTTATCCCATCAATTGAAGCTCTAAACCTAACAAATATATTGTCTTATATACTAAATGATGTATGTGATAGATGTTTATATTTTCTATTATATTTGTAAACACACACAAAATAAAATATGATATATGTGATGTATATTTACATTTTTAGTATTTGTGATCTCTATGTAGTGGGGTGGTCAATTTTTAGCTAGAAATATAGAAGAAAGTAAACAAAATCTTCTAGAATGAAGGAAGTCATTAGTTGAAAATATTATACATTAAATGAATATGAACCAAAATTAATAAATAAAAAACAATGTCAAAGTTCGAAAATCATATTAATAAGAAAATAATTAAATATTTCAAAAATCAATTGATGAGAGCGAATATAATTAATGATATTTTAAAAAAATAAAAGAGAAATTCTTTGGATAGCAAAAAGATTGAAGCAATTTACAAAATATAGCCAAAAAAAGAACATGAAAAATTTGATAGATTTTGCTATATTTTGTAAATAGTTTCAATTTTGCTATATTTAAAAATGTCATAAAATAAAATTCGTATATAATTAATAAATCAGAAAATAATATATTTTTATTTAAAAATTTTACAAAATTAAAATATGAGAGAATATCAAAAGGTTAAAAATGTCTTAAATTTTGCCAAAATCTATTCACGAAATATTATTGAATTTTAAAACATTTATAAAATATTAGTTATAAAGTAGGTTAGTTCCATAAATCTTTTCAATTTTTGTACATTTGATAAGCGGCCTCTATGTTTGTTAAATACAAAGCTAGAGGTCTTTTTAGGATCCTTGCAGAAACTCGCAAGGAAAGCTAACTTAGATCAAACCTAGAATCTATGATGGTCACTCTTAGTTTATAAGACAACTCACTCCAAAATTAGCTTGATCAAGACTAATCCAATGAATTGATTTTAATCAAATTTAAAGCTATGACCATTGGTGTTATGATACTCAAAGTTATATATATCTTTCTCCTCTCATTTCAACATATCTGATAATCATATATTCCTCTAAAACTCTCTCAAAAGTTTCTTCATTTTTAGCTTTTCGAGCAAAGTCTTTCAAGAAGTGTTGGTTTTTTGATTAGTTTCGGTGCAGCTCCGATCGAGTATTTCGGTTGTTTTATCTTGGTGACGACTTGGCAATAAAAAACTAATTGCATTTCGAGTAGAGTCTCAAGACGTCTTAAAAAGAGCGTGATCCGCGACTTAGCCTTTTCATCTAATAAGTTTTTGTTTTGCAGCTAGGCATTCAATACTGGCGTCCACCAGTCTAGGCGTCTGTGTAGGTGTCTACCATTCAAGCATCCACCAGTCTAGGCATTCAGTCTAGGAGTCCACCATCCAGACGTCCAAGTTTCATGTGTTTTCTCATATAGGCGTCCAATCATTCTAACGTCGAATTGTTGCTTCCAATACCTGCTTCACTGCATCTTTCAGTATTTGCACCAACAACTGACATTTGTTAAAGTTGAGGATTAAACTTCCTATTAAATAATGTCTTTCAAGACTCTTCAACTTGATCGAAATTCTAAGATTTCACTATTGATTCTGCATCGCCTTCTTCTGTTATTTTCTGCGTTTTTTACATTTTCTATTCTACGTACACACATTCTTCTAATTTTGCCAAACAATTCTTCATCTTCCACTCCACAGCACTTCAGCGATGATCTCCATTCTCCATTCTCTATTCTCTATCTTCCACAGCAGTCCCACCCTCCCATCTCCATTTATTTCCCTATCCGTCGGCCATCATCTTCTTTTTGTTCACCGCTCCACTCTTCAAACATCATCTCTCCCATCTGAGGTCCTTTCAATTTTTTTTATGAACTTTGATTGTGTTTTTAAATTGTGTTTTTGTTTTCAAAAACACAATCATTCACAAATTATAATATTAAAAAATAAAAATGTATATGAAAAATCCAAAAGTGATATGTTCTTTGATTGCTCTTTGTTACCCTTATTCCCTCTTTGTTACAATATTGTTTTACCCAAGGTAAAATAGTCTACACCTCAAAACGCTTCCGAAAGTTAAAATTTAGTTTAGGTTCTAAATCTAAATATTCTTGCTTTTAAGTAATTTGAGATTGGTCACTATTAAATTTCCATCCAAGTGGTTCTTAACCCGTTGGTCGTCTCTAATGCCAGATTCAGAAAGGGGGGCCATACAGCTACTCCCCATCCAGCTAAGAAAACTGGTAAACTTCTGCTGCTAAGTCGGAGACCCCAAAATCTGGTGGCCAGTTCTCTTGCAAATCTTGTGACAGGTAACATTTGTCTTAATTGATTACTTGATGAAACTGGAAGCATTCTTATGTTGTTGATATCATGTTCTCTTAATTTATTAGATTGTTTGGTTCCGATGGTGCACTTCAGCCCAACAGTAAAGCTAAGCATGGGGCTAAGAAAAACAAAGAGTGGCATATATTTGAAGAGGTTCAATATGTTTCTTTCTAGATAGGTTGAAATTTTGTGGAGGGTTGGGATTGTAGAACGAGAATGACTGTTCAACCTGAGTGAGAGATTAATTGATATTGATAAATGTATGCTTGTTTGTTGGTCTACTTATAGTATGTACTCGTAGTATTATTCTTCGAAACAATGAATGATGTAGGACTGCGATCTGTTCATGAGCTTGCATTCGATCTTCCTTGAGGGCATTAACAACTTTAGAGCTGAAACCACATCTTGGAGCATCTGGTGTACCCTTCGTAAAAAGCATAACTGGGAAGAAGCGGTTAGTTTTTTTAGACAATCTTCAACGGTGTCTTTCTTGACGATTCCTTTATTTTCTAAGACTTTCCTAAGTTCTCCACTTCTCTGCATCTGCAAAACAATATCATGATGGCGATTTTGAGAAGCAGAGAGAGGAGTTGAGTCTCTGGCTTCGGTGGTGGCGGTGGGTGGCAAGCGCCGCTGAGGGTGGCGAAAGGTTGAAAGGGCATTTGGGGGTGATGATCCGCAGACATGGTTCAGAAGATTCTGATTTTCGAGAGTGGGTGATGATTTGTCAGTTTGATTCTCAACCTCTCGTTGACTTTCTTTGCGACGAGAACGGAAAGGTTCTGGAACAAAACATGACGACCATTGAGCGCGCCAAAAGCCGTTCACAGACTCCTAGTCAACACCTCACCATTAAGCAAACCCAGAATTTAAAAATTGTTCACTACATACCCAAAATAGTAAGAAGAAAGAATGAAGGCAGCGACAATGAGACCTGGAGTTTTGGTGAAGAGAAATAAAGTAGATGAACGAATGCGAGGAAGAAGATGAGGGGAAAATGGTGACCCATTATTTTCGCCATTGATGAAATTATGAAGTTTGTTTGTGTGTGTTCTATGAACGAGTAAAGTGACAGATATGGTGAGGTGTGGGGAACAAATACAAGGTATGTGTGATCTATGAACAAAATAAAATGATGTTTGTTCTATGAACAAATACAAGGTATTTGTTTAGTCCATATGCACATTATTTTTTAGGTATTTGTTTAGTCCATATGCACACATAAGATACTGTATTTGTTACACTTTATAGGATACTGTATTTGTTACACTTTATAGGATACTGTATTTGTTACATCTTCTAGGATACTGTATTTGTTACATCTTCTAGGATACTGTATTTGTTACACCTTCTAGGATACTGTATTTGTTACTTTTTCTAGGATATTGTATTTGTTACACTTTCTAAAATACTGTATTTGTTATCATCGCAAATAATACTGTATTTGCGATCGTAAATGCAAGGTATTTATAGGACGTTATCATGTTGAAAATTGGTTGTCCAATTTTAAATTTACTGTACACGTACTAGAATAATTGTTCTTTTAAATGTCTGTGGTTTATAGGCTTTTTAAAAAACATAATTTATATTGAAAATATTATATTTTTTATAGTTACTCAATTTTTCAATAATAATTATTTATAGAAATATGGTTAAGATTTTATAGGGATGATTTGAATTTTAGAAATATTAGAATTTAAAAATATTTGTTTTTTAATAGTAGTAAAATATGGGTTGTTAGGATTTGAATTTTAGATAATTGGAATTAGTTAGGGATATTTTGGTCAATCATTAATTCATAATTAGTAATTTAAAATTTTATTTTGCTATTTTTATAATTATAATTTTTTTTTACTATTTTTCAAAATGAAACCTTATATTTTGTTATTTTTCTTGTTGCCCCAAGATTTTATTTAAAAAATATCTATGAACTATTAAAAAGTTTCAATAATACGTTTGAACTTAAAAAAGAAAAACTCTCACAATTAGTATATGAACTGAGACCGTTAGTATCTCGTTGCAAAAATAACTTCAAATTAAAAATGTTTCTACCATTAGTAAGTAATAAATTTATTTGAAGTTTTCTTGAGTTCGAAAAGAATCAATTTAAAAACAAATTGTATAGCCCTTGTTTTGTAATGATTTGGTTTTTGAGTTTTTATTTTTAAGTCTATAGAGACTATTTTTACCTCCAAATTTCTTAATTTGTTATTTACTTTTTTAACAAAAGTAACTTTTAGTATAACCTTTGTACTTAAGAAATATGTAAATCATGACCGAAAATGGGCTTAATTTTAAAAACTAAAAATAAAAAATAAAATAGTTACCAAATGAAGCCATATATATTCTCATTTTATTTCTCATATATATACTCTCATGTTATTCAATCTTTCAAATTATTACATGATTTTCTCATCAACCAAAATTTTAAGTTAAAAGATAAAATCCCATCAAATTTCACAAAATTCCAAAATCATTTTTTTTTTAATTTCTAAATTTTTTAAAATTTTAAGAATATTTTTAACACAAAACATCGACCGTTTCTATCGAAATCTAACGGTAAAAGTACTTTTGAACTCCCGGTAGGAAGGGAAAAAAAGGGGGGAAATATGTGTAATACCACCTAAGAGAGAAAGATTTATATTGAGATTCTTCCAGAACGTATAGATATTTGAATCAAATTTAGGTTGAAATCAATATCTTCCTCCCCACATTTTTTGAACTATATTTTGTCCTTTTCAAATCATTTTTCCATTTTTTTTTTTAATTTTCAACAACAAATTCTAAATTTCAAATTTTTAAACTTTTTTTAAATTATAATTACCGTATGAACATTGTTAATGAGGAATTTGTTAATTTTCAATAATCTTTGAATTTATCATAAATCATATAAATACATGATTAATAATTTAATAGAGGTACAACGTTTTCAGTGGCTCTTTATTAGATTCTCAATAAATAAATAAATAAATAAAAAGTTGTGTTCTTTGATTGTTTATTTATTTAGGTTTCAATCTTTCCAAAGAAAAATAAAATAAAAAATAAAAAACACACACACAATTTCGTTCACTTCCCTCCCTTTTCCCCAATTTTCAATTTTTCCCGATCATCGGACTTCTTCGCCTTCGGATTCGGATTCCGATCACCGCCCCCACAATGGAAACCCATCTGAACCCTCTCCCTTTCTTCTTCTCAATCTTCTTCACGATCTATATTATTGCTTATTTCCTTTTGTTTCGCAATTGGAGCCCTAAGATCCGACCAGAAGCTGCGAGTTGCGCTATTTCCTTCGCACATGGCACCCCCGCCGTGTTCTTAGCCTCCGGCGCTATTCTCTCCGACGCCGGTCGTGGTTTTGCCTCACCCAACTCAGATCTTCAAAACGTCGTCCTCGATTACAGCATCGCCTATTTTCTAATGGATCTATTGCATTATCTCATCTTCTTCCCTTCAGATTTGCTCTTCATCGCTCATCATTTGGTCACTCTCTTCGTCTTCCTTACTTGCCGTTACCTTGTCTCTCATGGCGCTTATGCGATTCTTGTTCTTCTCATTCTCGCTGAGGTTACCAGTTTTTGCCAGAACGTTTGGACGTTGGCTAGAGCCAGAAGAGCCGATGTTGAGTTCGCTGATAGAGTTTATAATATTTTGTCTCCTCCTTTTTATGTGTTGTATTCGATTGTGAGGGGATTTGTTGGGCCTTACTTTCTTTACAAGATGGGTGAGTTCTTCTTCAATGGAGGAGCTGAGACTGTGATTCCTACATGGGTTTGGATGTCTTGGATATTTGTTGTTGCTGCTGCCATTTCTGTGAGTATTTTGTGGATTACCAATCTCTGGGTTGAGTTATACAAAGAAAGGAGCAGCAAATTGGAGAAGAAGAAGGGGAGGTAGGAGGAAGCCATTGGGGTTTCTTCACCCTTTTTTATTTTTATTTTTTATGGTAGTTAGATTTTCTTATAATTGAAAGCAGGGAAAAAGATATTGAAATTTCTCTCTTTTTTGGTCTGCAACAATGGAGAAAGAGGAATTAACTCACACCTGAAGAAGAAGAAATTGGGTTTCACCTTCTATTTGTTGCTGTTTGATTCATTTATCATTTACACAAGAAAAATGGTGTCAAAATCTCACAATGGTGAAAAGAGAAGTTTTGTGGTTAGTGGTTTTTGTTTCATCCCTCATTTGGATATAACATCTCTATTCTTCTTCTTCATAATTTATTGTTCTTTTCCATGTTGTTTATATATAAATAAAATGAATGAATATATATATATATATATATATATATATATATATACTGTGAATTCATGTGTTACTTTATCTTATGATATGATTTTGACACATCTGTTTAATAATTTATATATTCTGACTGTACTTCTGAGCTTTGCAACTAGGCTAGATATGCCAAAAAAAAATATGACAAAATGAATGAAGTATTTGGATTTTTGAGGTGTTTTGTTGCCCATCTGTTTATTGTGTATCTGGTATTGATAAACAAAAAGAGAGACTTGATGGCAAGTAATTAGAAGCAAAAAATATTGATTGCGGAAGAAGATAAAAAAATTGGAATATGAAAATTACTGGTATTTGCAAAGACATTGAAGAGAGAAATAAGCAGTGTAAATCCCCTTATCTAAGATAGTTTTGAACTCTTAGATTCTTTTTAATCATCAATTAAATATGACATTTTTATCAGCCAACAAACATTATCTGCTTCTTTTATTCGTATTTCACTCTGGAGCAGTTGGAGGGTAATTTATGAGTAGAAACGGTAGTTCTTGGCCTGAAGTATGATATTTCTCAATCCACCAATAGGTGATAGGACTGTTAGAAGCACTCCGAGTACGATGCATATCTGAAACCGAAAATGAACTGAGAATGTTAGCTTCCCTTGTTTTTGAAAGAATTTGTATAAAGAAACTGACAGAACAGAACAAATGAAAGCATTGTCCAAGAAGAGCTTTACCCAATTAGTCCACCAAGATAAGCAAAACCTTTTGGGTTTGTATATGAGAAGCCATATAATACAGGGAATCTGAGAAAACAAAATGAAATGAGAAGGATCAGTAGCCAATTATTGTAACTTCTTTGTAAAAGTTCCTTTAGATAGATAGGTTTCTTTTTTGTGTTTGTTGACTGAGATACTTGGAAAAAAAGATAAAGAAAATGGCTAAAAGTGAGAAGTTGTGGCTTACGAAATATGATGTGGGGGCAAAGGCAAATCCTCCAAAGAATCCAAGTAGACCACCAAAGAAAGGGAAGGTAATGCCAATGAACATTGTAAGTGCTGTAGTGAATCGTAGGATAAAACGATTAGAAGCAGAACCAATTCAGATTCAGCTAGTTAGATTCATGTCATTTCCTTGTCTGATACGCAGGAAAAAGATTGAAGTTTACTCACCGACATAAATGTTACGAGCAATAAATCGAAGTAAGAAACTAGGCTTGCAATGCATTTTCTTCACCAATACAGTTTCTATCATGTCGAACACCGGCATTGAATATATCTGCATGTCATAAACAATTATGTTTCGTTTAATTATTTCGAATGAGTAGCCCTGTGGCCCTTTCATACAAATTGTTTGAAATGACATAGATTGAGAAGTTTACCTACCTGGTAACCTCCTATAACATGGATGACAACAAACATGTTAGCCAATGCAATAAGATAGGAAGGTCTCTCTAGTGAGATCAGAATGTTGTCTTTGACAGAATTTCCAAACGTCCAGTATCCAATCAAAGCAACAGGGAAGTAGCACAAAGCAACAACTATATAAGCAACAAGAACTCCTTTCCACATAGCTCGTTTTGAGGGCTTCTCCGGTGTAGACGGGATTGTTGCTTGGATTTCCAACACCACGCTGTGCCCTGCATATGCAAAAGCCATATCTCCCAGAGCATTTAAGAAGTTAAAAATTTTCCCTGGTGTGGTACTAGCTTTGTATCCATAATCCACATCAGGTTGAACACCCTTCGCAACAGAAGTTGTCCAGGCAATCGTGGAATAACTGCAAAACAATGAACAAAATCGAGCTCAGTTTTGTGTATATTCTATACAATTTTCATATATGTGATTATGAAAAGTTTTTTTTTTTTTGAGAGCATATCATACGTCAAAGACATAACAGCTGCGGCCAAAGAGACACCGGACATTGAATTGAAGCTAGGAAGGTGGGAAAGTACAAATTGAACCGAGGCAAAGATCATAATAAAGTAAGTTAATTTGATACTCTTGCAGCTCGGGCACACGATATCGTGGAACTTTTTCAGCGATTGACCCCCGGTGACCATATAAACTATGTTGGTACCAACTTGAACAATCAATTGCTGAGGTACCACAATGTAAAGGCCTAATTTCTGACCAAAAGCATGTTGGCCAAGCTCATGGTATCTATCAAACCTCTTCCCAGGAACCATTTCATGCATCTCCACCATTTGCCATAACGTGTATAAAGTGATAACCCATGACATTACCAACACAGCCACACCAGGACCCCTGCAAGTTCATAATCGAGGTCGTTGTTAGGCCAATTCATACTGGATATGATTTTATATTAAGTTGAAGTTTCATCATGTTCTTTCTACTATTCGAGTTGAGTTGATTACCATCCAAGGTTTGCCATAGCCGATGGGAGACCAAGGACACCAGCACCAACCATGGCGGTGACATTGTGGAAGGCAGAATACCACCATTTTGCATTTCTTGAAGAAGTAATTGGAAGCCAATCATCTATTGCCTTTTGTTCCTTAGTCTTATTGATGATCTATCAATCACACAGAAGGGAGAAAACATTTCAATGGCAAGCATAAAACAAAGAAAGCAATGAAACAATGTTTGAAATTGGTCAAAGTAACCATTCTCAACAACAACAAAAATTTCCATACCATATTCTATTTGTTCACACTAGAAAATTTATCTATATAAATATGTTTCAATATTAATGAATTTGGTACTATTCTAAAATGCATAATGTGACAAGTAATAAGTAGAAATAGTAAACACACATCCATTTCATTATGTAAAGTGATATTATTATAATTTAGAGTGACCAAGTAGATTAAAGTAATGATTAAACCATGATATGTGTTACTTTTTTGTTCTCCAAATATTTTTGAAAGGGGTGGCAAAAAGGTTCTCTTTTCATGATCCAAACTTCACAAATAACCCAAATATCTTTTTGCAAAATTGGACCCCACAGGCCAGTTTGGCAAAGTCTTAAAAGTCAATGTTGCTGATTCAATCTATATTGCAATTCAAATGTGGGACAGATTGGCCACAAACACAAAGTGACAACCATTCATCTAAGTCAAGAAATTTGACATTTGGTCCAATCTCTCTCTTACAAAACTATGTATCTTCCATCATAATAAGAAAAATGAACTAAAAACTAAAGCTGTTGCCTGTTACAACCAGATAAATTATTTTAAAATACTCTCAAATTTGATTTTTCTTAAAAGCAGTTTTCAACGTAACAAACATTTTTAAATCATTCCAAAACGTTGATTCAAAAACTTTTATTTTT
Source organism: Cucumis cinereus (assembly GCA_037974625.1). Lineage (NCBI taxonomy): Eukaryota > Viridiplantae > Streptophyta > Magnoliopsida > Cucurbitales > Cucurbitaceae > Cucumis > Cucumis cinereus. Next base: position 14,902,436 of record JBBPDJ010000020.1, read on the forward strand.
CAATACCAGTGTTCAAATGAGAATAATTAGATGAATTGAAACAGTTCATATAAAGAATCCTACAAATCATTTTTGTTTTTGTCCCAAATTATATATCATATTCACCACCCCATCGTAAATGTTTATATATATCTATGGAGCTTATTACTAATTTCAAGGGACATCCGTTTAATCCTACAACATTTTGGATGTTAAAAAAACTTATATGAGATTAATCACTACGTAGGTGGTCACTGTAAGTAGAATTTATAACCTTTAGTCATTTATCGAGACTATATCTCCTTTTTTTTATTGTCGGAACAACCTATAATGGTTAAAATAATCTCTTAATATAAAACCATACATGTTTTGTTCAAGTTTGTGCAATAAGGAGAAATTAAAGATCAAACTACCAGAAAGCAACAAGAAAAAAAATATTACAATACACAAATATGATAACAAAATAGTATGAGAGACTCAGTAAACTCAACAAGTTAAGGCATAATATCTTCTATAACAAGACAAAATTTCTGAATCCCCAAATCCAATAAAAACATTAAAAAAAAAAAGATGGTTACAGTTCCAAAAAAAATAAGATCATTAGAAGATGGAATTCAAAATGAGTTAAAAGAAACCAAAATCAAACGCAGAAAAACAGATTGATTCATAAATGGGGCACAGAATCATGAACATTAGCCCTAAAATAAACAACGAAAATCGATGATTTGGGTTGAGCTAATCAAATCATAAATAAGAAATTTCGTAAGAAACCTGTCAATGGGTTTCGATTTGATCCAATTATCAATTGAAAAAGAAAAAAAAAAAAAAAAAAAAAAGCAAAAGAGAGACTAACATGGTTGTCGCCACCGTCATTCCTGGTTCCTGGTGGAGCTTCAGTTCCCATTGATATCTAAAACCTGAAAATCAAAGAAGATATCGATAGGAAGAGGAACTAAAGAGGCAGTTAAATTAGTGAAATCTTTATTCCCAGAAACTGAGAGAGAACGAGAATGGGGGCGCTGTATTTAAAGGGAGAGAAGGAGAAGGAGAAGGAGAAGATGGTATCATCATTAGATTTTAAATTATTTTATTTTAATGTCATATTCTTTGAATTTTCCACACATAACAATTTGCCATTATTTAATTTGACCAGAATTTAATTATCATTTCTTTATTTTAGAACTTAGCTAGAAATTGGTTCACATTAATTGGTGGAATTTCACAAGTAAAGTACAGTGAATTTTTGGAATTTTGCTTTATTAAACTAAATGAATCATGTTTTTAGTGGATAATTCTCTTTCTTTTTTTTTCTTTTTTTTTTTTTTTTTTTTGCTTTTTAATTTATAAATTTAGATTTATAGTTCTATGCTCAAGTATCTCTTTGTCTTTAAGTAATTCCATTAAATCCACCAATTAACATATTCCCATATTTAGTTTTTTTCTAACCGATTGTGATTTTGTTGGCATATTATATTTTTGTAAATAGGGATGTCCAATTTTCTCATGGACTCTTTCGGAGATCTCCGATTAGGTGGGAGGGAATGTAAATTTATTTTTTCAGGGACTAAATAGGGGTGGGGATGGCCCCCGCTACCTGTTTTCGCCCGATTATCCTATTTTTATTTATTTATTATAGTTATGTGAGGTTATGTTATTATTATTATTATTATTATATAAATAATACATTTAAATTTCAAGTTTGATAATTTATTGGCCAAGATAATGAATATGTTTAAATTTAGTATTCAAATATAGATTACATAGGTGAATAATTTGATTCAGATTTATTTCTTTTAGCTTTGACTAATTTATTTTTAAATTCAATTATCATATTATTATGAAAAAATAACGTAAAAATTTTCATGTGGAGAATCTGATCCACGTGAATTTTCCGTGAGAATCTTCGTCCAATCCCTATGGAAAATTTCACTGAATGGGGAATGAAATTGGAATAAATAAATAATTCAATCTCACCTTGCCTTGTAGATATCTATAGTTGTAAACCTTAAACAATAATTAATTAATTAAGATATTTATGTGTATATTTTCATTATTCTATTTTAATTTAATAATGAGTATTATAACTATGTGAAATATATTAATTAGGTCCTACAAAATATTTATTGGATTCTAATTTGAAGACAATACATTTAATTATAAATTTTTACTACCTATCCTTCACTCTTTTACCTTTTTACTACCATTAAAACGTTTTATTTGCTAAATTATGATCTAAATCAACTACTTAAATTAACTCATAACATTTTAATTGCCTAAACGTTTTCTTCTTTTTCTTTTAAGTCTACAACTTTTTTGAAAGATACACATGAAGCTCTTAGTTTTTTTTTTTTTTTATCTCTCCGTCTTTCTATCCTAAGTTTCTAAGCTATGATTTCCAATCCATTTTTTCAACGAGTGCACATCAGAGTACGAGTGTTGTGTGAACCTCGAGAGAGCAATTGACTTCTTGCTATATATCATCGAAGTCACACTATTCTTGCTTTCAAGGTAGTGAGCTTATCCACGACACAACAACTTTCATCTAGAATAATATTCTTCAATTGCATTTATCCTATAAATTAAATAAAAGAAAAATATATTCAAATAATTGAAAGTAGCTCATTTTTTCTAAACACAAGGGCATGAGATGTATGTTTTTTTTTTTGTTTTGTTTTATTTTTAATTTAATTTATATTTACATGTATGCAAGTTAAAACTGTGGATGTGGACGAAAATGTCAATGTTTAGTTTTATACAAATATTTATTGAAATATCGATATAATGCAATACAAATACTTTAATTTTGGAAAACTATTAAATACAAACAAAAAAAAAAATCAAAATACAAATATTTGAATCGGTAAAGAAACATCTTTTAATTTCTAAGCAAGTTAACATATTTACTATTTGTATGATATTTTATTATATTTAATGTATTTTTAAATATAACAAAAATGTAAAAATGTTAATATATACACGTATATTATATATTGTGGTATTAAATTTTGGTCCTACCTCGTTTTGGTTCCCTTCATGGTCTCCTCTCCTTCTCCTAACCTTCTCACTAACATTAATGCATTAAGTTTGGTCAATCAACTTTCCACTATATATATATATATATATATATATATATATATTATTTGTTTGTTTGTTAATATTATTATTTAAATATTATTTATATTTTGTTTGGTATAGAGGATTTTCAAAATATGATTTTCCTTCCAACTCAATACCAAACAAAGTTTATAATTTTCCAATTTACAAGTAAATTAGATATAACGAAAATTAAATACTTTTTTTTTTGTTTTTGTTAGTATGCATTTTATGTTAATGACTAAGGTTTCGTTTTGGATGACTGTAGCTTTTAAAATAATTGTTGTTAGTTGTACTTTTAGAATAATCAGCTGTGAAAATAAGTAAAATAACTTTTGGTAAATTTCAACAAACTTGACAAAGTCGATTATAGTGTTTGGTAAGCAAACACAAAAACATCTTATTTTCGATATAATAACTAAACTAGATTTCTAACCAAATTTTTTTTTTGTTTTTATTTTCGTAATTTAAAATTTAAAATTATTGTTTCGCGCGATAAAATTTGTTTGTGATAGATTAATTTTTAAATATCAAGAAAAATAGTTTACTTTAAAAAAATCAACCTTGTATATTTTTAAAAAATTAATGTATTTATCTCACAAAATAGAAAATAAAATTTTAGATTTTCTAAATGGTTTTTTAACGCAACCGATGCAACACCAAACATAGTCTTAGAAGTTTGTAGTTTGAATCATCTAGTTGTATTGTATTAAAAAAAAACGATACTAAAAAGTTAAGAAGTTTATTGATTTGAACCCTAGTTTTAAGCTATGCAACTCAATTCTATACCCAATTTTGAAATACAAAAGCAATTAATATGAATTTATTATGGATATAGTACATTTTGTAATAATGCAAGTGGGAAAGTAATTTAAACTATCCTAGATAAGTAAATACTTCAAACTTAATTCAACCTTATCAATAAAGTCATCCTACTAATCTATAATATTGTATATATTTATATAAAAAAATATATATAAAAAGTACAATATAATTTTCAAATATTGAGCATATAATTATTAATTTATAATAATTTATAATGTAAACACAGCTTTAAGTTTGCTTTCAAGTTACCAAAGTAAACCAACTAGTTTAGGAATTAGGTGTGCCAAAAAAGTCTTTTAAGTTTGTGAAGAGTTTTCAGCACCCAAATCTTCCAATTACATCAAATTAATGTACATAAATTAGGTTTATTATATAATATACAATTTTAATATAAATATAGTTATATTTTGAAAATTTATTGTAAATAGTAAAAGTGCTAAAATATTTACAAAATATTACAAAATTTTATATTTTATCCAATGATAGACACATTAATAGTATTAATATTTATCAGTGCATTGATAACCATTTTGTAAATGTTTGAGTCTATGCTATATTTGAAAATGTCTCTTTCTACTTTTAAAACAATCAAATGAAAACTACTTTACCCTCTTGACTCCCATGTTTTTTTTCTCGGGAAGTTGAAGAAATTGTATACGTAAGATATATACAAATTTGTATATAAATAATTTTAAAATTAAAGTTTTAATGTAAAGTATCGATTGATTCACACAAAAAAAAATTTAGGGTTTCGATTATAACGATTACTTGGTAATTTGATTAGTTTTTTTCTTTAATGAAGTTTACAATTTAATTGATCCACACAACAAAATTTAGGATATCAGTGGATTCGTGTTTCATAAAATATAAATTATACAAATTCAAATTTAGTAAAAATATGTTTGAATCTAACTTTTTTTTATATTTATAAATATTTTTTTAAAACATTTGAAAAATCAATCCAAAACTTATACCAAGACGAATATGGTAAGCTTAATTTTATTATTAATTTATTAGGAATTTGACAAAGCAGATATGATTGACAGATAATGGTTTGTTTGAATATTTTATTAGAACTGAAAATTAATTAATTTATAAAAGATTATAAATTAATCAATTTCCTTGAAGTAATAACCATTGACTTGTAGAGTCGTATAAACGAAAATTCGCCAAGAAAATTGAATAAATAGTCAATTATAATATTATTTTCCGTATCAAAGTACCTAAGTTTCAACAGAAATGTCTGCATATATATATATATATTAGGAAATATCTTTGACATTTGAACCTTGCATAATAAATACTCTTTTAGATTAAATTATTAATATGTGAATTTACATTTGTCGTGTTATGTTTCAATTATGCAATTAAAATTTTAAAAATTTTCAATTTTAAAATTATTTTTAAAAAATATATGTGGATGACATGATTTGTACATTAATTGCTACATCAATTTAAGTAAACGGGGTTGTAAATGATGTCATATATTCTTTTTAGTTTTTATATATTAATTGTATCACTTTATATAGAAGATCTTTAACTTTTATCTATAATTTTTCTACACTCTATCTTCAAAATCTTCATCTTTATTATCATGTCCCCTCCCTTCTTATTTTGACAAATTAATTATCCCAAGATTTTCTGGGGTAAATTTCAAAATCTGCAAAATTAGGCCCCGTTTGGTTCGTGATTCATTATCGTTTTTATGTTTTCAGAAACAAAAAATACAAAGAAAATAAGTAAATCGTGTTTGGTATACATGTTTTTTAAAACAATTTCTAAAAACAACTCTCAAAATAGGGCATTTTCGAAAACAATAAATTGTCGTGTTTTTTGTTTTTAGATTTTGTTTTCAGAAATTGTGAACATAAGATATACTATTGCATTTTCAAATTCACAATCAACCACAAATTTTGAATTTTGAATCCAAATTTCAAAATTTTAAATTGAAATCAAACGTGTTTTCGAATACAGTGAAAAATAAGATTTTTTTTTTCATAAAATTTTTTGTTTTTTAAAATAATTTTCAGATCAGGAACCAAATTTAACATTTCATTTTATTCTTTATCCAAACATGAAAAAGAAATAAAGTAGAGAGAAAAAAAAAGGTATGTGATTGTTATTTGTACGATTGTCCATTGCTGTCATTAATTCATTTGACCATTCATACAAAACCAGCTTATGTCAAAAATAGATGACATCATAAGTCATAATATTCAGCATGAAAAGAAGGGTTTAGGGATATAAAATTAAATAATAATAATAATAATAATAATAATAATAATAATAATAAACTTTTAACTAATTAATAATATATATGAACTTTGTAAAAGTCAAGTCAACTTTTATCTTCTATAATATCTTAATAAAAGGAAAAACGTATTTGCCGACGCCCTCAAAAAGCATCCGCACATCATCTGTTGATGAAGCAAAAATCGTCACCACTTTGGTCTAACAAAAAAAGCATAGCCTTCTACCCGCTATCAGGTCTAAGTTTCTTGGAGCTCTGGTACCGATTGGTGTACACTAAATGATAGAATTTTATTGAATATCAAAAGTTGTGAATACAAGACAAATACTTTATTTATAGCGAAACAAACTAATCTTAATCTTAATCCTAATAAACCAAAGAAACTAATCCTAAATATTAAAATAAATAAATCTTAATCCTAATAAACAAAAAAAACTAATTCTAGTTTGAATCCTAATAAATTAAGGATTCAACTTCACTGTACAACAAATTTGTTCAAATGATAACTTAGCAAACTTATTTACAAAATAATTACCTACCGCAATCTTTGAAAAAATTGGTACACAATATTGGGATGCGACGACTCAGAGATATCAAGTAATGTTTCCATAAGAGAGAAGAAAATATTAGATTAAATGAAAATTCCTTCACTAGGGTTTTTTTTCCCATTGTATTTTTCCATAGTAAGGTTTTAACGAGACATATTTCATAGATGATGGATATCTAAAGGGGGAGTGTTATAAATATTAATAATAGACATTAGATGCCCATTCGTAGAGTTATTAGAAAACAAATGGCTTTCACCCACTTACCCCATGTGTTCTCATGTGTCCTACAAAAATACATTCTTAGCGTCCATTGTCATGTGTCAAAGAATTATCACCTCATTTGTTGTCCATATGTCTTAAACTTACACCTCATTAGTGTCCATGTAATCCACCATCTACCAGCCTTTTGGCCTATAAATAGAAGCCTTTGGTGGATCTTGTAAGAATACACAACATTGGTGAGATTCAAAAGAAATTAGAGATAGTGAAAAATGGAGCTGTTTCTAATTTTTAATTTGTTTATTTATTGTAATACATACATACATACATATATTACATTTATTTTGATAATATATTTTCTCAATAATCGTGTTTTTGTTGTGCCTCATTTTCACAACAATTTTCAATATTTACTCCAAGAAAACCTTGTAATAAATTATTCTTAATAGGATGAACTCTTCAATCATGATTGATATAGTAAGGAATGAATTTTTGAGTTTTAGATGTGTGTGTATGTATATATAATCTGAGTAGATAAAGAGTTGCTTTTTAGAAAAATATAAATTCATAATTGTTTGAGATTTGATTAGTTGGCTATATATTTCTATCGGTGTGTCGGTTCTATAGATGTCTAAAATGTTGGAATTTATATTCTAAAGCCTTCGCTCACAATTGAAGTGGTGCAGCCTTCTGCCGCTGCTAGCCTCGTCGGGATTGTAAGTGGATGTCAGTTTTGGTACTGTCCAATGAGTTTTGTGGGTTTTTCTTGGAGATCTATATTACCCATTTAAGTCTGGCTTCAAATTTAATACCCATCACATTTGGTGTTAGATTGAAGGGTAGAAGTGTCGTTTAGTCACTATCTAGTGGGTTCGATCAGATTTTCGCCAAGATGTTGGTAAATCAAGGTGAGAATTTTTTTTGATGTGGAATATTGGTATGAGAATTTTGCTAAGTTTGTTTGCTTTGGCTTGGTATGTTAGGTCGGAGATTTTTGTGACTTTGGGTGAAATTTTTGGAGTGGTTTTGGAACAAACCATGCATGGTAAGTGATTTGAGAGGAACTTCTTGAATTAGCAAACAAGTTGCTTGAGCTTTAAAACTTTAGATTGATGTTGTTGTTTATGTTTTATAATTAGGGGCAAGATTCACAAGTTGGTTAGGGCAAGAGGAGGACTTAGGTCCTTGCTAGTTGGACTTACTAATTGAGGTATGTAAACCTTTCTAGTGGAACCGCCTTTAAGCCAGGCGACCTAGAAAGAGATTGATGATGTAGCATGTTATGTTACTAAGGAAGTATGAATTAATTATGAATATGTGATTGAATTAAGTATGTGACTGATTTAATTATATGGTTGATTAAAGCATGTAACTGGGTAAAGTATCTGACTGATTAAAGTATATTATTAATATTTATGTTGTGACTGATATATGTTTGGATGTTATGGATTACTACTAATTGCCCCTACTTGTAGCGATGTGTCCTTCAACAGTTGTTCTTCTCTGGGATTCACCAACAGTTGTGGTACCTTTGGGATACACCATATATAGTTATTGTGTTTCCTTCGGGACTCACCAATGATAGTTATTGTGTTTCCTTCGGAATTCATCAATGATACTTATTGTGTTTCCTTCAGGATCACCAGCAGATTTCAGGGACAGATCTCATCTACAGTGGTACGAGTTAATTATCCTCCATGTTGTTAAGCAATGTATGATTTACTAGTACAGTTCATCTTTAAAAAATTGTTTGGGGGGAGAATAGTGGGGTCAAAGTATGGACAAAATAACACCTCTTTGACTTTTTGGTTGACTTTGAAATTCAGAACAATTAAGGCTGTTGGAGGATTTTGAATGCTGTCGCTAGATTAATGCTTTTTTAATTTCTTAAATAAACACACAAAATTATATTTTAATATTTCATAGGGTTCCATAAATTACTATCATCCTTGTTGTTAATGTTTATTGGATAATTATTTTATTTTATTTTATTAATTATGTCTATCGTTTCTTAATTTTTTTATAATGATTTGCATTTTTCTTAGATGCAAAAAAAGAAAAAAATTTGCCAAAATTTTAAAAGTAAAAACTATATTTTTAGTTTTTTATTGACTTAATTTTTGAAAAAAAAATGGTAAAAGTAGATAATAAATCATGTTTTTATAATATGTAATAGATTTAATTTTCATTTAAAAAAGATAAATGAGACTATAATTTTTCAAAATAGGTTTGTGTTACTAGTAATGTTTGAATTTTTAATTTTTTTTAACAAAAAAAAAAAAAAAACCTATTCTTTTATTATTATTTTAGTTTTCAAATTTATCCTTGTATTTTAAAATACTGTTGAGAGAGAAATAATAAACCGGTGAAATTAATGAATATAAACGTAATTTTTTAAATTAACAGAAACTATTGAGGTATTAGTGACTTTCATGTTAAATTCCTCTATGTATTACTTTTTATGACAACCAATTTACAAATTAGTGTTTGTTTGATAAATTTTTAATTTTAAATATTGAAATGAAAGTGAGAGTGCTTCATAATTAATATTATTTAGTAATTGATTTGATAAAACGTGCCACTTTCATATTACAAGCATTTACAATCTTCAATTTGCCTTGTGTATTTATTTATTATGTTAAATAAAAAGTTTGATGAACAAAAATGGAATCATTCCAAAACTAACCTTCATCATTAATTTTAAAATTTGATTACCAAAAGAATATATAGGGTAATTTAATTATATAATTGTAGGGTTTAGAAGTTGAGAGAGGAAATTAAAAAGGGTGTAATTGCTTGGTTAGATTCAACAAAAGAATGCAGAGTAAAGCATATTTAATTAGTTTAATTGACAAGTATGAAAATGGGGTCCCTGTGTTTAAGATTTTGGAAGTTATTGCATCAGAAAATATTCCAATTAATAATTGATCAAACTTGGAAGAAGTAGAGATGGATGCAGAAGTGGATGAGTTAACATCGAATTTCATTCCATTTACAGAAAAGAAGGGGGGGGGGGGGGGAATTAGGTAGAGAAGGAGAACCCTAAAACTAAAACAAGCAAATTCCACAAGGCAAATTGAAGTTCAATGCATGGTTGAAGAACATAACAAAACATTCCAGAATGAGAATATAATTGGAATTTGTGGAAACAGAAGTTTCATTTTTCTAAACATGAGAAGGAATAATATGAAATAAAGGCGAATCCTTAGACACAGAAATGGGAAAACAATAAGGTGACGTCGATGAGGATGAGGATGAAGAAGAGAAGATACCTGCTACGGGGAAGAAGAAGAAGAATAAGTTAAAAAGCAACAGAGTTGGTAGAGATGATTGAGACTCAGAATCCAAGCTTCAAGAACTTTGATAATGGCAGAAGAGAATAACAGCAAATGGGTTTAGGGTTTCAATCCGAAACCAAAGCCCATCAAAATGGCTTCTAAATTGGGCTTGGGCTTGGGCTTGGGCTTACTTTATAAAAAGGGAAATACAAGGAAATGATACAGATTTGAGCTTCGTGAAATATCTTACTGAAATACATAATTGAAATCCAAAATCATGATTACAATCTAACAAATTAGGGATGAAAAAGGTATCACTATTTTCTCTCATTTTCAAATTTGAAGATTTACATCAGATTTTATTTGATTTGATTTGATTTACCCACTCTTCAAAAATAGAATATATTTTGATTTATTGAAAATATTAAAATGTGAGATTTATTTTTATTTTTATTTTTATTTATCAAAAATATTAAAACTTTTATTTTCATTAACCAAAAATATTTGATTTACTGAAAAATATCTCCAACATTTTATTTTAGTAGATTCTAAATTATCACATTTAGGTAAACGTTAATAATAAAATTTATCAAATAACTGTGTTATTTTTAAAATAATGATTTAATCCTATTATATCCTTTTCAATGGGTTAGTAATCAACCGTTACTTAATTAAAGTTCAAACAAATAGCGAAATTAGCACGTTATTCCCAATTTTTATTATTTTAGATAACAATTATAATTTGTTTTCATTATGATTACGATTTTTATTATTTTAGATGACAACAATCTCAAGAAAAGTTTGTATTTCTACAAACAAATATCTATTCACTAGTTTAATTTTTTTTTGCTTTGACTCTACAACGACTATTTAAGGTTTACTTTTTATGGTACCTCGAATGAAACTTTACAATATCTCGTTATATTCCATTTGATACATCGTTCCAACCATTTGTTTGATTGTATTAAGGTAAACTTTTTATGTTTTCTAATCATACAATTTTCGAATACACTGTAATTGCTATATTGTGTATCAATTTTGAATATATAGCGTGAATGGAAAGAGTCGATTATGTGAGATTCTAACCTAACGAATTCAAGAGATAAAGGGCAAATTTTTCGCCCGAATTTTGAATTGGTAGTTTAATATTATATTCGATTTGATTTAAGGACTTTTTGAAAAATATTTAAAATAAATCAATATATAATTATCATCTTATTATATTATTGTACCATTAATTTGTGTTTTTGACAAACAAATAAGTATTCACTTTTTTCAATCTTGTTGTTTTTGCTATGCCCTCACAACCAGTTAAGCTTCTTTCTATTTTTTCCTTTATAGGTTCATAGTTTTTATGGTTGATAGAGTTATAAATACAGTGTAATTGTTCAAACTTAAATGAAATAAAATTATGAATACAACATAATTGTAAATAAATGAGCCCCCTTCTAGATTTTTCTCCCTCAAATTTTATTTGAATTTATATTTTACTATCAAATTAAATTTTATCTAACTACTTTTCGAATTAATCACAATAAACAAAAACTTCTCCACTTATATATATATATATATATATATACTATTCAATAATAATAATAATAATAAACATATATATTCTACAAAAGTATTAACATAAGAGTATTGTGACTTATTATAGAGATTTAAATAAATGAAAACTAAAACATGTCGAGAATAGTTTACAACTTATATGGATATAATTGGCAATGAATGAAAAAATTATTTTGCAACTTAACTTTAAAATTAATTAAAATAAATACATACTAAATTATGTGAATCTAAAACGTAAATAAAAATGAATAATAACTTTTTAAGCAGATTTGAGAGTGAAACTTAAATAAAAAACAAAAAATATTCTTAAAAGGGGATTGTTATTAACTTTTTAATGTTTAAAATTTTTGACACCAAGGTGAGAAGCATGAAGTTAAACAAAATTCGAAAATTTAAAATGTGAAAAACAAACTTGGACCCACGATCTTTACTTTTGAGAGTGCATCCACTGCCACTACATCATTTACAAATTTCAATTAAAATAATAATTTACATATATTTGAAATATATATTTAAAATTTATATTACAAATTTAAAACAACAATCCGTCGAGGGGGGCAGATGTCCCCTTCATGGATCTGCCACCGTGCACGACGATCACACACTTCTCCAAAGTTCAATTTCCTACAATTGGTATTAGAGCCCAATTCATGCAACTTTGTTTATTTGTTTTCAAAAGAAAAGTTAGAAGTAGAGGTGGCTTTTGGGTTTGTTCTTGGAATGAATGATTTTGCAAAATTGGACGTTTACAAAATTTGGCATTTAGATATATTGTTTTAATATGGTTAAAATTGTAAGGGTTCATTGTTTTGTGCATTTAATTTTTGTTATTGAATCTGTATGTCTGTGTTGATCGAGGAGTAAGAATTGTAGAAGAGATCGATACAAGATGGAGTAAAACACAAAGGAAAAACAATGCAGAACTTGAGCTTCTAGTCAAAGTGTTGACCTAAGTGTTGCGATGTTTTCCCACGTGTAGGGCTACGCTTCGACGACGCATGCCAAGCGCCATGGCGCTCTAAGACAAGGAATTCAGTAAAAACAATGTTATATTTTATATTTCCAGATATGTATTTAGTTGGATATTTAGAAACTAGATTCATATTTAAACAATAATACATAGACGATAATGCATATCCATAAATCATAAACCTAGTTATAATGATCTACTAATATTTGGTTGACAATATATTATTAATTTATTTACGAATATGATTTACGTTAAAAATTATATTACTATTATTTTGTATTATTATATAAGTTATAATACATTATATAATGGAAAACTATTGTAAATGAAAAAATTGCTAAAAATATTTACAAATATAATACAATTTTAGATTCTATTCATGATAGACATCGATAGAAGTTTATCGATGTCTATCATGAATAAATTTAAAATTTTGCTATATTTTGTAAACATTTTGGTTCGGTTTGCTATATTTGAAAACATCATTTACATGATACATATTTTATTTTTAAAAAATAAATTGAGTTTATGAAATTACGCATATTTATTGAACTCAGTGAATACGAGAATATAAAAAATAAATTCCAATTCTTTATCAAACCGGTCCTAAGATTTTTAGAGTGCTTGCATGTGGGTAATGGTAAAGAATTTTCGTTTCCTAATGATGCAAAAGTGTTGGATGACATTTTCATTGCCAATATAAAAGTAAATTCATAGCATTTTGATAGAATTTAAAGTCATCTTAGTTGAAAAAACTGGAAAATTACCCTACTCTTCTTTTGAGAAGGGGTTAATTGTGACCTGAAAACTTTGAAAGATATTCTCAAAATTTCTCAAATCCTATTATATATATATATATATATATATATATATATATATATTATAAAGAGTATATAATCGAGAGGAGACTATCTGAGTCTATAGTAAATTTGTTAGGGTGTGTTTGGTCCAAAATTTTAAGTAGGAGTAAGAAAGTATGAAGTTATGAACTCCACTCCTTATTTGGTCCAAGAAGTTCCGTTGATCCTACCACTAAAAACATCACTTATATACTTTATCAATACAATGTGGGTTCCAAGGGTTCACAGTCTGCTAGACTTTATAATTTTTTATTTCTTACTATTCCACTTCTTACTCCAAACACCCTTTTCATGTACGAGAGTTTGGGGTTTTCAAAAAAAAAAAAAAAAAAAAAAGAGAAAAAAATAACTTGGGCGCACGTTAGGCGTCGTCTCTCTCATAATTTCAAAAGAAATTTGACATCCAAAGTCTTGTTTATTTCCCGGGCCCACAGACTTTCTTTAATCACCAAACCACCACCTTTCTCCCTAATTGACACGACTGTCCCAAATATTTTCAAATTTGGGCATCTTTCACAATTACAGAAATCGTGAAGCCCCTACCATTTTTCAACCACTTCACTCCCATTCCTAAGTTTCTCACCACTCCCTTGTAGTTTTAAGACCATACTCACAATACGTTTATAAAAATTTAATTTTATAATTATAAATCATTGGGTTAACATCAACTCCACAAACCTAATTTTTTTTTTTTGCATAAAAAATAACATATTATTTAAGAAATACACATTTCGGTGATGTATGACAGATTAAGAAGTTCAGTCACATAGGCAAACACAAACTTTAGTGATTAAGACCCCTACCATTTTTTAAGGTTGGATATTCGAATCTCTACATTTTTTCGTTCTTAAAAACATATATGGCAGAATAATTATTAAACTAATGGAGTTAGAAACAAACTCATCAACCAAACGATGAATGTCATGATCCTAATATTTCAATTATGTATAATTTATCAATATAAATTTTTCATAGGTTATTTACCAACTTGATATCTTTAAATTTAAGAAATTGTTTTACTAATAAAATTGCTGAAAATATACAAATATGGTAAAATATCATAGCCTATGTGCATAGACTATTACTAGATCTTCGATAGAGGTCTATCAAAAATAAAAAGTAAAATTTTACTATATTTATAAATATTTTAATTCATTTTGTTATATTTGAAAACAACTCTATATATTCTTTTCAATTCAAAATGTCATAAATATTCAAAACTAAGAAACCTTTTAAACTTAACATATAGTTTAAAAATTCTAAAATTAAATGACATATTCTAAAAAATTTTAAAATTCAAATACGAACCACATTATCGTCGAGGGTAAAAAAGAATTGCTTTTGCTTTAAACGAAATTGGTAAAGTACTAAAAGACGAAATTCAAAAATTTGAAGGACCAACATGCAATTGAAAATTCAAATAATATTTATCTGTTTTTTCTTTTTTAAATTTTTTTACAAGAAAAAAAAAGACCTTTCGGAATCGTGCAGACGCAAAAGGGGAGAGAGAAACCAGAGAAGAAACCTAAGAGAAAAAGCAAAGCAAGAAATTTAGAGAGAGATAGAGAGAGGTTGGTTTCTGAGTTGGTGATGACGATGGACAGGGAGAAGGAGAGGGAGATTGAGCTCGAAAGTGCAATGTACACTAACTGTTTGCTTTTAGGTCTCGATCCGGCCATTATCGGCGTCGGAGCTTCCAACGGTACCCCTCGAGTTGGCCTTTTCCGTCACTCCAATCCAAAACTTGGCGAACAGCTCCTCTACTTCATTCTATCTTCCCTCCGAGGACCCGCTCAATCCGCCAAAGTAACATTTTCTTTGTTCTCTTTCTTTAATTTTGATTTTACTGCTGTATTCGTTTTCTAATTCCCTCCGATCTGCTACTTTTTTTGGGGATCTTGACAGGATTTCGATAAGGTTTGGCCCATCTTTGATTCTGCGCAATCCAGGGACTTCCGGAAGGTATAATATTCGACCTCGTTGTTGTTTTTTTCCTCTCCTTTCTTCGTGTTCGTCAATTCTGGTGAATTGGTGTGATGGAGGTAATTCGAATTTCAATTTTTAACTTTACTTTTCGGATTAATTTAGGTTACTGGTTGGTCGAATATTTTTTTAGGTCGTGCAAGGGATCATCAGTGAGCTTGAATCTCAAGGTGCATTACCCAGGAGTAATTCGAGGGTTTCGTCTCTTGCCACTTGCTGTGGACCGAGGTCAGTTCATGATCCTATTTATGGTTTGTAATTTCCCTCTCTTCAGAATAGTTTCTCGTGAGTTCTTTGGGTATAGAGTGAATAATGGAAAGAGATTGCTACTCGTAGAGATAAGCAACACTGCTTATATCTTTAGTAGGCATGCTCGAGCAATTATGCTAACATTTGGGTCAAACTTACAACTCAGTTTGGGATAGCATTCATGTGCACAAACAAATAGAGAGTCACTTGCGTTGGATAATTGTGTGCAGATTTGTTGAACTGTTGTGGCAACTTTCCTTGCATGCTTTGCGGGAGGTTCACAGACGCACTTTTGCTGCTGACGTTGCATCTAATCCACTTCCTGCACCGTTGACGGATGTAGCCTTTTCACATGCTGCTACATTACTTCCTGTGACGAAGGTAGTTGTTAGTTAGAATCATCAGACAACTGTTTCATTCCCCAGTGTAATTAATACACTTGTCCATGCACGATGGTTGAAGAATTATCTGTCATGTATGAATTAGTTGTCACGTACAAAGTGGCTCTCCAGATTGTTAATGAACCCATATTGAAAATATCCAATACAAGCCTTGTAGTAACGGAAACAGTGAGTTTACTTCCCTGTAGCTTTATGAAACAGTGACTCAAGCCCTTCATTTCAACAGGATATAACTTTTTGTGTATCTGTCTTTCTGTATGTACTTGGTCGATTCCAAACTATTTTATTGTTATCTGCAAACATTTATTTGATCTCTTTATCTCAAATAGGCTAGAATCGCACTTGAAAGAAGAAGATTTCTGAAGAATGCTGAAACAGCTGTGCAACGTCAAGCCATGTGGTCTAATTTGGCTCATGAAATGACTGCTGAGTTTCGTGGCCTTTGTGCTGAGGAGGTGTTCACTGTTTCTTAAGAAACTTGTAGCTATCCCTTTTAAGATACCTTTTGGCATTCATGATTGTTGCCTCATCATTTTTTCTCCCTATTGTTTGAATCATGGATGCCAGGCTTATCTGCAGCAAGAGCTAGAAAAACTACATGATCTGAGAAACAAAGTAAAATTGGAAGGGGAGCTGTGGGATGACCTTGTATCGAGTTCAAGTCAAAACTCACATTTAGTTTCAAAGGCAACTCGTTTGTGGGAGTCTATATTGGCACGCAAAAGTTAGTATAATGTTTTCATTTCTAGCACAATAATCTGGTCTCTGAACTCTCAAGCTACATTGTGAATTGGTTATTTTCCTCAGATTATATCTTTTAGGTTTAGTTTTTGAATGCATTTTAATTGAATAGGATCACTACTTCCCATTGAAGGACTAAGGGATTCATGGATAGACGTTCCAATAGTTAATATCTTGCAGGACTAACCGATGTTCTTTTTATTAGTGGTTTTCTTTCATTAAAGTTGCTCTTTATTCTCTGGATGGCCAATACATGCAAGTTGGTGATGTAAAATTCTCATGTCATGTATACTAAATGCTAGGGAACTTTTGGTCCTTGAACTTTGAAGATTGTGTCTAATAGGTTTCTTAGCTTAAGCTTATAATAGTTGATACGTTCCTAAACTTTCAATGTTATGTTTAATAAAACGGTAATAGGTCTTTGAACTTCCAATTTATCTGATCTCTAAAATTTCAATTTTGTACCTAATAGGTCCTTTCACTTATATACTTTCTGAAGTACAAGGGCCTATTAAACACAAAATTCAGAGTTCATTCACTTATAGTGACAACTGACATATTAGATATATTTTAAGTTTTGGTACTTACTAGACACAACCCTCTAATTTTGGGTACCAAACTTTTAATTTGATTTTCATTTTTCTTTTCTGCATAAAAAATCTTTCCTCTCTTATAGAAAAATCTGCCTTTCTTTTTTTCAGACTTTCGGACACTGGTATATTGTCACGTGGCATGCAATTTAACTAATTGGCATGCTCTATTTTATTTTTCAAATGCTTCTGTTTTCATTTCCAATGGACAAAACGGTCATTTGTGATGCTTCCATTCTGTGTTGTTCTTTCATACTATTCCTACTGAAGAGTGTATACTTCAGATTTGCAATTCAGTGAATAATACAGGTTTTTCAATGCTTGTACCGCTGGAAAACATATTACTTTCGAATGATTTAATCTTTTATTCATGATTAGTTTTGAGATCATATAAATGGAAAATGGGAACAATAGCTGGTTTTTAGGTTTTCTTCACAGCCTGTATTTTGGGCTATTGCGGCCGGCAATGAATATTGAGTTACTTGCCGGTTTGCTTTTGTTAATAATTGGAGATCTAGGAAAACTTCCTTGCTCTTTTGTCATTTTGTTTTGTGTGAGAGAAATGCAAATTAATGAATTATAAAAGATCACTTTGGGGTTTTTTTTTGACCAAATGCGCTTGCTTGGAAATCCATTACCGTATTATTTTTTGAGGATCAAATATCTGAACTTTTTCAGTTTAGATTGTAGATCGTTATTTTTGCTATTGAATTTTATTTGACAACCATTATTGAAGTGAGGTTGCTCAATATCATTTCTCTAACTCAATATATATCTCCATGATTTACAGGTCAGCATGAAGTCCTTGCTTCAGGTCCTATAGAGGATTTAATTGCCCACCGGGAGCATAGGTACGCTATTTTGTTTTACTTGTTAGTTTAAAAAGATGCAATACCATATTCTAAGCTAATTTTTGTATAATATTCATTTTAGGTATCGCATTTCTGGATCATCTCTACGTGCAGCCATGGATCAGAGCTCTCAGGTTCCTTACACGGACGTTCTGGCTAGTCAATCAAGTGATTTAGATTCAGTGTTTGTGGATGACAAAGATCAGAGTGACAGGTCATATGCCAGCTCACAAATAAGTGATGATTCAGTCTCATGGATGGATGATAGGAGTGGAAGAGTCCATCCCACTGTTGACGTTGCAGAAATCATAAGGCGTTGGACTCATGCTTTACAGCGTATTCATAAACAGTCACTCCATCTGGTATGTTTTATTATTTGTTTACTTCTATTTTTATTTTTGGGTATGTGGGATAATGTGAAGTAGTTCAATCTCTATATGAATTTGTATGACTTAATGCAAATGATTCCATTAATGTAATTGTAAGTTGGATGTCTTAGTTTGAAGTGCATATTAAATATTTTCTTAGTTGTAGGCTTGTAGACTCTAGTTGTAGCACAACTTTAAAGTTTGGTGATCTATTGCCAACATGAGTATAATTCAGTGGTTGAGGTCACTATACTCTTTCCCTTGAAGTAGAAGATTTAAATTCCCACTCCCTTAATTTTTTTACTCAAAGAACAAAGGGCAAATTGCACATACCACTCCCCAAGTACGATGGTAGTTGCAATTACACCCTTAAACTTTCAATGGTAAACATTGAGACCTCAAACTTATATAAATGTTAAAATTGGACTCTCAAACTTAAATAGTTGTAGTATTTGGGCCCCCAGATATTTAATGGTAAAATTGATCCCTCAAATTCATATAAATGTTAAAATTTGGCCCTTACACCCGTAGAAATTAACCCTTAAATCTTTAATTTTAAAAATTGAACTTTTAATTAGTTATTAAAATTGGTTGTGAGGGGCTCTTCATCCTTTCGTTTAATTGAATATGTTTCTTCCCTACTTCAATAGCCTAGCAAACGCAATAGTGGCACTAAATGAAAGGATGAAGAGAGCCCTAAAAAAAGATACGAAATGCAATCCACTTAAAGAAGTAAAATGTCAAATTAGTGACAATAACAAAATACAATAACAACACTGAAGTACAATCCAAAAGGCAACATCAGAGATAAGAAAATACAATAGTCAATAAAATAGAATAGAGAAGATTAGTGGCACATCAGAGACAGATCAATCAGAGAAGAAAATTAGAGGGAGAAGTAAGAAGATAAAAGAACTTATTTGTCAAATTGTTGAAGATAATCAAGTGAGTAATTTTTTGCATGACTTCGTGGGGACTCAAGCGTGGATATGAAGAAAAAATGATTCTAGGATTTGGTTTTTATTTTTGTTTTTCTTTTAGTTTTGGGTTGGGGTAGTGTGCTTTTTAAATAGGTTGCTTAGTTATGGAAGGGGGCATGGATATCCAATATTAAAAAAAACCAGATACGCTAAGAGTCGCGCATAAGATACGTATCTAAGAAGTATTTGCGAGTATCTATATATATGATATGTATCTCATTTCGATTCTTTGTCTCACAAGAAGTATCTATGCTTCATAAATGAAGATTGACGACATCAACTACATTAATATAGCCGTTTGGTTGGCAGTAGTTAATTACCGGGTTTGGGATCCATGCCACTTTCTCTGTACTTCTTTCTGTTTCTTCTTTGTTCATCGTTTTGTCGCTTTGTGCCAAAACATCTTTTGTCGTCGAGCCAGATGCTAATCCTTGTGACGCCGATCTAGTAAAATTAGTCAATCGTTTAATTTTAGTATCTCATTTCGATAGCTAGTTAGAAATTTAATTTTTAAAATTGAATGTTTAAGGGTCATCTACAATTTTACAAGTTTAGGGGCCCAGTTTTAACGCTTTTATGGGTTTGAGGTTTCCATTTTTACCATTAACTTTTTGGGGGTCCAATATATACAACTATGAAGTTTGAGGGTCTAATTTTAACCATTGTAAATATTTAGTGCTCAATATTTGCAATTGAAAGTTTGAGGATGTAATTGCAACTACCATCATACTTGTGGGGTGGTTTTTGCAATTTGCCCAAGAAAAAAAGATCAATGATCTATCATTACTTTTCTTTCATACTTAGTTTTCTAGCCTGTAGTATCTAAAAATGAGACATTAAACCTAACAAAAGATGGACATCATCTAAAGACATCACAAACTCTAACAAATTGTTCTCATCCCAAAGGTCCCGCAAAATCGCACTAGCCCCGAGCCTTTAGCAGTTGCAAGCATCTGAATGATGAATGTAACTTTATGAAATTTGAACCTTTGGGAATGGATTATAGTAACTTGTCTATGAATTTTTGTCTTACCATTTTCCTGATTTTGTCTCTATAAGTTGATTATTTATTGGTTTGGCTAATGTTTTTCCTTCAAACATGCTGCATTGTTTTGAATGTGTTGCTACATGTCACCGTATAATATGTAGGATCATCCCTATATATATAACTTAGCAGGCATATATTTATTTGTTTATATATTTAATATTTCCTTACGGTGAGATTTAACTTTTTCTCTTGTGTGGTTTACTTCTTTTCTGGACGAACTTTAGACTCTAGCACAATTATGTTTATATACTTTCCTTAGTGGGAGATTTAAAAGTCTTATGAATTAATTTGTAGGCAAAAGCTAATGATGGGGAAGGTCCTGAAATTTTAAGAGGTGCACACGATGGCGGTACAAGTGGCCATGCTGAGTCTTTGTCAGCAACTCTTGCTGAACATCAACAACACCTGGCAAGCTTACAGGTTTTTATCACACATTTTTGTAATTCAGTAATTGTGAGCAACCAACATTTTATGTCTTTTTTGAAGCACTCTCCTCTTTTTCTTGAAAACCTCATATTGCTCTTTCTTCTTCTTTTTTTTTTTTTGGGGGGGGGGGGGGGGGGGGGTTGGGGGGTGAAATTATAACCGCCCAAGACTTAGTTTAAGGTTCTTCCTTTAATTTACTCGCAGTCAAATGTGCTTTTAGACAATCAAATGTAACATGAAGTAAATAAATATTTGCGTGAATTTCAAAATATAAGGTGAAAAGGTAGAATAAAATGAGATTTTCATATTTTTTTAATTGTTGGTTAGAACTAAGAGACATTGGATTTTGTACGAAGTCCTGCAAGGGACATTAAATTTTCAAAAGCTACAATTAGCTTATAATTGATTTTTACAAACACAAATAATAGCTAAAAGTCACTCATAATCACTAGAACTCCCGCAAACTAAAAAATATTCCAAGTAGAGTCTAAATAAAAGAGTCGTTTAGGTTTCTAAGGCTGGTTATGTGGATGCTCTTAAAATTCTGGTACTAGAATTTGTGTTTTTATGAATCGTATTACTTTGTTGGGTTTTCTGTGTTCTGTATGTAATCCTGGCTTTAAAATTGCCCTGTCTGTTGGGGGATAACTAGGTTTGTTCATGTGTGTGTTTTCTTATCTTTGACATCAATGTTTGATTGTTTGTACGTGCAGGTGCTCATCAATCAATTAAAGGAAGTTGCTCCGGGAATACAGAAATCAATTTCCGAGTGTACAGAGAAAGTGAACAATATATCCTTTAGTCTACCTCCAGTGACCAAACATCCTGTTCGATCTATGTCGTCACCTATGCAAGCACAGACTAGTGGACGGACATCGGTAATTGTTAATAAGCTGTTTATGACATCCAAAGTGATTCAATCTGCTTAATTCCGTTTTCTCCGTTTTTCTGAATTACTCAGGTAAGTAGCACTGATGAGGTGTCTGAGGTGACTTCAAAAATGTCTTCTGTTCAACTTGACAAGGTGTCTGCCAGTCCTACTTTAAAGCTCCCCCAATTGTTTAGTTTGACGCCAAACTCTTCTGGAAAAACGGGAAATACGCTAAAGCGACACACCATGGCATCTCAAACCAGCCAAGTAGAAAATTCATCTGAAAACAAATCATATGACCAGCCCTCTTCAAATGATCATATAAACAGCCTGTCACAAGGTTTGCACATTCACTCCTATCCTTCATTTCAGCTGGCCGACTAAATCTCATTTTAACTTCAGCGATTGGTTAAACTTATTCAGCCTCATCTTGATCATCTATGTTCAATTTTCATTGTCATCAATAGATACGGAGACTTCTTATGTTCAGAATTTAAAGAGATCAGTCAGAGAAGCTGCTCTTTCGATGAAATACAGCAATTCAGAACCATCTCGAGAAGGTCCTTCTGATGGAAGTGCGGAACACTTTTTTGTTCCTCTTTCAGGAACTGGATTTTCGCGGTTAGGCCCAGACAGTAAAGGAGCTTCCACAAGGAGTAGAAGGCTGTCTGTTCCTCAAATGGATGTTTGCTTGCCTGAGAGTCCTGCTTTTGACTTTAATAATGGAATCAATTTCAATGAATTTACTGATGCATTGAATGATCTGGATTCCCTTAACGACTTTGATGAATTAAATGGGTTTCTTTCTTCTGCTCGATCAAATACTGCAACCTCAGATGGTCGAAAATTAGTTTTTGACATCGATGAAGCTCAGGATCAAGTTTTCTCACCACCTTTGCTGATGGAGTCATCACTTTTAGCAGATTCTTATGAGGATCTACTTGGTAAGTTAGCTAGGCTAGAAAACATCCCGGTTTTGCATCTAATATTCTGTTTCATTGGTATTTGTCCATGAGTATACTTACGAATTTGTTGATGGCTATTCTGAATCCTTTGCAGCTCCGCTGTCTGAAACAGAAACTGCAATGATGGAACATTAAGTTGAAATATCAACAGCCTTTCATTCTACAATTTGAGATTCTTCACATCTCGACACTTTGTTTTACGAGGTGTATACAACAGATAGCCTCGTTGCCCTTGCTTCACAAGTGAATGGGTTTTTGTAATGTTTGTGGTAGCCGTGTGCCAACTTAGTAGCTATGCTATAAATGGATCACATAGATCTTAAACAAAAAATTCAAAGTTGGGCGGCTCTTCATGGACTGGCCACGATCGTGATGGTAATTCTAATTCTAATTCAGATTCAGATTGGTATGGTATTTAACCTTTTTCTCGGTTGGTTTTCTGTGATGGTTTTTCAACAGCTTCCAATCCCATCGGACTGAGGTCTAAAGTAAGCTAAAGCGAGTGCCTACATTGGGCTACAATATTAAATTCGGATCAAAACTTGGGATTGGTAGCCTTTTGTATCTATTGTTTGATTTAAACAGTAACACTGATTGACGAGTTCATTTATATATTTGCTGATTTGTATGTTATTACATGATTTGGTAGCGCACTAGAATTACTGTACCTAATCTGTACATTGTCCTACCAGAATTGTGTTCCAGATTTGTTCCATCTTTCAGCTGGGTTGTTTGTTGAAATGCGAGTGGAACACATAACTTGTTTCTCGGGTAAGCCCTACAGACCTAACAATATTATAACCCCCACCGAATTTTCATATTACATGATATGGATTTTGGATTGGTAGTTTACTATTTAAAAAATGAGGACTGCTGAGCTGATCAGTGAAATACACAGATTTCGTAGCTTTTCTTTTGTTTTTTGTTTTTTGTTTTTTGACAAAGCTGACTTTAGGATTTAGGAAGCTGCATGGGTAGAAAAGTATAAGCAGCCATTTATGAAAAGATAGGTGTTAAGGAAATCGTTATGCATTGAGTTGAATGGAAAAATTCAACGTTATGTGTAAACAAACATGGTCCTATGGGAGGAAAATACCAAATTAGCCGTGTTTTGAGAGATTTTCTTTCTTTATTTGTTCAAATTATAGCATCATGGAATCATGGATTGGGTAGAAACGAGTACCTACATTACATTCATGTTTTTTTTTTTGAAACTTAATACCTAACCCACAGCTTGAATAAAAAATGTTTTGAAAGCATGGTGGAGTGGGAGCTCGAGCCCATTTGATGAATGTATAAAAATTAAATATTTGAGAATTAAATACGTGAGATTGTGTTTTGGGGTAAACATAAATGAATGTTGCCATGTTGGTGTTTGAATATATAGGAGTCAAATGTGTTCTTTTCAAGTTTTGTAGGTTTTGTTCAGGTAAAAATAAATTCAATTATACGATTTAGTTAAAAACAATAATATTATTTTAACTGATTAAAATATTTATATTACAACTTCTTTTTTTTTTTTTAATTTTTAATTTTTAAAAAAGTATATTAGATCATTACTTGATTAATATAATATATATATATATATATATATATATATAAGCAAAAGGTAATTGATTAATGCATTCTCTTTCCACTTTACTTATTCATTTTTCAAGACAAAGAGTATGATCCATAGAAAAATAAAATCTCAAATTACTTTTAATCGTTACATAATAATTAACTATAATACATATTTATGCTTTTAAGACACTTATCTCAAGACCTGTAAGAAATATATGGAGCTTGGGAGGAGGTGGAAATACCTCATGCCTATGTAAACATTTGAGTAGTTGTTTTGAATGAGAAAAATTCTTGAAATGTTTTTAAATATAGTAGAATGTTGCTATCATTCGTGAGACTTTGATAGGTATTGATAAAATTAATTGATAAATGTTTATAAGTGTCTATGATAATATTTTTCTATATTTGAAAATAGCTCCTTAAAGTTGTAAAGTGTTGAGTTTAAGTCAAGTAACAGGTATTCCTTATACTATATATATATATATATAAAGATCATAACTAAGGGGATAATTTTTAGAAACTCAGGTTGCCCTCATGTTATTAGTGAATTTTTGTGTTACCCAGACGACATGTAACTTTTCTGAGTCTAGGTTTCCATCCAATAAACAATATGGGTGACTTATTTTCAATTTACAGAAGATATATATTTCACGATCAAAGTTTTAGGTCAAATAGATGCAACTGATGTTGGTGGGATGCAACTTTTACAGAGTATGTGTTTGATGAGCACTAATTGATGTTAACGGGATGTGACATGACGTTTTAGATGGTGGTCGACATATCCAATAAATGGATATATAAAAGGAAAGACAAAAAGAAGAGTGAAATTATGTTCTCAATTGAAAATAGTTTCATATAATTAAAATTTAGAAAAAAAGATTACAAAATCTTTAAAAAGACAACTTTGAAAGTAAAGTAGATTTATAAATAAACAAAGTTTCAAGACTTTTACTGTTAATGTGTGCATAAATTAATTATGAATTATGAATTTTTACTTAAAAACTGAAATAAAAATTTGAAAACAATTAAGATAATTTATATAGACTTCAAAAGAAAGGAATGGCTTTAAAACTTAAAATTTGTTATAAAATGAAGGAGCACCGCGAAAAACAACGGAAATTCAAATATGGGGAAAAAAATAATATAATATATAAAATAAATAAATGACAAAATTAGGAAAAGTAAAAATAATTAAATTATGAAAAATCTCAATTTCTCTTCTTTATCTAAAATTCATGAAATTCTAGTGTTTCCCAAGTAATTAGATGTAATGCCAGTGTTTATGGGAAAATGACCATTAGAGGAGGTGACAATATTTGAACACTAAGCTCTTCCAAAGGGAGAATGAGACACAACATTGTGCAACCAAAAAGAAAAATTACAAAGCCAAGAAACTGATTGGTCCCAATCACCCAAGTTAGCCATTCGATGAGCAACACCGTTTGAGGATCGGGGAATGTGACGCACATCAGCTTGATCAAAGGATGACAAGCCAATGCAGATATCTTCAAGCCAAATGCCAACTTTAGAAACAGACTATGAATGACAAAGAATCAAGTGCACTAAATTACGACGGTCAGAATCAACATCAACCGAACCAAGAAGCATCTCCCAAGCAAACTGCAATCCATACACAACAACACGAGTTTCAGCTAAAAGAGGAGAAAATAGGACAGGTAAACTCAAACCAATCACACCCAAAATCTGCCATCACACGACAAAAGCACAACACAAAGACCTGTAATCTACAGAGCAGGTGAAGTAGCAGCATCAACCAACACATGAGCAATATCAATTTATATTATAATATTTATAATACAATTTAAATATGTTGCTTTGGTTTTTTAAAAGTTAAACATAATCTTAATTTTTAAAATTATATTGCATTAAAACTTTTATCATAAATTTTAAGGAGACTAAAATAAAATTTTAATAATATTTAATTATGTCTATTTACAAATATATAAAAATGAACTAAAATATTTATAAAATATAACAAACTATAACAAAATATCATAGTCTATCTAAGATAGACTACTATCTATGTCTATCTATGATAGACACAGATAATAGACATAGATAGTAGTCTATTGTTTGCCTATTTGAAACAACAAATGCATGGTTAATTATGGACTTACATGTTTACAAATATAAGTATATGAGTTATATGGTGTAAAAGCTCTATGTGATTTGACTACTCTAGAGTTATCAATCATTGACTTAAGTTAGACGATAAGATTGCACTATGCGATAAAAGGTGCATTATGCGTAATT
The DNA here is from genome assembly GCA_037974625.1 of Cucumis cinereus. NCBI lineage: Eukaryota > Viridiplantae > Streptophyta > Magnoliopsida > Cucurbitales > Cucurbitaceae > Cucumis > Cucumis cinereus. The sequence continues at coordinate 14,929,338 of JBBPDJ010000020.1, forward strand.
CTACCAAATTGCTTAAACCTTAAGATTTGTCTATTGCGTACAAGTTTTTCTTCCTCTTGTCCAAGTGTAAGCGAAAAGAGAGGTTTTCTGGGTAAGTCAGGGTCGAACACAGGTGATAGCACCATAAAATTGCTATATTTTCGAGGTTAAAATGTCCGAGATACTCATACTTATGCATCAATTCTCTTATTTTGTAGGAAATATTGATCTAGGGAAGCAAAGAAGTCCAATGGAACAAAAATGACTCAATTTCAAACTAAAACGAGAGAAAATGAGCCAAACGAAGCAATAGAGGCAAAGTTGTAATTTTATCCAAGTTGGCACTGCCAGCAGCGCTACGACGCCATAAACCCCAGAACCTTGAATTTTTGCAGAACCGTGTTTCCATATAGAGCATCGCGATGCCGAAGATGGTTAATGCCAATGTCATAGCGACCCGACACCACGAACCTTTCACGTGCGTCAATCCCTGAACCTTTGTGCACCTTTGCCCCTCAATTGTTTATAAATCCTTCATTTCTCTTGTATTCTGAATTGAACTCAAACATTCATTTCCAAATAGTTAGGGCACTCCAAATTGTAATTTTTCTCTCCAAATTCATCAATACAATTTCTCTCATTCATTCTTTGAAGATGTTTTTGGTGTTCATCTTTCTTCTTGATGCTACTACAAAAATAATGAAGAACTAAAAAGGAACTTCTTGGGAATGAGTTTTTAGTCTAATCTTTCTTGAGAATTTATGTTTTAATTGCATTTAATTTCAATCTTTAATTGAATTCCAATATTGATTTTGTTATAAGTTCTTGTTGGAATGACTTAATCAATCATGAGAGCAGAAATCTTTGTTTAATTTCTAATGGTGCTAAGCATAATCTTTGAATCAAGATTGATATATAGTGATCTTGAATTGATTTTAAGCATGTCTTTCTTTTTAATCTTTTCTTGCGTAATCTAATTTGGATTCAATTAATTAATCATTTTCAAGATAGAGGCTTTCCTTGCTTTTGAATGTTACAACATTAAAACCTAAGATCTTAAAGCAAGCTTAAAAAATGCATGAAAACCACTAAGATGAAAATGCATCTGATAAGTTTAATATGAATCTTGATGCAATTCTTGTTCATTGTATGAGGTTAATTAGTTTCTTGAACTAATTAGTTGTGGTTTGATTTTAATTGCAATATCGTGATTTGTTCAATGATAGAAAGATTGACTAAAAATAACCATTCTCTCCATAATATTGATCGAAAGAAAACCATTTTACTTTGTGCCCAATTTTATAAAAACACAAAAAGATTTATTTGCTTTCTTTACATTTCATTGTCTTTACAAAAGTCCCATTTACAATTTAGAATTCTTGATTTCTTGACTTAAGATTCGATAGCCTAAACAAAATTCCATTGGGTGACCCCATTCTTGTTTAACAAGTTTGAGTTCACAAATTATCTTTGTTGGTTGTGAATTGAATGATCTTTAATCACATTTATATTCTTTAACAATGTTTTCATTCTATTTTTTACGACCAACAAATTGGCGCCGTTGTCAAATTTTTTTGTTAATATCCACATTTTTAGTCAAAATCTTGAATTCTAAAAAAAAAAAAAAAGAGATTGTGTGTGATTTTATTTCTTTTGGTGTATGACCCGCTCCTCCGAGAGTCTTGAGTTTGATTGTTGTATAGATATTACTCGAGAGAAGAGACGAACGCGAAGGGAAAGAAGAGAAGAAAGACTTCAACAAGATTAAGATCAAGAAGAAGAGTTTCAAGAGCAAGAAGTTCCTAGAAGAGAAGAAATGAACAATGTAAGAGAAAGAACTTTAAGAGAGCTAGCTGAACAAAACTTAATGCAAAGTCCGATTTGCATAGTCTATCTGAAAATCACAATTTAGTTCGATCTCAAACCAAAACTAATACACCTCTTGCGCATCTTTAAAGGAAGTTCGAAAGAAGACCCACACAAACATTTGAAAGACTTTCATATGAGTTATGATGTAATGAGGCCTCACGGCGTGGAACGAGGAGCAACTAAATTTGAGGGCCTTCCCATTTTTTTAATCAACGGAGTGAAGAGATGACTTTGTTATTTACCGTCTAGATCTATAACAATATGGAGCGATTTAAAAAATAAATTCTTGGAAAAGTTCTTTTCTGTTTCAAGAGTCCACCGTATTAGAAAAGAGATCTACAATATTAGAAAAGACAAGTCGTAGGATAATCTTTATCCGATTATTAGGTGAGATACAAGGAGTTATGTCCAAATTTTCCACATCAAAAATTCTTGGACCAATATTTAATACAATATTTCTACTCTAGTTTGTTAGTCTTGAATAGAAACACGATTGATGTAGCCATCGATGGTGCTCTTGTCGACAAGACTTCGTCGGAAGCAAGTGATCTAATCTCTACCATGGCAAAAAATTCTAAAAACTTTGCAAGTAGAACATTCGACGTGAATTTTTCGTCTCCGAAAGAGGTAAATGAACTTAGATCTCAATTATATAATTTGATTTCTTTTGTGGCACAGATGGCGAATGGAGCAAATCGACAAGTCATGGTTTGTGGAGTGCTTGGGCACTTGTCGGACAAATGCTCCGAGGTCACTAAGGAGGTCAACCCGATTAGAGGTTTCAATAGAAAGTATGATCTCCATAGTAACACGTACAACACCAGATGGATAGATCATCCACACTTGAAATGGAAAAATCAAGGGCAACAAGAATCAAGGTCTTCCAATCCATCTTCTTCTTTTCACATTATCCTACGTTTAAGACATGAAAATATCATAATAACTAGACATTTTGTGTTTTGTAATTCTCAGATCGCATAGAATATCTTTTTCATGGAATTCACTGCATATTATTTCACTTTTCTCTCAATTCTTCTCCATTATTCTAAGTAAAAGACTTTTATAACTTGTATTTCTACAAATTATCAGATCCTCAAATATCGAACAATATTTATCGCAAAGCATAACTATGTAGACTGAGTTTTTCAAATTTTTTGATGCAATCTCTAAACTTCTCATCATGCTTCTGACCTCAACTAGTATCTAAACTGTCCATCCCTTGGTCGCGTACTATCTACCTATGAAAATATTTTTGGGTTCTAATACACTTCAAGTTTAGGTCTCAAAATACCTTTGTTCCGATAGAGATGGGAGAATTTGACTCATGGTCATTCAAAAAATCTCAGATGGGAGATATTTGGCTCATGGTCATAAGCTAATTGTAATGACGAGTACTTGTGGTAATAATTGGGCTAATACGTACAAGTGATGCAACATGCAAAATAGCATGTTCCCATACAAATGTAAGAAAGTTTGGCCCTCATAAGCAATGATCTAGCAATTAATTGTAAACGCTTTATAAAGGATTTGATAAACTATTTTGTGTATGCACGTGAGCTACATGATGTTCAACATTGATCCCTACTAACATACAATAATTATCAAAATAGGTATTTGTTTCAATATACGTTGTTCATGTGAGACAATAGAGATAATATAAAGATATTCTACATTATTTTTACTACCAGTCTCAATATGATAACTACTACAACATATATTTTTAACACTTAAAAGATTTCTATTTGATTGACTAGAGAATAATGCATTGTTAATGGTAAATTTGTTCCTCTAGGCAAAATAATATTTTCTTTTCCAAATCCTTCAATCAAGTATGTAGAACCTGATATTATATTTACTTTTACTTTCAACATTGTTAATTTAGAAAAATATTTTTTACTTGTAAGTATTATGTGTGTAGTTGCATTGTCTCCCAGATATAGATTTTCTTTGCTCATTTTCTAATTACCCATTATATGACATTAATAATGCATGTTTCTTCATTAAAATAAAATAATTACAATAAGTAAAACAAGACTTGGAATATAAAAATGTTAACATTAACAAAAAAAAAAGAAAAAAGAAGAAGATGAAGATAGATAACACAAAAGAAAAAAAACAACAATATTATTCTAGATATTCTCAAAGTCCAAAGAAACACTTGTTGGTTCATCAACGATGTCGATCTTCTCTTCAGGAGTTTCAAATAAATCTGACACATCCAAAATTGTCAGATTGGATTAGTCAAATATATCATTATCTTGGTAGACACAATTATATTCTACAATTTTCCCTTTTTCCTTTTGCAGGGAAGCTTGATACAATTGATGTACGATAAAAACGTGACCAATGCCCAATCATTCCACATCGATAACATATTTCTTCGTCATCTTTAAACTCTTATTTTGTGGGGTCCTTTCTTTTCAATCATCATTTCATGTGGTTCTTTTGAAATTTGGATGATTAGAACGACTACCAAGAAAATAATAATTATTTCTTCCTCTATCAGGGTCTCAACCTCGACCACGATCACGACCCCAACCATAATTATTAAAATTCACAACATTTGCTTTAGAAAATGTTGTTGTTTCAGTTGGTTGAGATTCATGGTTCTTCATCAACAACTAATGATTTTATTCGGCTACAAGAAGACATGAAATGAGTCAGAATATTTTTTAAAACATTTCTCTCGATATTGCTACTTCATGAGCATATTCGAGACATGAAAAATTAGATAATATCTTCTCCAACATATTTGCATTAGTAATTTTCTCTTCGCATAACAACAACTTTGAGCTAATTCTAAATAGTTCAAAATAGTAATCACTTACTGATTAAAAATTCTGGAGCCTCAAATGCATCCATTCATAACGAGCTTGAGGAAGAAGAACTGATTTTTGATGATCATACATCTCTTTTAATTTATTACATAAGTTATAAGGATCTTTTACTCTTAAATATTCTATCTTCAACCATCATGAATGTGATGACGAAGAAAAATTATGGTTTTTTGCTTTTTCTTGACTTGTTATTGCATTTTTCTTTTTTTAAATGTTTCTCCAAGATTCCTGACGTCGAGATGCATCTCATCATGAATTACCTATGACAAATGATTCCTACCATTAATGTTAAGGGCCGCAAATTCTAGTTTCACAATATTTGTCATGGTAACACTATAATAAAATATTGTACTTATATTAAAAATTTAATATGTATCAAATGTGCAAAATAACATTTATTTTATTATTTATAATAAAGAGAAAAACCCCCCAAGCTGCCTTTAAAATTTAACTTCAGTGGAGGAGACGACAAAAGCTTGTGCTGATAATATGCTATGAAAATGAGGTACAACATGAATTCAGATATTGAGAAAATATAATGTAACATTTAAACTAAAATAACAAAAATATGAAATATAGATTTCTTCAAAAACCTCCACTATTTTCAAATTTCTTGGAATTCACCTTACACTTCTTTTCTCTCCAATCTACATTCTAAAAATTCACCAAATGCTAGTATTTATAGACATTTTGGTAAGATAAAGGTGGCCTGAAGTGGACACTAAGAATGTGTATTCATAGGGCACGTGGACTTCATTAAGAATGGCTTGGTGGAAATCAAGACAAATCGAATAGTTTGAGGTACTTTATAGTTACGAGTTCAATCCAATCAATTGATCCATTTGAGGTGGAATTCAACTCTTGATTTGTCACACTCCCACGTAGTGGGGCGAGCCGTAACTCTTCTTGATCTTTCTGCTTCGTTTGACTTGAGTTGGGAAGAGTCATACGGTGTTCTTCGACTCATCCTTACTTTGGATGGTGAAGATGATGGGATAAAAACCCATTGCAGCGGAATAAACACAGAATCATTCTCAATTTTAAAATACATACATTGGGAAAAAAAATACAGTAAGTATTTACTGAAATAAATTAGCTAAGCATGTTTTTTGTAAATTATAGAGAAGAAGAAAAAAAACTTACTTTTGATGCCGTCTCAGAAATCTACAAAACTCCTTATTGTAGCCACCATCAATTGAAACCTCTTCTATCCTCTGAGTAAATGGGGTTTGATTTGTGGGAACCAACTTGGATTTTTCTATGGCAATTTGAGAGGAATAGTAGAGAGATTTTTTTTTCTTCTTCTGCAGACTCTTTGCAAAAACTAGGTTACTCAGCCATCACTTACGCAGAACCCTCTTCCCCTTCTTCAGAATGAAGAAAGGGAACTTAGAGAGAAACTGGGAAAACGTGGGAGCATCCCACGTTTCCCAAAAATAACTCCCAATGGGAGTTATTTAATTTAAATTTAAATTTAATTAAAATAAAATT
>JBBPDJ010000020.1:14935613-14986576 GCA_037974625.1 Cucumis cinereus
AAAAATAATCAATTACTATTCATTGAAATAATAATTGTTTATTAATAACGGTCAACGGTTTACATTTACTATCTACGGATTTTAGGACATAAAACCCAACAGAAGATTCTTTTCTTCCATGAGTTCCAACAAAAAATGGGTAAAAAGAAATCGAAAGATCAGAACATGTGAATTGATTGGATACCAATACGGACTACCTATTTCAATTGTTGATGAAAGAATTACACATGACTTTTTAAGAGACTAATGGTGTGCTTAGATAGCATTTTCAAGTGATTAAATTAAAAACAAGTTGTTTTGAAAAAAATTCATGTGTTTGGCAACCATCTAAAATAATTTTTTTAAAAAAATGAGATTATAAAATAATGTGATTTAGAATAAACACTTAAAACCAACTTTTAGAAAAATGAATTTTGAGTGTTTAATGGTTAATCTCCTAATTTGTATGAAACACTCTGGTTACCACCTTCGACCGTCCTTACCAGCCAACCTCCGACAACTGTCTCTAATGGCTGTTGTTTGCCAACATCAACCACCATTTTAAGTGACCATCGTCGGTGAACTTCTAACTATCGTTTTCCATGTGATTGTTGACAACCAATTTTTGTCGATCGTTTTCCCCACAACCGCTTTCGACCAACTTCTGTCGACTGCTTTCCGACAATCGTTGCCAACAAACTTACAAAAAATGTTTTTACTGTCCACCACCTGCCAACTTTCGACGACGATTTTTCAACGACCGCCTCTCAACATCCTTTTTCCATCGTTCTCTAATGACCACTTTTTGACAACCGTTGCCAACCAACTTTCAACGATATTTTTTACGACAGTTTTATGGTGATTATTGCCGACACACCATCGATCACCATTGACTGTCGCCAACGAATCTCCAGTCATCATTTTTTTGCAGTTATTTTTTGTTGACTGCTGACAATAAACTTCCGTATATCATTTTGCTCGCAACCATTGTCAGCCAACCTCCGACAACTACTTTTTGACGATAATCCTCGGCTAACTTATGACTACCATTTTTTGACGATTGTTGTCGACCAACTTTCGACAACTGTTTCCTAATGATGGTTGTCAATCGAACTCCAACAGCTAATGTCGTCAACCTCTAGTCATCGTTTTCCAGCATTTGCATCAGCCAATCTCTATCGACTACTTTCGACAATCATGACCAACTAACTTTTTCGTCATTTTTGGTGACAATTGTCAACCAACTTTCGTTGGCCAACTTTCGTTGGCCAACTTTCTTCAATTGTTTTCGTATAGCCGTTGTCGACTAACTTTCGTCGAACATTTTTTAGCGTTTGTTGTTGCCACCATTTTTCAACCATTTTTGGTGACTGTTGCATGTCAACTTTCATCAACCGTTTATTGTGACTGTTTCATGCTAACTTTTAAACATTTTTCAGTGATCGTAGCTGGCCAACTTTCATTAACCTTTCTTGGTGATCGTTGTCGGCCAACCTTTGTCGACCATTAGTTGGTGATCTTTCATTGACGTTCATTGGTGACTGTTGTCGGTCAATGTTTGTCGATCTTTTCCGGTGACCGTTGTTGGTCATTTTTTTGTCGATCGTTGTTAGCCAACTTTTGTCGATCGTGGTTCAGTGACCATTGTTCGCCAACTTTCCTTGATCGTTTTTGGTGACCGTTGCCTGTTGACTTTCGTTGACTATTTTTCAGTGACCGCTAACAGTCAACTGCCAACAATTTTTTTTGGTGACCGTCGTTGATTGACTTTTAGGATCTCCGTTGATTGACTTTTAGGATCTCCGTTGCCAACTTTTAGTTATCGTTTACAATGACCGTCGTCGACCACCTTTGACCACCATCCTCGATGATGGTTAACCAACTCCTCTGAAAACCTCCATGGACAAATTCTTTTATTATAACTTCAAATTATGAAGACACTTTTAGTATATTACAAATCAAACAAATTTTTACCTAAAAACACATGTGTTTTTATTTTAAGGAGTTTTTAGAAAATTTTGTTAAATTAAAATGAATATTTGAAAAACATTTTTTTCTTAAGTCATTCCAAAGAGGGTTAAGCTTGGGCATCTATATTACACTTAATTTAAAGTATTTATAAGAAAAATTATTCTAAATGGAAAAAAATGTTGAAAATATTTGTAAAATATAGCAAATTTTTAGATTCTATCAATGATTGTTATGATAGACTTCTATTATTTTCTATCAACGTCACTGATAGAGATTGATAAAAACCTATTCGTGTCTATCATTGTAATAAAATCTGAAATTTTGTTATATTTTATAAATATTTTGGTTTATTTTGCTAAATTTAAAAATGCCCTAAATTTTCTAAACTTTTTAAAGTTTATGGTAACTAAAATAAAAATGTATAATATGTTATTATTACCTATATTATGTTATATCTATAATATGCTGATTTTAATCAATTTATTAATTAAAATCGTTTTCAAACATGTACCAAATGATAGCAAAATATTGATCAAAATTGTACATTTGATTGAGAAATGTATAATCAAGTGGTGAAAGGGCAATTTTCATTGGACTTACGTCCAACTTCCAATTCTCCTTCTTTGAATTGTAACCATTTCTTTGTTCAAATCGTAATATTTATTTTATTCTAAAAATAATAAAATTGTCTCTCATTTAATATAAATCGAGTTGAATCATAAGATCCTAATTTAAAATTGAATAACACAAAAAATGGAAAAATACTAATTGAGTTGTATTATACTCTCAAAGCTGACCTGTCATTTCATTGGTTGATTGATTACCCAACAACACGTCGTCGTATCAGTTATGTGACGTGGCGCATTTAAATTACTCTTGATAAGTCGGTTCCACGATTACACGGAACATGCGAAACACATGATTGCTGCTCTTTTTGCGGCTCTATCATTTCCTATCTGGCAAAGAAATAGAATAGATCTCCGACAACGCCTTAACAAAAATAATGATATTTATAAATAAAAATAACAATATATAAATAAATAAAAGAAACAAAAAGGAAAAAATTAACTTTATTTATTTAGTCTTTAGGTTAAACTTCCAAGGTGGTAATAAAACCTTAAATAAATAAAAAACAGAATAATTTCAAATATAACAATCAAAATCAAAATAAATATGATACAATTCAAATATAACAAAATTTAGATCAAATTCTAGAAATCTATCAGTGATATACCATATTAATAATAGTCCATTAGTTATAGAGTCTATCCTTAATAGATTTGGCTATATTTATAATCTTTTTGAAAATATTATCGTGCATTTAATTATTACTTCTTTAAGAGTGGTACCGTCAGCCATTAAATTATTTTAAATGAGGTTCAAAATACTTGAATAATATTTATATGGTACTGTTAATAATATTTCTATTTTTTTTTTGTTTCAGAAAAAAAAAGCTCAGTAAGGCTATTTTACAATTTAAAAAGAAAAAAGGAAAAGGAAAAGGAATATTTGAAATAAAATAGATAGATTAGAATAATTAAAAAAAATTAAAGTAAAATGATTTTATGTTGTTTTGTTTTTGAAGGAAAATGAAATAAACTCGGTTTGGATTTGGGGGTATGGTTCCGTTCGAATAGCCATCACGGACCCAGAACACAACACAACACATCCCCACTTCTTCTTCCTCCTTCCTTCTTCCCCTCTCCAACTCCAAATCGCCATTGAAGCGTTACAGACGGATCTCAAGAGCAATTTCCCATTTCAACAACACCCAATTCACTTGATCTATCCACACCAAAGAGAAACCAACCCAACCCCAACCCCATTTCCATTTTCATCCAATGATTCCATCTCTCTCATCTCCTTCCGATCCCGCTCTACGATTTCTGCTCTAAATTCCATCAATTTTGAGTGAGGGAGAGAGATAGAGAGGGGAGGAAACCATAGAGAGGGTGACGGATTGAGAACATAAACCCATAGAAATGCCAAGCGTGGCTGTCAAGCTTTACAGCGTCTTCTTCAAGTTTCTCTTGAAGCATCGTTTGCAGAATCTGATCCAAGCTCCACTTGACGAATCCAGCCCTTTTGGTGTCACATCTCGTCCTGAAGAAACCGTTGCTTCCGCTAATCCTTTGTTCACCGACGGCGTCGCTACCAAAGATATTCACATCGATCCCTTTACATCTCTTAGCATTCGGATCTTCCTCCCTGAATCTGCTCTTACTCCTCCTGAACCTGACTCCAAACCCTCTTCGAAATCCTCCAAGCCTAAACCTAAACGCTCCAATCAAGATGCTCAACCCGATCTTGTTCATCACAATCTTAATAATTTACAACAGTATCCTTCTCGTCGGAATAGCTATGGTCCTTCGGGAAATTCCAGGGATGAACTGCGGGTGAGTAGAATTGGTGTTTACAGTAATGAAATGGAGGGGTTGAATTTGATTCCGGGTCCTGCCCCTGGTGGCGTTTACAGAGGGTATGCGCCGGTCACGGAGAATAGTCGGAGATTGCCGGTGATGTTGCAATTTCATGGTGGGGGGTGGGTTAGTGGGAGCAATGATTCGGCGGCTAATGATTTCTTTTGCCGGAGGATTGCAAAATTGTGCGATGTTATTGTTGTTGCCGTCGGGTATCGGCTTGCGCCGGAGAATCGATTTCCGGCTGCGTTTGAGGATGGATTGAAGGTGTTGAATTGGTTGGGGAAGCAGGCCAATTTGGCCGAGTGCAGCAAGTCTATGGGGAATACCAAAGGCAATGGCAATGAGTTTAAGAAATCGGATAATCATAGGCATATTGTTGACACATTTGGGGCCTCAATGGTAGAGCCTTGGTTGGCAGCCCATGGAGACCCAACAAGGTTATCTTTTTCATATCAACATTCTTCTTCCTACATTTTTTTCTTGAATCATTGGGTTAAATTGGTGATGACATTGCTTTCATTTTCTTGCTCCCTTTTGTGTTAACGAACATGGATACTTTTTGTTTTGGTTTGGATGAATCATTAGGTTAGTTTGGTAGATTTGTGTATGTTTAGTCTTGGTACTTTAATAATTTTCTAATAGGTCTCTGAGTTTTTAATTCTGTATCTTAGGGCTTATCTGGTTGTTACATTATTTAAGCATTAGATGACGAGCTGATGATTGGCAGATTCTGGTATTAGGTGGTCTAGGTATTAAACTTCTGAATTTAACTTCAAGGGATTATCTTAATCTTTTTAAAATATGAGATTGAATTGCCACAATCTTGATTGCTCAGGGCCGTTTAGAAAGAATTGAAGTGCAAGTATGGGGTGCTAAATAGACCTTTTGTTTTCTATATCATTAACAATGACTTCGTGTTTCTGGATGTTTGATTCCTGAAGTTTGGATTTGAAGCAACGAACGAACTTCAGATTTGCACAAAGGTTTTAGAAATGCACTGGATTAAAGATCACATCCATAATCATGGATTAGAAGCAAGGAACGAACTGTACAGTCTTATATGTGATCTCCAAAGACGTAAATATAGTTTGAGAAACTAGTCTAAAGTTAATGGTTTGTTACATAAGATGTTTTCAAATGATATGGAGATCAAAAGTTGGAAGCAACATTGTAAAGCTGTTTGGATTTGGGCTGCAATGTTGAAGTTGGTGTTTATATCCAAGAGAGTCTAAGCTTGCTTTTTAAACTTCTTTTACACCTTAGCCTATTTTACTAGGATGGAAGAATGGATTTAACGAATTCACGAATCCATATGCTGGGTAGAAGATGTAGTTTGAAGTGTCTTGAAATATTATAGTTTATTGCTAGCCTTCTTGAAGTTAAATTTAAGACATTGAAGCAGCAGCACATGATGCAAGCTTGTACTTATACAATCAATCATGGGCATTGTTATAATGTATTTATTTGTTAGTTCTTCGATACCAAATCAATTCTTAATCTGCCATGATCCTCAATCGTTTGTCTTTCTAATAAAATTCTGCTGTAGGTTGAGTTGGGCGCTGTATTTTGATGTATTTAAGTAGTCATTTAACCATCATGGGTTGACCTAGTGGTAAAAAAACGTAGACAAAGTCTTAATAAATAGCTCAGAGGTCATGGACTCAATCCATGATGGCCTTTTCCTAGTAATTTATTTCCTACGAGTTTTCTTAACACCCAAATGTTGTGGGTTTAGAGGGATTGTCCCGTGAGATTAGCTGATGGGTGCGTAAATTGGCCCGGACACGCACCGGAGATAAAAAACAACTTGTCAATTCTTTGTTCTGAACTGTTCCTGGTTGGATGGTTAGTAGATTTTGCAACCTTTTCCTCTAAATATTTTCTGAAAGTGTTGCATATATCCTGCTTGACTCAATATCTTGGCTGAAGGAATGCCTCTTTGAGGATGAGATTCTATATGAACCAAATGTTGGCAGTTTGTTAAAATAGCAAGAATTTCCTTTTTGTTTCAGATTTTAAAAATTGTTTTCACTTTCACCCTCTTAAAAAGTTTATAGAGAATAAGAGGTGCAGGGAAGAGGGGTGTGCTGCTGCCAGGTTTCATAACTCTCTTTGGGTGTCAGTATCCAAGAATTTTTTTTCTTTTTTCAAAAAAATATTTCTACCCTTTTTTATTATAATACTCTCTATAGTTGGAGTCCTCTTTTTCTCTGCCTCTTTTTAGTGGATTTTCTTTCATTTGTATCATCTATCTGTACTTTTTTTGTTCCTTTTCACGAAATCAATTTTCGGGAGAGAAACTTGACCCCTTTCTCTTTTTCTTTTTGAGCAGATGTGTTCTTCTTGGGGTTAGCTGTGGAGCAAATGTTGCCGATTATGTGGCTCGAAAGGCTGTGGAGGCTGGTAAGCTCTTGGATCCTGTCAAGGTAGTTGCCCAGGTTCTCCTGTATCCGTTTTTCATTGGTAGTGTCCCCACTCATTCAGAGTTGAAGCTGGCAAATTCGTATTTTTACGACAAAGCTATGTGCCTTCTGGCTTGGAAACTTTTCCTACCCGAGGAAGAGTTTAGTCTTGATCATCCAGCTGCAAATCCCCTTGTTTCCGGTAGAGAAGGCCCACCTTTAAAGCTCATGCCACCAACACTGACAGTTGTGGCTGAACTTGACTGGATGAGAGACCGAGCCATAGCTTATTCTGAAGAACTCCGAAAGGTAAATGTCGATGCACCTGTTCTCGACTACAAGGATGCAGTGCACGAATTTGCGACCCTTGACATTCTTCTCAAGACACCTCAAGCCCAAGCTTGTGCAGAGGACATTGCCATCTGGGTCAAAAAGTATATTTCACTACGAGGCCACGAGTTCTCCTATTGATGGGTATATTCTGAAGAAGCCAAGACATAACCGAGTTGAGGAAGTGTCACGGTTGGAGGCCGTGCCATGTATGTAGAATGAGGGAGTGTAACATTTTTTCGTAGGCTGTTAAATCAAAGTTTTTCCTCCTTCCATTTTGATCTTTTGTAAGATAGGGAACTTGCCTGAGATTAGGAGGATACAAATATGGGTCTTGTGATGTAAAATGCTTCGAATTCTCTATCGAAAGCCAACAACGAGATTGAACCGTCTTTCTTTCCATCTTTTTTTATCTCGAATTGTGTACATTTTTTCCCAGTTATGAGTTCTCTCTCACTTCCTGTTCATGTTTGTAGCCAAAGTCCTATTTTTATTCTTCAAGCTTTATTGTGTCCAAGATTAAAAAATTGTTTGTCCAAGATTAAAAAACAATCAGCATTAGATTAGTTATAGAGTTTTGCAATCAGCATTAGAAGTTCAAGACTATCGGACGTTAGTCGAAAAAAAAAAGTACAAGATTACAAATTCTGGTGGCCACTAATGCGAAGGTTAATGGCTGCCCTAGAAGCAATTGCTCTAATATTAGCTCTAGTCAAGGACAACGAGCTTCTGGTATGCACTTGACTGGTGTCTCTAAATGCTTCCAAAAACTCTTCCCTTTGTAACCTCAGAGCTAAAGCAGCATCCTGATCTTGGTCTGGCGTACCTCTCCTACTACTTCTTACATCTGCATCTCGAGTTGCCATCCTCATTGGTCGAAAACTTCGACGGTGCATTCTGGACTGGACTCTGCTTTCAGCATTTGAAAACACAGCTCGTTGTGTCATCCTGCTGTCCCATTCGCCATCCTCCTCTCGAACTGTTATTTCCCCTCTTCTTCTTGAATTACTACTAGCATGCCTACTCGACGTGCCGGTTGGTCTTGTATTATAGTTCTGCAGACTACTATAGAATGCCTTTTCTGGGTCTTGAATCTTCTTTTCATGGCTATTACTCTCTTTTGCTTCCTTTCTTGCTTCAACCTCCTTGGGAAAGAGAAGCTGTATTGTGTTCCAAAGAACTGTATTAACAGTGCAAGATCTCCCATTGCTGCACATTTAAGATCAACAAGAGAGATATAAGCACTAAATGTTCGAAAATGAAATGATCCCAACTGATTTGGTTCATGAAACTTTTGGAGTTCCAAATTAAACCTTATTAGCTGTCTGCATTTAGGGCACCTTTTTCCACATTTGTCAGCTGCAGATCTTAGACATTTCTTGCAGAAACTACAAAAAGAGTGAAAAACAAAAGTTCAGCTTCATAAGTTTCGTCTACAAATTTCAATATTTGTGTAAGTTTGCATAGGATGGATCGATGAAGTTTTAAAAATGTCAAATAAATCCTTGAAGTTCCAATTTAGGTTTATCATTGACATTTTCGTTATCCTTGAAAGCTAATATGTTTGTTAATATGACATCCTAAACTTTTAATTTTGTATATAGTAGTTTAGGTCTATTAATTTTATCAAAATGTTGAATAGGTCACAAAAATATCAATTTTATGTCTATTGACATTTTAAATTTCTATTGACTTGGTCAAGAAATGGAAAGTTTACGTAATGATTAATGAAAAATCAACTAAAATAACTTTGCTGTATAATCCAGGAATTAAAACAAATTTCAAAGTCCAAAACAAGAATTAAGTGTAAAAACAAGAAGTCAGTTTTGGGCGTACCTGTGTCCACATGGTGTGGTACTAGGTTCAAAGCAAATTTCCAAACAAATCTGTGAAAAGAATTAGGGGGAAAAAAGAGACAATTAAGAATGAGAGAGAAGTATCCAAAAGGATGTCTCAAGCTTGTAAGTGGAGAGAATATCCTTACAGCACAAGAGAGTTCTTCTCTGAGCTTATCCATGCATGGGAGAGTTGAAGATGATAAAGAAGCATCAGCTTTCTGTTCAACCATTGAATCACTCTTCTTTGCCTCAGCTTCTGCAGTTTTTGGATCTTGTTTTGGCCCATCATCTGTTCATATCATTATGGATAACGTTGTTCATATCTTCTCTATCAAATTTTGAAAATGGGCACAATTATGAAACTCTAGCCACCCATCATCCATCAAATCT
The DNA here is from genome assembly GCA_037974625.1 of Cucumis cinereus. Classification (NCBI taxonomy): domain Eukaryota; kingdom Viridiplantae; phylum Streptophyta; class Magnoliopsida; order Cucurbitales; family Cucurbitaceae; genus Cucumis; species Cucumis cinereus. Next base: position 14,944,947 of record JBBPDJ010000020.1, read on the forward strand.
AAATGTTAAAAGTCTGGTTTGATTGCTATTTAGTTTCTGTTTGTAAACACTATTTCAACCATTGTTTTTCTTGTTTCCTACTTTTTAAGAGTACTATAAAAACTAGGACTCTTTTTAGTAACAATTTGATTTTTGATGAAAATTATGGTAGGTTTAATTTTCAAAAACTAAAATCCAAATGGTTACGTAAGAATTCAAATATTTAGTCAATAAATGATGGAAATCTCGGTGCAGAAGTCTTAATAAAACATGCCTAATTTTTTAAAAACAAAATAGACTAAATCAATACCAAATAGGATCTAAAATACCCGCTTATGCTATTAGAATTTGATTGTGAATTCAAATGTTTCTATGCATGAACCTTCAAAGAAATGATAAGAAAGGAAAACTTGGCAGACAAAAATTGTAAAAATTTGGTAACTCAAAAAATTTTAGGGGAAGGAAAGGAATTAATTAGGGCTAAAAGGAAATCCAAATCCTCAAAGCACTGGAGCGAAGAATTCACACCTTTCACAGCCGGTTCTTCTTCATCGAGGTCAAGAACAGTCACCGGAATCGAAATTATGCTCGTCAAAGTCCTCCGTTTCCTACAAAAAACCAAGAAATGAACTCCAATTTCGAACAAATCGATCCCAATTGGAAGAAGAAACCCTCAGATCTGCTCACATATCTCCACGATTCACATCGAAAAACAAGAGAAAAAACACAATCAATATATATATTTACCTTCTTGAACCAGATGCAGGACTTTTGCGCTGGAGATCAGATCGTTTCTTCTGCTGAAACTCTCTATCCGGCGTGTCATCAACCACGAGGCTCGCGATTAGAAGAGCCTCTTCATCCCAGCCAGCCATGGCGGCCGCCGATTTGAATCTAGGGCTAAGAAAACTGTCTGCATCATTTGCAATTCCAAGTGGTTTCGATTCAATCGTTCGTCGTTCTGGTTCTGAAGCGCTTGCTGTCGATCCTTCTGACACCATTTTTAGGTCAGATTTGAATCGGTGAAGAAGATCATCAACAAGAGAGAAAGTAGTTTTCTTTGTTGAACAATCTTAGGAAGAACCCGGAGAGAGGGATTAGTTCAAAATGATGAACTCTCCAACGGTCGGATTTTTTTTCGTATTTGAACACGAATTCGGGTCGTATTTCTTTTTTCTTTTTTTTTTTTCCTTGCAACGGCTACATAGCTGACTATTTATTATTATTATTATTATGGAAAAATACATTTTTGATGTCCCGCTTCCTTCCCTTCAGTTTCAGTCCATACTTTATAAAATAGAAAAATAAAAATTGCAGTAAAAGATAGATAATTTGAGAGTTTGTCACACTTTTTTATTTTTATTTTTATATATGATAAAAAAAATTCAACTTAAGTGATACAATTGAACTTTGTTACTCGCTATACACTTGATAGCTTAAGGGATACACTTGAACTTGATATACTCGATATACATCTAATACACCTAATGCACATATTTATATACATAAATGTTGAAAATGATAATATATTAAAGGTTTTTAATTTAATGACAATTAAGTAAATATGTCTAATGACATTTAATCAAATAAAACAATGTGATATTTTTTTGTAAATAAGTTGATCTTTGTCAACTTTAGGACAAAAAAATGTGAAACACATCTTAAGAGACGTTTAAGGCAAGAAGTGACTTATTATAATCATGAGTTATTATAGTTGGGTTATAATAATTTGTGTTTGAGTTTTAGATTGTTTTAGTTTAGGGTTATAATAGTATGTGTTTGTATGGTTTATATTTTTATAACAAATATATATATATTTCTTTTCTTAATTGTTTAACAAAAAATCAAAATCATTTATCGTAAATACAAATATTTTATATATCAAGTGAGTATCAAGTGTATTAAGTGTGTATCAAATGTGTACCAAGTATATATCAATTGTCTATCATGTATATCAAATGTTTATTAGAATGATATTAAATGTATCAAGTGTATATTAGTCACGTGGGTTGGGTTTTGTTTTTTTTCTTATTTTTGCCAATTTTGTAAAAGTAAATAAGTCTATATTATGCACCTAATTCTTAAACTTATTTTACTAGTCATGCAAAAAATTCTTCAAAGTATTAGTTTGATTTTAAAATCTGTGTTTCAAAATGTTACTAAAGTTAACTTCGAAGTTTGATTTTTATTTTAATTTGGTGTTAGAATTTCAAAATTTATACTTTAATTTTAATACTTACTTTTAATATTCAATGTTAATAACGATTAATAAAATCAAAAGCATTAAACGAATTATAATGAGTCAAGTTCATAATTATTTTAAACTAATTATTACATTAATGTCAAAGATAGAAAGTGATTATTTAGTAAAAAAGAAATTGAGAAAAATATTTAATTTATAGTATCAATTTAAAATTAAACTTGCATCTTTTTACACCAATAAAATTTCGTTATAAAAAAAACTGTTGAGACATAACAATAAAATATTACATATAAATAAATAAATTTATTGAAAATACGTAGCCTTTTTTTTTTTTTTTTGTCTTTTTTATATTAATTTATTGCCATTAAATTACTAAATTTAGTAAAAAAGTGTCCATGCTTTTACTCAATACTGTCTCACATGAGGAGTACTTGCCAGCTGTTTACACAAAGCAAGAGTTTGGTTATTTTTAAAGCTTTCCCATTTATAAATTAAAAGTTTAATTTCAGAACTTCAAAAAAAAGTTATAACCAAAAGATTTGTTAAAGAGTATTTGATTAATATCCAACAAAATAAAATTCATCATTTTGAGTTTAGTATCTATTAAATGTCCTTCTAAAGTTCTCTAAACCCATTTAATTCCTCGCAACGGAAAATATAGTTTAATTAATTAATATTTAACATTTTGGTTGAAATTTCAATGTTCCACCTAATTGAGTCATCTCGATGACTTTGTGTTAGCAATAGTTTATAAGGTTTGCAAAATTACTTAATAACATGTCATAATTTGAAAAGCATCTGTTATTCTAATAAATCACTTATTTTTGTTTAATGTTTAGCTTAAGTCTTTACGAGGAGTTTGCTTAGTTTTAACCCTATAATATACTTTGAAAATTTCTTTCATCCTCATAGGTTAGCATGTCAAAACTAACCATATTGATCAAATTTCACAATAATGGGAAAAAAAATCATAGGAAGAAATTATTAAATTATAGTAGGTATTTTAGAATTAATAAAAAGACCATGTCAACGTGATCTAAAGTAAAGCTATGAGAAGCAAAGTCTATGAAGAAATGTAAGTTAAAATGTGAGATAGTATAAAAACATAAAGTGATTTTAGGGTGTGTTTTGAAATGATATAGTTGGGGCAGTGATTTTACAATAGATACAATTGATTTTATAAAATTAACTTTTAAACAATCAAATTTATGTTTGGTACCAAACTATTAAAAGTGATTTTCAATCATTATATGTTTGGTTCCAAAAGTTAATTTAAAGTTACCTAATAATGATTGTATTTTCTATTTGAAAAATAATTTATTTAATAAAACAATCGTGATAAACATCTATTTCTATTTATTTCATTGTTAAATTCTTATATGCATGGATATAAATTTAGATATAGATATTGAAAGAAAATTTGCAACATATATAATTGTTTGTTTTATTAACAATTTAATGACATGAAATGTCTGTCATCTTTTGTTCAAATATTTAGAATTAAAAAAATTCGTAAATGACTAACCAACAATATTTTACACAAAAACTGAATTAGATAATCATTATGGAAGTGATTGTCGGTCAATCACTTAACAAAAATCATCTATCATCTAATTTCTTCAAAATCAATTTGAAATTAATTTATTTTTTTAAAATAAATTTTAGTTTATGTCAAAAACCATCGTTTGAAGCGACAATGATTTTGTCAAGAGAAAATGATTTTGAAAATCCTAAACCCTAAACCCAAAATCACTCCTAAACACATTCCAAATCTAAATGCTATGAACCAAATAGAATAAATCACAGAATGGGGATAGTGACTTATACATCAATATTGGAGATTTGATGAGCCACGTAACTTGAAGACATACTTTATACTTGGCATGTTGAGCTGCCAAAAAGCTAAACACAAACATTCGAATATACATGTTTGAATTTCCATTCAAGGAAAAAACAAATTTAAAAGCAATAATGAAGCAAACCCTAACTAATGTTTGGTCCAGAAATTGAAACAAAGGATCTTAGCTTCTCTCTGCCCATTTGGTGGGTTGTATCTTCTTCTTCTGAGAGAGAGAGAGAGATGGGGAGAGTTGGCTTCCATTTTCAGAAACCATTATGAATGTTGAAGGATGTGCATAGAAATTGGATTGCCAAATGGGGTTTCCTCTTAGAATCATATCATTTTTTTAGTGACCCTTATTGTCTGCTCTGCTGCTTACTCCAATGGTGATTCTCTCTGGATTCCTTTTTCATTTATTTATGTCTTTATTTCCTCTCTTTCTCTCCCTTCTATGCAATTTTAACTTCATTATTATGTAATACCTAATACCCCACTTGCATTCAAAAATCCCTTTGTGAACTCATCTGTTTTTTTTTTTAATCAATTTTTCATTATGGGAAGATGGACTTTTTCCCAGTAAAATTCTAGCTTGGAACTATGAGGAATTGATGTAGGAATATTTGTGCAGGAAGAAACTCTTTAAGTCAATGTTTTTAACTGCTTATTTTAATTTTGTGGCCGTTAGATAGTAATTGTCCATGTTGTTATTTTTGTTAGTTAACAGTTAGTTATTTCTGTTAGTTAACAGTTAGTTTGCCTTTCCAGTAGTTAGCAGTTAGTTATTTCTGTTTGTTGTCAGTTACTTTTTCTTTCCAGCTCTTCTATGTATAAATAGGCCATAGAAGAATTTCTTTTTAATAATCTTGAAGCATATATTTACATCAAGTGGTATCAAAGCATCGATCCAATGCGAATTCCAACTTTTGGATCTAAACCTCCATGGACGGGAAAGCATCCTCATCTACCAAGGCTATTGAAGGTCGACTCTCAACTGCAGAAAAGACAGTGGGAGATCTGAAAGATGAAATGGGAGAGATTTGTTCTGACCCAAATGAATATGACCACTGAAGAAACCAGTTTGAAACAAATGGACATACAAAAAAGGGAGGAATTGGTATTTAAGAACCCCAAGATTCAGTTGCAGACAAAGCAAAATTTCAAGATCGGGTTTGTTTGGGAAGGTCAAGAACCTGCAAGAAACAAGGAAAAGACCAAGATTTATGAAGAAATTCATCAAGAACCTAAGCCGATCAGAACTTCAGCTCCAAGAAACATATACCAAGCAAAATTTTGCCCTCAAGAAAATCATGGGAGAGGTCTCCTGTCACAAGATTCTGACTCCTCAAGTGAAGGAGAAAGCTACCAGTTGGAAATTATAACAGAATAGGGATAAACTGTGGAAAACACCAATTTCATCAAGACAACACTATATACAAGAAGAAGATTGATTTACTCCATTTTGACTGTCTCATTTGAAGTGGAAGAGTTCTTGGATTGGGCCGCAAAGGTTGAAAGTTTTTTCAAATACACAAATATCATTGAAGAAAAGAAGGTAAACTAGTAGCCTTTAAGTTTCAAAGGGGCACATCAGCATGGTGGGAACAACTTGAGACTAACCAACGTTACTATGGAAAAACTCAAATCTGATCCTGGCCGAAACTTTTAAGGTTGATGAAAAAGAGATTCCTTCCTTTGAATTATCAACAAAGACTTTACAACCAATACCAAATGGCAAGCAAGGAGATCGTTCAATACACTGAGAATTTCACTGCCTTGGTGCCCGAAACAACTTCCCTGGAACTGAACAATAGTTGGTATCAAGATTTGCTCTTGGACTTTGAGAAGAAATTAAGGAAGTTGTCAATCTACATCCAGTGGCCTACTTAGTAGCTGCAATTTATTTAGCAACAACAATTGAAGATGGTACTAAACACAAACCAATTAAAACTTTCCAGTGGAGGCAACCTTCGGAACACCCACAACAACAATCATTCAAACGAACACCTATAGACCAACCTCGACAAAACACTCCTGAGAATTTCACCTTCTGTGAATTTCACCAACCAGCAACCTGGGAAGGATGATACTCCTACCAAACCACCATACAACAAGAGCAATGACAACAACACCTTGAAGCGGACTCCAAATCCCTACCAGCGAGCAACCTTGGGAAAATGTTATATATGTGGTCAATCAGGCCACCTTTTCAGGGAGCTTTTTTAGAGGAGAAATCTAACCGTCCAAGAAGAGGATATCTTTGATAAAGCCTACTTGTTGAAAACAATTTAGAGGATCTTGAATATATTCAACCAGATGATAGTGATTAGTTGTCTTGTTTCCTTCAACGACTTGATCACTCCAAAATCAGAAAACCACTCCTAAAGACATACCCTTTTTCAGATGAGGTGCACTATCAACGGGAAAGTTTGCCTAGTAATCATTGACAGTGGCAGTACAAAAAATATTGTCTCTAAGAAACTTATTGATGTCCTTAATCTTACAGTTGAACCTCACCCCAACCCCTATAAGGTTAATTGGATTACAAAGAAAGGTGAAATAACTATCAAAGCACATTACCACTTTTCATTGGCAATCTTTACCAAGACCAAATTGTTTGTGATGTCCTTGAGATGGATGTGTGCCACGTTCTCCTTGGACGATTGTAGCAATATGACAATCAAGCACTTCACAATGGTCGTGACAATACATATGAATTCAGTTGGATGAGAAAAAAGGTAGCCCACCTCCCTCTCGGTAAGCAAGTTACCACAAACAAGGTACCCTCCTCTTCCTACAAAGACATTATTTTTTGTAAGAGTAAACAAATCTGCTCCTATAGTCTGAGTGAAGCTCGCCTTGATGAGGAGATAGCCCGAGACCAGATTCTTTCTTATCTCTGGAGTGTGCAAAACTTCCTTCAGTATGACCGTCTTGACAGAGGTGAACTTCAATTCCACTTCGCCGATTCCAACAACTTTTGTTTCGTGATGGTCCCCCAGAAGTATTTTTTCGTTCTTAGTTTCATTATATTTTATAAAGAGGCTAAGGTGGTGACAGACATGACGTGTGGCGCCAGTGTCTAGCCACCAACCTTCAAAACCCCCGGCCACATTTATTTATGTGATCATGGCACAAAGTTCTAATTCAGTCAGATTCGCCTACGCAGCAGGACGATTTCTGCTTCTTTAATTCTTAGCTAAATGTCCAGGTTTATTACAACTGTAGCAAATAATTTGTACCGTACTTCCAGACAGGGATTTCTGATTTTTCTGCTTTTTCTGGTTGTTGGGACCTCGGTTTTGAACTTTCATCTTGTTCCATTTGGCTTCAGAACGACAATGGAACTCTTTTTTGCAATGATGTTCACCTCCTCCTTCTGGTCATGTTTTCAGGCTTCCTCCTTAATCCTTAGATGAGTTATCAGACTCTCCAGGGAGAACTCTTTTGTCTTGTGCCTCATGGTGTTTTTAAATTCCTTCCACAAATGAGGTAATTTATCAATAATAACAGCAACTTGAAATTGTTCATCTAGTGGCATACCTTCACTTATTATCTCGTGAGAAATCTTCTGCAATTCATGGGATTGAGCCTCTACAGATCTATAATTCATCATCTGGTACCACAAGTATCTACTGACTGCATATTTCTTAGAACTAGCCTCTTCGGTATCATATTTCTTTTGTAGGGCATCCCATACTTCTTTCGTCGTGGATTTAGTGATGTAATAATTATATAATTCGTCAGCCAAACCATTTAAGATGAGATTTTTAAAGAAGAAGTCGTTTTCCTTCCACGCTTCAAAATTGTTGAGTTGCTCCTGGGTTGGATTAGTTTTAGGTACTTCTGGCTTTTCAGTGGTACATCCTGCTGCAACCTTCTTGAGGGTTAAGAAAAACAACATCTTTTGTTTCCACCTTTTGAAGTGTGCTCCTTCAAACCGGAACGGGCGATTGAGATCTGAGGTGATGATATCGGCATGGTTTGAATTGGCCATCACGTTGCAGATCAATACATCTTAAAATTGTTGGAGCACGGTTGGTGAAACGTTGCGGTTGGACAGTGCGACTAAAATATCCGATTAACTACAAAACAGAAACAAGTTAGTATAAGCGGCTGAGTCGCGGATCTCGCTCTCTTTAAGAAGTTTCGCAAATCTCGCTCTTTTTAAAACGTTTCGTGGCTTTGCTCGTTGTGCAAACAGTTGAAATTGCCACGTCGTCCTCAGGATAAAACAGTCAGACGTCAATCGAAACTGCACTGAAACAGATCGAAAAATGACACTATGAAAAACTTGCTCGAAAAAACTGAAAAAATATTATTATTTTTCTCGCCTCACCATGCATGCCTGGATGGACGTCGCATGTGGAGATATCAACAAGCCACATTCGTCTAACTACTTACCCCTCCCAAAACTTAGGTAACCTTAGAGCCCAAACTCAAAGCTAGAGGCAATACTATTTAAAATGATTCCACTTGCAAAAACTAGCAATGTGGAACAAAACTTGTGAGTATATTTTCTTTGTAAATATTTTTCCACCAACAACTTCTACACATAATGGATCAGTCACATAATCTGAAAGTGATTTCTATGGCCGGTTTGAAAACTCTTTCGTTTTTTAGTTTTAGTTTTGAAAATTAACCTTATAAACACTGTGAACTTCTTTGTTTTGGTCTCAGTTTTTAACCATATTTGCAAAATTCAATCCAAAAAAATAAATTAAAATTCTTGTTTTTCTTTTCCTTTTTGAACTTTAGACAAGAATTCAAACATGTTTTTTTTTTTTTTTTTTTGAGAAATATGCAAACCATTGTAAAGAAATTGTGAAGAAACAAACACACCTTTTTTTCTTAAAAAAAAAAAAAAAAGGAAATCTATTATCAAGCTCGACATAAGTGTTTTTCTAAAAAATGAAAAAAAAATTGCATCAGTAATCACATTTTTTCTTGGAGGGGTGAATTTTCCTGAAAACTAAAACTTAGAAATCTAAGAAACTCCATACAAACTGACTGCTAAAAACACCCCAAGTGAATTCAAGTGTTTTTTCTCCTCAAAATCGTAGCAGTAACCACTTGGAAACCTAAGAAACTTTTGAATCCAATGGATATGTAACATAGCCATAAGTCAAGTATCCAGTGTTTTTGGCTGAAATGAAATAAACTTTTTACTGCTAATTAATTAGCAATGTCATTGTATTGACACATATAAAAACTGAATGATGCAAGAAAAAATAAGAATTCTCCCCTTTTGCATATAATAGTTAAAATTAAAGCCACTTAGGAGTTGTCTTCCAAAGACAAAAGTGGCCAGCCTTGAAGAGCAGGAAGGAATCTTTTTAAGATATCTGTTTTGGATTGCTCCTTTAAACTTAATATTAGAATAAGAGAAGTTTTTTGGGGTTTGGCTATTCAATAATCACACTCCTCCATGCCTTTCTTTTTCTTTTCTTTTCTTTGGACTTCAATGCTTTTCCCATTTCAATCATTTATCACCCTTTTACACAACATCCCTTTTTTTTTTTTCTATATGTTTCAATGAACTGGCACCATCTTTGCCAAAGTTCCTCACCTCCTTTTTAAGCATCACTTCCATGGGATTAAACTCTTGCAAATTATTGCAGTTGTTTCCCCTTAAGAACGAGATATGGGACGCCAGCCGTGCTGTGACAAGGTCGGACTGAAACGAGGCCCCTGGACGGTTGAGGAAGATCATAAGCTCATGAACTTCATCCTCAACAATGGCATCCATTGCTGGAGATTGGTGCCTAAACTTGCAGGTCTTGTTTTTTTTTTTTTTTTCCCTTCTCTTTGTTGGTGCTTAAACAACTCTGCTTGACATCATTTCTAATATCCGGGTCTGTTTGGTAGCTCGTTTTGTCTAAATGGGGTCTGAAAGTTGGGTTTAAGAAGTGTAATTTAGTGACTTTTATGTGTTATAAGTTGATCGTGATGCTTCAAGATCAAATGGTTTTATAAGAAAGAAGGTCTTCAATCTATTATTGTAGGAAAATAGACCTCCAGTGAGAACTAAGGGCCGAAAAAAGTAGGCAACCAAACATGTTGTTGGCTTCCCTTCAAGAGTTTACTTTTAAAAGTAACTTCTTACTTTTGTTTTCAAAATGACTTTAAGTAAATACAAATACAATCTAATAGCTTGCAAAGCTAAAGTCATACATATATGAAAACTCATAGGCTCATGCTCTAATAAAGGACGAACAGCTTCTAAATGTTCTAAAAAGAAAGTCATCAGTGAAAACAAAATAAAAGAAACTCATCAGTGAAAACAAACTAAAAGAAACAACTTTTAGAAAACAACCACATGAATATAATTCCCAAAGAAACACGAGATTTTTTACAGGGTGTTTTTTTTTTCATTCCTTTTCTTTCTTATGGAAAAGGTTTGCTAAGATGTGGAAAGAGTTGTAGACTAAGATGGATTAATTACCTGAGGCCTGACCTCAAGAGAGGTGCTTTCACAGAAATGGAAGAAAACCAAATCATTCACCTTCATTCCCTTCTTGGTAACAGGTATAATGAAATGAAACAAACTTCTTTTCCTTTTTCTTATACTTGTTTCTTTCAAATTCACCAACCAAATTCACATGGTTTTCTATTAACTCTTGCAGATGGTCGAAAATTGCAGCACATTTTCCGGGTCGAACCGATAACGAAATCAAGAACCATTGGAACACTAGAATCAAGAAGAGATTGAAGCAACTTGGTTTGGATCCATTGACACACAAACAACTCAATGAGAAAACAGATAGACTAAAAGAAAAATTGTTTATTGCATCCAATTCATTAAGAACACAAGAGGCAATAATGCCAAATTTTGATTTTGAGACAAAGGAAATAAACCCAATTTCATCCCATATATTATCTTCAGATGGTTCAAATAATCTGGTGTGCAAAGGCATTGGATATGAAATGTGGAGGGGCCAATTAGAAAGTGACAGCAATGCCTCGTTTTCATTGGAGTATTGTTCTTCAATGAATGAATCTGTATCAATCATCAAACAGAACTCTGTACAATTTGATAGTTTGGATTCACTTCCTTCATGGGATGATGGGGTTCCCAAGTTCAATCAGCTCGAAAAGGACGACATTTACTCGCCCGGAAATGGCAGTGGCTACTACGTCGATACTTTCTCTCCCTAAGCTTTCTTTGTGTAAAGCCTACATATATGTTCCACATTGTGAACTTGGGTCATATTTCATCAGTTCTTTTAATCACTGTAATTACATTTTTCTTTCATTCTCATGCTCAATAATCACACTTGCTTCTCCAAACAGCAAATAAAGCTTGTAATTTTCATTTCTTTTGAGTTCAAATTTAACATTACAATTAAATGGAAAAACTTTGGAACTTTTGATGTTTGGAGGTTTATCTTACAGGGGTGTTGAGAGTGTTGTAAAAGTTGGTGTTTTTTTGCCAAAATATTTAAATTTGTTATGTAAGTTGATTAAAAAAGTGATTGATAAAAATGATTTTGATGTTTAGTTCTATATATATTGGTTCAAGTTCTTTCTTTAAAGCCAAGCACTTGGGCTAAATATTTAATCTAAAACTGCTTTATCACAAGATAATTAAGTTGTGGGGGAGCTGCTTTTGATTTTGATTTTTCTAATAAAATATGTTTATTTAATTCTTGAACTTAATGATTTTGAATGGGGAAGGGCTAAAAGCACTTCTAAACATAGACTAAGCATTATTTTTGTTGTGAATAGAAACAATTAAACAAGTAGGGACTCAAAATAAAATTGAATAAGGAGTTAATAGGAAGAAATTATATTTTAATCTAAATATTTTATTATTGATGTATGTCACAACTTCACTACATAGAAAATAATTAACTATAAGTTTGATTTTAAAGGTAGTTTTTCCTATTAATTAAAATGTGTTCCATCAAATTAACTATGAGATCATATCACCAAATTATCCAAATTGATAGTTCAGACTTAATTCAAAGAAAGATAAAAGATATTGGATTAGGGTTTGAGAAATCCAATGCAGTAATAATTGTATTCTGATGGAAACAGAAGCCCTCATGATTTGATTCATCATATGTGGTGAAGGTGTAACTTGAAGCTTACTTCATCAAACTAACAACCAAAAGCTATTAGAGGGAAGATGAGGGGGCAAAAAGCAAAGTGATGGAATAGTTTTGTCTCCTCAGAATATCACCTTTGCTTCTTCTAATCATTCTATATCAGCTTTCATTATGATTATTCTTCAACCCTTTTTCTCTTTACATTCAATAATATGTTTATTTTATTGCATAATACACCCTCAGCTGCCAACCTTTTTTAAAATATTATATTATCTTAGTGATTTTGTTAATTGGATTCAATGTGTACAATAATGCTGAACTAAACCCACCTCAAAAGTTCAAATACTGTACTCCATCATTCACCTAGCCATTTAAATAGAATGGAAGATAAGTTGTTTTAAGAATGGAGTTGTTGAGTGATTTTAATTGGTTTGAATTGACTTTTTAAGTGTTTCAATTCAAACACGTTCTAAACTATCGGAACATATGTATTACTTAAAACTAAATATAATACCAATTAAATTCTAAATGTTCATTAGTGAATCATAATTAAAAACATGCATTCTCTTAGTTGAGTTGAACTCATACTTGGAGATAATTTTCAAATTTGTCTGTTTTTTTATTTTATTTTGTTTAAGATACAAGAATTAACATATGTTAGAAAGGAAAGCTAAAATAAAATGAATCGTAGGTTAGATATCCACCGTCTAATTGACTAATTTAGTGAAGTTATCTAGGTTAGATAATGAAATACTTCTCGATTGGAGCCCCATTCAACCCAACTTAAACTTTTGCTTCTAAGCGAACTCACCCTAACGAGTACGTACTAGAGCGAAATTCTAAATCAATCAATCAAACATACATGCTAGATTTGTCAGATCATTCACATATGCAAGGTCGAAGAATAAACTTAAGATAGCATTCATACTTGAAGAATCACAATGTTTAAGAACAATAAATCTCAAAGAGAGGACAAGAAGTTCAATACTTTAAACCCAAGCTAAGTTATACCTCTTTAGCCAAGCCAACACATGATCAAAACCATAAATCTTCAATTATTCAACCAACGTGTTGTATTTTTAATTGGCTTGATATATTTCTTTTAATTTGAGAGAAATTATCATAACCATATTTATCTATTTACACTCTCCTCTTGGTTGAAAAGTTGTTGAGATTTCTTAGAGTCTTTTTAGGTGATCCAACCGTGGAAGGAGTGTAGTTATGATTTGAGGATTTCTTATTATTTGGTTTTGTTGCTGTGGAGAAATAAATAAGTGGAAAACGAGGGAGTTAGGCAACTTGACGATTCTAATCTTTTCTTTAGTGAAAAAGGTGTGTTATTCCTCTGGTTGGTTCTCTTGACTTTATTTTAAAGTAACTAGAATAGTCTCTTGTGTTTTTGTTATTGATGTTGAAGCATATGGATGCAAAGAATTTTTTGTACTATGGGGGCCTAACTCATCAACTATCTTTGAAGAATTCACACAGGGGGAGCTCTGTCAGTGATAGAACAAGATCGACGGAAGTTGTGGATACAAGATCATAATGTGCTGAAGTCACATTGGAATTCTCGTATAAGGGGAGCTTGTATTTTGTATCAGCATATAAGACAGGGAAAGTCTCGGATACAACATAGAGATATCAATCTTGTATCAGCGTGACTTTAGTTATTATCCCGAGTTATAACTATTATTGTAACTTTGTAAGCTGGGTGATGCTTCTGGTGATAATAGTAAAAAGGATCTCGTTAGGGTGAAAACCCCCCAGTGAGGTTGGATTGCCGAACTGGGTTATCAACGTCTTTGTGTAATTGGGTCGTCAGGGTGAAAACCCCCCAGAGGAAGAAGTTTGAACATTTAGGTCTTAATTGAGTAATGACAGCTCTCCCCTAATTAATTATGGAAGAGAGTTATTTATAGAAAATGCAAGGGTGTCGTGCGCTTTGTTATTGAAGCGTAGCATTGCAGTGCTTAGAGCAAACATATGGATTTCTCGAGTTCGTAGCACCACAGTGTCTAGGCCTGTGCATCCAAAATAAAGCTGGAAAAAAGTGCCTACTGAAGAGCAGACATAGTGTTTCGCTTCCAGTCGCAAAATTATAACTGAGATCCAGTTTCTTCCTTAGCTTGTTTTAGGCTCGATCTTGCTTTGATTAGCACCAATATGCTAGGGCACCAAACACCTATAAAAATCAACGTATGAATCATATTAAGTAATAGAGAAAACATGAATGAAAGAGAGAAAGATAGCGTATTTCAAGCGCTATCAATTAGTTCTTTGGTCCAAAATCACCCATAAATACTCTTCATTAGGTATCTTTTAGTATTTTAATTATTATGATACATGGATATTGTTGTTTAAACAAAATATCAATTACCGTGTAGCGTCTATGTGTTTTTATTACAAAACTGCGGAGAAAAAACAAAAATGTTAAATTTCAATATGACAATTCAAAACAAAGTGGAAATAAAAATAAAAAATGGAAAGAAACAAAAAAAAATACTGAAACCGAGAACTAAACCAAGAAAATAAAACAAATTCATTAGATTTGTTCTTTATTGGACATTGGTTTGAATCTTTTCTTTGTAAAACTAATTGGTTTTGGTTTGGTTTATTGTTGACCTCAAAACTGACAACACGGTAACCACTATTATCCCTACTCAAGATGCACTTATCTTTATGCATCTCACTCTCATCATTAAAAATATAATAAGGATTATCATTTGAAGAAAAATGTACCCTAGGTTGAAAATTTCGATTTCGATAAAAATATCAAGGTCTTAATTTTAAGAAAATTTTGATAATATTGATAAAATGTCGATTTTGATGGATATTTCTAGAAAATTATAAAAACAAAAATTAAAAAAAATTAAAAAAAATCAAATATGTAATATTTTATAATTTTTAAACCAATTAACGTGTCTATTCTTTTTCATTAGTAACTCTTTGTTGGTTATTTTAAAGCTATTTTCAAATATAGCAAAATAAAACAAAATATTATAGTCTTACTAGGATGGATCGTGGTAGATCAAAATAAACTTTCATCTGTGTCTAACTACTATTTGTATTTATTTGTATGATAGACGTAGATACATATACTAATTTATCACAAATAAATTGTCATATTTTGCTATATTTTGAGAAGTTTTATCATTGAAAACAATTTTAAGTGGTTTTTTTTTTTTTATATTCACGAGGATAGAATGTATATCCGTAGAAATTTAATACAATGAATGTTACCTAAACATTTTTCAAGATTAAGAAAAGTGATGGTTAATTCGTAGGTACATACCTTGGATTGAGCGGCCCATAGGAACCGGAGCCGGAAACGACAGTGAGCGAGTGACGCTAGAGGAAGGAGCTCATCGTAGCCAGAGAAACCCATGTTGCCCTTGAACAGACTTTTCCGGACGATCCATACAACCCTCGATGCTCCTCAAATTACCACATTCGCTCTTCACGCCCCCAAATATGTAAGCCTTTTCCCCACTTATGTTCCTACTGATTTCAACTCTGCTCACCATTCTCCTTATATACATCCATTCTTGCCTTTCGATTTCTGGGTTTTTCTATGTGATTATGAATTGGTGATTTGGAATTACAACTCCCCATTTTATTTCGTCTTTCTGGAGTCGTTCATCGGAAGCTGGGGTCGCTAATATCAACTGCTCCTGCTTTCTCTTTCTGGAAAGCTCCATCATGTTAAGGAAAGGGGATTGATAACTGGCCTTCTTCTTGGCAGGTTAATATCCTAATAAGTTTATATACTAGAAACTTGATTTCCCCGTTTCTTCCTTTTGCTAATGGGCTCTGAATTTAGGATTCTCCCATTTCATTAAGAAATCAGAGCCACGAATTAGGTGGCCGCAATGTTAGAAGTTCTGTTGGTGTGCAATTTTTCTTCATTATTCTAGTGAATGTGCTACAGGCTTTGTGGCTAAGTTTTTAGTGGATACGTACTGGGTTACTACTTGTAAACTTCTTCTTATTATTACTTTTTTTTTTTCTTAATTAGGAAAAGAAGGGGGCCTGCCCAATTTGCACAATTTAATGATAGATAAGTAATTGAAAAAAGAAGAGATTGAGGTTCTTGTTCTTTATCAGTGACGATGCGAGAGTTTCTTTCCAGCCACAAAGACCACAAGAAAGTCTGAATAAAGTTAAGACGAAGGATCTTCTTTTCTTTCTTGAATGGATGCTCAATGAAAATGACTGAGAGTAGATCCGAATTTCATTAGGGAAGAAGGCAGTCTGCCAACTAAAAGCCGCTAGAATGTGTTCCCAAAAATATCTGGCCTTTTTACACCATATGAAAAGGTGGCCGTGTTTCCTCATCGTTTTTGCCAAGAATGTGGCAACTAGGAGAGATATTTTTTTTATTCTCTTAGAAATAGAAACATTTCATTGATTGAATGATATAACGGGCTTAGCCCAACACACCCAAAGGTGATTACATGAAAGAACGCCAACGAGCGATGAGATAAGAAAGACTTAAAAGCTTAAAAGGGTGCTCATATTTGTACCCGAACAAAGCAGTAGACATAACCACATCCATGAAAAGCTCAAAACTGGAGCAATCGTCCCTAAAGAGGCGCTTATTTCGTTCGCCCCATAGAATCCAAAAAAAAAACTCGAGTAATGGCCAGCCATAAAGTTTTCTTATGTCCATGGAAAGGGTGACCAACCAGCAATGAGGGCAGATTATCAAACATGTTATGAGAGAAAACTGTTGACCAGCCAAGAGCCTGAAGGATAAAGTGTAAAAAACGTGCAGCAAAATTGCAATGGAGAAACAAATGGACAGCAGATTCCAATTGAGAATGACACATATGGCATCGAGAGGGAAATAGAGCCATGTAGGGCATACGGTGTTGTAGGAGAGAGATTAATCCATGGAGATCTTCTTTCCGGCTTGTTGTGAGTTTAAGGCATGAGTGGTTGAGTTCTCTTACTGAAAACTTCAGCTTTTTAAGAAAATTCATTTCCAAATGGAAAAATATAGGTCTTTTCTACCGTGAATGATCACCAGCTGAGGATATTAACTTGGATAAGAATTTTGATGATATTGGAAAGAAAAATGTCAACGCATCCAACTTCCTTACAAGTGTTGCCACCGTTTCTTGGAGGTTGTTCAATGAACCGTGAATTCCCTCCAACGAATCTTCAACGGACATCAAACGTATCGTTGTAGTTCTTGGGGAGAGAGTGGGGGTCCTTCCACCTCTTGATCTTGCGGTTGAGCGTCTCCTCAATCGGGTGAGTAACTCTTCTTCCCGCCATTCATCCAAGTATTCGTCACTTTGTTACCAATTTGGTGTACTAACCAAAACTCTAATTTTAAATCAAAATGAATCTCTTCCTCTTAATGAGTAGAGATGACTTTATTTATAGTCAAGTTGGTACAAACTAGTAGAATAACAACTAACTAACTATTTTAACTTGCTCTTAATTCCTGTACAAAGAGCTTCTCTCAGTACACTATTAAGCCGATGGATTATTCCATAAATTACCCACTAATGCTTCTTTCTTCTATGTGATAGGTGATAGCAAATTTAGAGGCAAAATTGTCTTTCAACCATATCAGACTAAATCCGTATGCCATCTCCTTTCCTCACCTTGCTGATGATGTGTTCATAGACTGTTTCTTTGTCCTTCTCAATGTGTTTCCAAGGTCTCTTTGAGATGCTTAATGTAGCTGCCCCCACTGGCCAAAAGGGCAGGCGGCATATTTCAAGACAATCAACTTCCTCCAAAGGGCTGAGTTTTACTTATGAAATCTCCAAACCGTCAACAAGGGAATATTTTTCTGTTCTAGATTTGCAACCTACTTCCATTAGAGCTTGATTTTTTCTCATTCAAGATTGGGTGTACCTCCCTTCTCTTTGTTGCCCTTCCACTCAAGAAGTTTCGAAATAGCATCCCAATGGATGCCAAAACCTTTGTGGTTGTAGGAAAAAGGGATAAATAATAAATTGGTAGGTCGGTCAAGATTGCTTGAGAGTAATGTGACCCCCTTTAGAAATCTGTATGTCCCCAAGAATTAAACTGGATCCATGGCGGTAATGCAGGATTTTCAGAGCCTGTAGATGTGTGGAAACAGATTGATGCATGTGGCAGAGAGGGGGACGTTTGCTAGGAATGCGGGAAAGTACACCTAGCTTGGTAAGAGTGTTGGGTGCTGTGCTGATACAATTGGCTTTCATGGTTGCGTAGCTCTATGGCACAGTTTTGATGGAGCTGGTGCTGGTGTGTGTAGGGGAATAGCTAATTGGGCTTGGGCGAGTGGTAAAGGCAAAGCCATTTCTTTGGGAGTGCGCATGTGTTAGAACTCCAACAAGATTTGTGGTATTTTGCCATGGATCCACTTCAAAAGATGGGTTGATTTGTACTAACAAAGGGGGAAGTAGAAGACAGTGAGGTTGATCCTAGAGATTCACTAGGATCGAGCCGAGATGTGGTCTCTTGTATACTTTGAAATTTTGGAAAGGTTGCCTGTCATAGAATTTGTTGAAAATAGATGTACATTATATTTTTATAGCTTTGGTACTTATTTGTAGATAAGCTCTGTTCTTTCATCACAAGTTGGTTAGGATTATAACTTACTTTAGAAGTTGATTTTGCTGAATGTTGTCGTGTGTTGTTATACTTGTGATTGTGAATATGGTTTTTTCTTTTTCCCATACACTGTTACTTATGTTGCAGTTCACTGAATGCTTCACTCTCAGGTAGAGGTTAAATTTGCAGATGGAAGTGTGTTCAACTTGTCAGCTGAGTTCTTGAGAGTATATAGTCCAGCTGCTGATGCTAAAGTCCGGTCTATTGGGGGTGAAAAGGTACTATAGAAAAAAAATTTAGTTTCATTTATCTATCTAAAAATTTGACCAATCCCTTAAGGGCTGGTTTAGCCAAATTGGATGGTGGGATGATTTGTAAGAGCAGTGCTTTTTGAATGAAACACTCCCTTTTAATATTTGTGGAAAACTATCTAATTCGACAAAGTAGTTCCTCCGGGGATATCCGATAAAATTGGAACAATCCAGAGAAGATTTGCATGGCCCTTGCGCAAGGATGACACGCACAAATCGAAAAGTATCTAATTCAACAAAGTATAGTTTCCAGGAAAACTGGATAGATGGATACTATGTTGTGGACTAATTCTCTTTGAGCCCTCTACATTATGCATTTGGCCTCAGCAACAACTCAGCCAACCCGTGAGAGACTGCTTTTATAAATACCATTCTGAAAGACATACCGTATGCCCAATACGTTCTACAACTTTTATAGCATTAAATATTGCAATGCCAAACTAATCTCATAAAGTTTATTTATATGTAAGTTGGTTCAAACACCCACACAAGGGTTTGGCCAACTGCTCATTTTGTACAATTCTATGTTTAGCCAAATTCGCCCAACCCAATGCTTCTACTGATTTTTCAATATCATATAGAGTATTGTCTGCTTATTTTCTTTTTTCAGATTCAATTACTAAATGCATATTTGAAACCAGGTAATTTCTGGACGACGTCAAGTCGGTATTATGTCTGCTGAACCAGTTGGGAACTATGGGGTAAGGTACTTATTACTCGTTAACATACATGTTTCTGAATTTTACCAATCTTTTGGTATTGACTCGTGGAAGAATTGCCATCTTAGATCAGAACATTAAGTGTGGATGGTATGAACTGCTTTTTCAAGAATCTTTACATATCTGTAGCAATTTGCTAGGATCCTTTTTGACGATTTGCATAGAACTGGGATCTATTCGTGGGATTATTTCTATCATCTCGGGAGCAACAAATTTACACTCTTGAGAAATTATGTTAAAACACTGAAGAAGCATGGGCTGAGCCGAGATCCACCAAAGAGAAAATGATGGGCAAATCAACTGTCTCCAACCACGAGCATCGTATGCAAGATAATCGTGGGTGTTTGGG
Organism: Cucumis cinereus; assembly: GCA_037974625.1. Taxonomy (NCBI): domain Eukaryota; kingdom Viridiplantae; phylum Streptophyta; class Magnoliopsida; order Cucurbitales; family Cucurbitaceae; genus Cucumis; species Cucumis cinereus. The sequence continues at coordinate 14,964,951 of JBBPDJ010000020.1, forward strand.
TGATTGACAAACTCCTTAAAGAAATCATGCAACAATTAGATAGCTTTGAAACAAGAAGGCAAGTTGAAAAAAGGCAACGAAAAGAATTTTCCTAGTCTTCTGTTTCCAATTTTACCTATAAGCTATATGCTTCTAAGAACCTGAGCGTAAAAAATAGACATGTTGCTGTAATTCCTTGCTAGGTTATCTAATGAATCGAGTTAAATTACCATTTCAATGGTTTCATCATGCCCATGAAATATTTTGTTGTCTTCATCACTAGCATTGTTCATTCTTGATGTTGTGACGTGATTATACGATAATATGGATAAATGATTGGGAGAAGCTGTTATATGAAATAAATGATTGGAAGAAGTGTTAACAGTTAAAAGCAAATTAGGGTTTAGTATTAAATTACATTTATTCCTAAGTATTATTTTCCATATTAGTATTTTTCCTTTATTAGCATTTTGGTCACTATTTATTTGCCCAATATTCTGAATTATTCAATAATATAGAAAATTCACATTTCAAGAATGTTTTCCTCACTTGTGGACTCAAAATATAAAAATAATTCAACAATGTAGGGACTTGAACACACATAACCTTCCTGAACCACTACTTTGATATTATCTTAAATCATCAATTGACTCAGAACTGATGTGAATGTAAATTTAGTTACAAGTCACTTAAGAAACATGATCATAAGATCATTATTGGTTGTAATTACTAGTTTATCTTGTGTGTCAATATTATTTACTTAAAGACGAAATAATGATGTGCAAAATAATGGATGAACCATCGATGCTGAAGTTAACCTTCATTAAATGGTTGGTACTTCTCAAACAAATGTTATGATACACAAGATCTCAGTCCTCTCTAAGAGTTGAATCTGTATTGAGAATTCTATGGGTACAGATAAAAGAAAACTGAGCAAACGAACAAGCTTTGCCCTCTCACTCTTCCTCTTAACAATGCGTTGAAAATAAATGAACATAGTGTTATTCTTGAATGGGCAAAAAGGTTCTATCTAAGAAGGTTTTTTCTTTCTTCCACTTTGTGAGAGACGCTTCAGCACCTGTGGTCGAGTTCTCATTCCCCTGTAAGACGAACACGGCCATTAAATCAAAGTTGAAGATCCTATGATCGTACAAATGAACGTAGGCAAAGGAAGATACCTGTTATACAAGTAAAAGAAGACATAGAAAAACATAACAAAAAGGATTGTCAAAACTGAAATAACGATGTAGAACACACTCGTCCGAACCTGCAAGCACACAGAAGAATACATTTGACAAAATGAAATTTCATCAGAGATTTTCAGTAGTACAAGTCCCAAAAAAAGGAATACAGATATGCAATACACGTCAATCACTCTCTAAATTGATTCATACAGAGATGATGTATTCGTGCAATATGGTTTGAACTGTCTTCCTGCTGACTGTTACAATACAAAATGACTAGATGAACTTAAAATGATCATTGAATAAATTGATGAAACGTAAATTTAAGATGGCTCAACCAAACAGTTGCTACTTTGCATTCTATGTGATATAGTTCATTGCCAACATAATGCACGTTGATATTATGATACACATATCTCAATGGTCAATCAAAATCAGAGAAAACAATGCTATAATATGAATATTGCTCAACATACTTGCATTATGTACATAAGAAACTGATCTAAAGGAGGTTTACATTTGTGCGTGCATATTTACAATGAAACAGCTTACCTGTCGACCTCTGGAGAAAGGTTTTGGCTTTCCGCTACATGTGTGTGCATCACAGAACTGGCGCAAGAAGAATTCTACCATTTCAATAACACCAAAAGTGTTTCATTAGCTAAATGATAGAAATGGTGAAAGTTGTCAAATGAGGGGAGTGAAGAATTCCTAAAGCTACCGTGAAGATGGCTGGCTGAAGCTCCCTCATCGACAGGAAAACAGCTGTCAGCAAGACCCTGCAATGAATTAACAAACGTTCAAATGTGGTAAATTGAGAGGAAATAAAGAAGAAATCGGCAGGAAATCTCCTGATGTCACCTCACACATATGTTTATTTCTTGCAGCAGCAGCAGGATTGCATTTACTTTTCTGTGATACTGCATCAATCACATGGTCACAGTGCAATGCACCACAAAGATCTGCCAAGCATCTAGTTCGACTCTGGATTAAACATGAGCAAGATAATCAACGTACTATATCAGCTAAAACTGAAGCAAACAATGCTTTTTCTAATGCTAAGAGATATGCTCCAGAAGTACAAGGAAGAAAGGGGCATGCAAGCCATCTAATATCTGGAAAGAAGCCTAAACATATTTTTTAAGTAAAACAAATGTCATAACCAAGACATGTTTATGTCAGCAAGAAGTCTAAACATATTGTAGCCTGAGGTCTCATGTTATATCCACTTCTCCAAGATTATTGACTAGATACAGTAAACTAATCGAAGCCCACAATTTAATAGGAAAGTTGTATAACTATCTTATACAGCAAACTAATTGTCATTACTCTTGTTGGAAGTTGAATCATGAACAGCAACTCACCACATTGAGCAAATTATAGTGTCTGTTGTCAAAATGCTGATCGATATACTTTTCTTCGTAGAATCTTTTTCTACAATATCCACACTTCCAGTCATTAAAATCTAGATGGCTCTTGTGCTGTTCTTGATCTCTGAACATGTCATTATCAGGGTGAAGCCTACACTTAGTAGAAATCTTGTATTTCTTTTTTTCCACAAAGGGCATTAGATACTGCATTGAGAGAAAAACATTCCAATTTACTTTAAAGTATAATATCATATGTACCAAACATGTCAAGCAATCAACAATTAATTAGTTATAAAGACTTGTGGACTCAAATCCGTCAACATGTCTCTCATTGGGCCTCAATATCTAAGGCTTTTTTTAACTACCCCATGGACTTAATCTTGTTAAGTTGGGGTCCTTTCTTGTAGTGGTTTTCAAGAACTGAATTTCATTGTACTCTTTCATCATTTCTCAATGAAATCGTTTGTTGCTATCAAAAAACAATTAATTAGTTATAAAAACACTCCATCCAAGTGTTGAATGAATACCTCCTCAATTACTTTCCATGCCGCCCTACTCCTTTCTCTCGAGCAATGTATCTCATGAGCATTGTTCCAATCCTGCTTCGGAGTACTGGACATCAACTCCAAAGCCCAAAAATTAAAATTTATCATCATAAGTAAAAGGAAAATACACCAAAGCATAGCATCTACTTGGAATAAGCTATTGTGTTGACTGTAAGGTTCATAATTTCAGGTCTGTCTAAACGCATTAAGACCAATACTACAAACTAGAAAGAGAGGGGAACAATCAATTACCGACTATATAAAGAAACAAACGCCATTACCTTTCACTGGTAGAATCTTTAGAATTAGAACCCTGGGGGAAAATGACAACAAAGCAGAATGTCATACATAGATTAATGTTGCAATCAACCATAAAAAGTAAGCAAATGGAAACAAAGATGAACTCACAACTTTGCAGAGAAGTAATGACTTGACTTACCCTCATTTCTTTTAGTTTTAACAAACAATTCCAGTGGAACAGAGCATAAGAAGAGATTCAAAATATAACGATTGGTTGAGAAAACTTCAAATAGTTTGATTCCCAGATGAATTAACAGAAACCCATTTATATATTTTAATTGAACTTCACGCAGAAATACTGGGAACACTTTACAACAAATTATCTAGTTAAATAGACAAAGTCGTGAGGGAGCCAAATCAAACTGTAGAGTATTTAAACTAAATCATTTCTGTATAAAATTTTCCAATCCATCGTTGTTTTACTAAATCAAACAATAAAAATACGCTTGAAGACGAATTAATGGAGACCCATGTAGCAAAATTTGAATCTAATAGAGTGGGAGTTGAATTGATAGGCGAAAAGAAGCACCTGATTCAATGATTGAAGAGGAAGAGTGGAAGAAACTGTGTGGGGTCGCAAAGAAAGAAGAAGAGAAAAGACGAGAAGTGCAACCCTTATGGATCGCCTTCCCATAGTCGAAGTAATGAAACCTCCACCAGCTGAATTGAAACGCAACCGATTCGACGAGGAAACTAGAAAAAAAAACTCCGAAGGGAGTGAGGGCCATATCTTAATTTTGGAAATATGAGGGGAAATTTTGTAATTCTTTCAAAAGATATTACTTTGGTTCTGTAATTTGAAGATTCTGTATTTATTTAATTAATTGAGAGAGAAATAGTTTAGTAATTTTAGCTTCTAAATTAAAATTTGATAGCACAATTTAGGAACAAAAAAGTTATCCAAAACAACTTGCAAATACAATACACCAAAAAGCATTTAGATGGTAAATGGAAAAAAATTGTTTTGTGATTAATTAAAAATATATATTTAAAAATTACATGATAAATGAAAATGGGCCATTTGTTGTAACTTTGAATTTTAGTTAGTGGAAATTAACAAATCTTTGTTTTAATTGATTTGTAGCAGGAGAGATTTTGGTTCAACTTCTCAACACTCATTTTTTCTAATTCATCCAATTTGAGATTATTATAAAAAATATACAAATATATTTAACATAAAATTTTTAAAAGTATACCATAAGATAAATCATTCAAGAAGCATTTGAATCAAGAATGGGGGAAGGAAAAAGTAAATGGCAATTGAAAACAAAAAATAAAATAAAAATGATGACTCAACAAAAGAAAGTAAAAATAAACAATACTAAAAAACTGGAATTGAACGACGTAAAATATGTGTCACGAACAGTTTCCTTGACACATATTTTGCGTTCTTGAAGCCTCTGTAAAGATAGACCATTTAATGACACCGCTAAGAAGTGTCGTTAATTTACATTTTAGGACATTGATTTAGCGTCGTTATTATCCTGACCGTTAAAACGTGTCATTGTTAACTGGCAATTGACACAAAGAAATTATCGTTACGGCGATCTGGATTTGTTTATTTCTATAAAGTTTCCATTATTCAGGACAATTTTTTTTGTGTCATTGATTGACGTTTAGTAACATTTAATTACTGTCGATATAAACACTCTCATAACAAATTTGTTGTGTTACAATTGCTTATATAACAGCACTAATTCAACTTCATTAAATTTCATATCTGAATACGATTTTTGTAGTCATGTAATTACTATATTCTACATTTTTTCTATAAAAAATTACAATTAAGGATTGTCATAATATACGTCTATTATGTCATTATTAACCAAATTGTAAGACTCACCATATATCTGTAAAATGATCGATATATTGATAATGAAGAGTAAATTTATACTAACAAAGCAATATCCTTTATGTTTTATACAAGAATCCACCATAGGAGCATTACAATGAATTACATGAGATCTTCAACTTAACAAAATACAATGTGAATAAGGGACATATCTATTGCGACATGTTTCTATGCTTCACGGTGGCTTCGAAACCTGAACATTGAAGAAATTGAATACTAATCACAAACCAATATTGTACCTTTCATGCAATGTATTTTTCAGAGTTATACAAAGTGTTGTAGCATTATAAAGATTAACAAGCATTCACGATTACCATAACAATCACACAAAAATATTATAAGCACATGGAACTCGAAGGATACCATAAATAACTTAACGACATGATTATATGACAATAACACAACAAACTTCAATGAAATCAAGAAAGTAATCTTATCAGAACTCCCAAAAAGGATTAACATGAACCAAATGCCTTCGTATTAATACATAAGTATAAAATAAGAAAAAAGACTACAAAATGAGTTTCCAAAAATTATAAACTGTTTTATAATGTATAACTCATAAATTGTTAATGAAACTACGTATTTGGAGCTCATACTTGTACCAACCTTAACTTCAATCACAAACAATGTAAGTTTCTAATTGAATCACATGTGGCAATATACTATACGCATTTGAACAACTAGATTCATCTCATAGTACATACATTCAAAAAACAACCTATTATGGCCATGTACGGGGACCGACTTCCTAGAAGGGTTAACGCCCGACGATTAGTACTCATCCCCACTTTCCACAGATTGTAGTAAAAAAAATCAACTTTTACAATGCCTGTCAAATAGTAGGAAATTTAAACTACCACTTTTGTTTATATGCATACATGGGGAAGAGGGGTATGCATAACAACTAGTTTAGCGATAATGGCTTTATCAAGAATTTCATTATATTCCAGCATGATTTATGAAAGACACAAACGTAGAAACAATCTATCCACACAATTAATGAATGACTACCATAGTTGCAGGATACTCAGAACAGTCTTACATTTATTCTAGTTCTTCCCAGTCATACTAAAGTTGCAAGAAATGATTGTTTATAAATATTACCTTTCATCATACCATAAGAAGGCTTAAGGTAAACCATTCTTAATCTAAGATATTTGATGTGAACATGAAGAACTTGAAAACAGAAAATGATTATACTTTGAACACAACGGACGTCATTCATAAGCAATACATTACGAGAAATATGTCTAAATTTGTAGCATTGGATAAGTACTATATAAAAGAACACTTAAACTCCATCAAACTACCTACTGAACAATATGAGAAGTACACAATTTTCACTACTTCCTAAACTAGCAATTTTAATACTTAGAACATAGTATAAGATATACATATTGGGAACCATTAAACTCATTCCATCAAAAAAAAAAAAAAAAAAGGTCATCCATCCAACAATTCCTACATTAGAATGTGAGTATTTTGATTAGTTCATACCATATAGCGTCAAAAGTACGAATTTAATAGAATATCCTATAAAATGATATCTTACCATTTAGCCCCTTTGCAGCCGGTCCATGGGATCAAAATCAATATGTATGCACAAATGTATCATGTTACTCCAAAATGTGATATATATGAACATGGATTTCCAAAAAAAATAACAAAAATACCAAAAGTCCTAATAAATACTACGTAAATACATGCGTCTCCACAAATTCAACCCACTAAGATCTAACGCTATCTATTTCTTCTCTGAGTGTAGGTTGATGGTGCACCTTCCATCTATTCACAATAATATATATATTAGATCCATCTAGAGTTTCAATTAATTGTGAAAGTTAACGATATAAAAAATGTGTACTACGTCAACAATTGAAGTGTTCTTTGACAATAGTATATCACGCATGAAACACATGACATAATATCCACATTCAACAACGTCAGACTGCTTCGAATCCTTTGGACACAACCAAGAATAATATGGTCCATGTTTAGAATTATGAAAATGAAGTTACACTTACCATCCAATTGCGATTCATTTCCACCCCATATACCATGATGACTTTTCAAATTGGCTTTTTTTCTTAGCAATGTCAAAAACCCTAAACACTAATTGCATGAATGTAAATATTAACTTCAGAACCATATATAACTTTAATAATAGTAGTAAACCACAAACTAATGAATCTAACGCTTGACATACATTTTTACCACATCCATGGTATCGTTGTGGATTTGGTTGTTCAAAGGATCCAACCAATATGCAATACTCCTCGTGTAGTCTATAGCAACTAAACACCAATGGTTGCTATATTATTTTAAGATGTGTCAATGCATACATAGAATAGAAATACTATACTAGTTTATATTTGTTCAATGAAATACTTATATACATACCTAGATTGTATGAAAACATCAACAACTGACTATGCTCCGTCCAAACAATCTAGCATTTAAGAGTTGTGCGCGAGATTCCTTGTTCATACCTAAGGAGATGGATCCAACATCTAAAAACTTATATGCTCCCAATCTGTTGGACTTCTTAATATGTTTGTAGAGGTGCCTACAAACAAAATTTAAAGAACAAATCATTTTACTTGGTAAACATCTAATGGTTATACAATTGAACAAAACGAAGTAACTTACATTTTGTATGCATCAATACAAGGAGTCGATATCGAATGCATGTAACAAAAATGTCGCAGCACTTCAAGGAATATGCAACATTTTCGCTGCAATCAAAATATCTCAAAAGAAATAATTATTTGGATTTTTAACCGATGTATTCTAGTTCCCAAAACAAACACCAAAGTGCTACAGGTGAAGTTTGGACCGGTGTTAATGTGCTTATGCGCAAATCCAATGGGATCGATACATCTTCTCTTTGTCATAAAATCTCATAGTTAGACGAAAGATGTATTATCCTCTATTAAAATTAAAGTCATTAATTCCAATAACACTACCTTTTCATCCTGTGGAATCACCAAATTGCGCAGCCATAGTAACTGTGATCCTAGAGGACTGCCTATATGGTCGCAACTTTAAATAAACAAAGTCTCCTACTTCGAACTTCACCTCTCTTCGTTTTCTATCTGCAAACTTCTTTATGCGTTCTTGCGCCACACGTAAATGTTCTTTTAATATCCCCAGTGTTTCATCTCGTTCTTAAAACTGTTGGTCGACCATAGAGTTAGTCGTGGATTACTCTTCATAAGCAATTAAAGCTGGTGGTGCTCGATCATATAAAGCTTGGAATAGAGAGGTATCAATCGATGCGTGATAGGTGGTATTATGCCAGTCCTGGGTCCAATGTAGCCAAGCATACCACTGTGTTAGACGCTCACCACAAAAGCAACGCAAATAGGCCTCCACGCTTTTATTAACTACTTTTTTTTGCCCATCTATTGGAGATGATAAGTTCTGCTTCTATTCAGTTTAGTTTCCGTCAATCTAAATAATTCTTGCCAAAAGTGACTTTTATAACCATGTAATCTAACTATCTCTTTCACAAACACATCAGCCACTCCGTTTGCAGTAAAAGGGTGTTTCAAGCCCAGAAAGTGACTATATTTAGTCAATCAATCCACAACCACAAATACAACATCGTATCCCTGTGATTTCGGCAACCCTTCAATAAAATCAATCGAAATGTCCTTCTAAACTGCATTCGAAATGCTTAACGGTAGCAGTAACCTAGCTGGAGAAACTGCCAATGATTTATTCTGTTGGCAAACAGAGCATTCTTCAACATACTTTTTAATAACATTCTTCGTTCCCTCCCAATATAATTCTCCAATCAATCTTTTATAGGTGCGTAAAAAACCTGAATGGCCCCGAAATACCAAATCATGATAAGTATGCAGAGTCGAAGGCAATATGGAAGAGGTTTTGGACAACACCAAACGACCTTTGTACTTCAACATCCCTTGGTACACCGAATAATTGGGAACACTGTCTTCATCTTCCATTAATCTGTCAATGATCTTCTTCAATCTCTCTTCCTTATAAACTTCTTCCTTTATGACATGGACGTCGATCAAGGTTGGCACCACTAAATGTGCTAATTCAATACCTTCCGGTTTTTGGGACAATGCATCAGCTACCTTGTTCTCTACCCTAGGATGATAGACGACTTCAAAATCATATCCCAACAGCTTAGATAGCCAACACTGATGTTGCGGTTGAATTACTCTTTGTTTTAGGAAAAAATTGAGGGCTTTCTAATCCTTCTTCACCACGAATTTAAGTCCCAACAAATATGGCCTCCAACGTTGAACCACAAATACTACAACCATCAATGCTCTCTCATAAACTAGCTTTTCACGATCCGCTGTTGATAAAGCGTGGCTAAAGAAAGCTATGGGTCATTTTTGTTGCATTAGCACTGCTCCTAGACCATATCCCGACACATCTGTTTCAATCTCAAAGTCTTTGCTAAAATTCGGTAGTGCCAACACTTGAAGAGTTACCATAGCTGTTTTCAATTGATCAAAGGCTTTTTGTGTCTCCTCTGTCCACTGATAAGCTCCCTTCTTCAATAACTGTGTTAATGGAGCTGCAATACTCCCATAATTTTGGACAACTCTTCTGTAATAACCAGTCAAGCCTAAGAAACTCCTCACCTCTTTAATTTGTCAATAATAACAGCAACTTGGAATTGATCATCTAAAGTCATATCTTGACTTATTATCTTATGGACAATTTTCTACAGTTCATGGGATTGGGTCTCTAAGATCTTTCATTCGTCATCTGGTACTGTAAGTATCGACTAACTACATACTTCTTTGAACCAACCTCTTCAGTATCATATTTCTTCTGTAGGGCATCCCAAACTTCTTTTCCGTGGACTTTGAACTGTAATAATCATACAATTCATCAGTTAAACCATTTAAAATAATATTTTTACATATGAAATCATTGTCTTTCTATGCTTCAAGATTGTTGAGTTGCTTCTAGGTTGGATCAATTTTAGGAACTTCTGGCTTATCGGTGGTGCATGCAGCGACAACCTTCTTGATGGTTGAGAAAAACAGCATCTTTTGTTTCTACCATTTGAAGTGAATGGACGGTTGAGGTCAAAGGAAAGAAAATCGCCTTAGTTTGAACCGACCATCACCCTGCAGAAAAAAAAGTCTTAAAATTGTTGGTGCACGGTGTGGTGGAATTGAGCTGCTGGATAGAACACCTGAAATATACGGTCAACTGCAAAACAAAAATAGGTTAGTAAAATGACTGAGTCGCAGATCACACTCTCTTTAAGAGTTTCGTGACTCTACTTGATGTGCAAACAATATGAAATTATCACATCGTCTTCAAGATAAAACAGTCGCTACCTCGATTGAAACATCACCAGAACCGACCAGAAAACTTAAACTGCAAGAAGACTTGCTCGAAAAAGCGTAGGAAGTAATTTTTTCTTTTAAAAAACAAAGAATAGAGGAAATGTGTGAGAGAACTTGTGAAATTTGGAATGAAGAACTGACGGGGGAATGAGGGGTTTATATAGGCGTGAAGGTGTAACAGCTCCACACACGTTCAACCATAACTTTAGAGGAATGTTACCACGTTTAGTCTAACCGAGGGGCCGATCCTCAGCTCACTACGTCCGTTGCAGAGCGTGGGAAGATATCGATCAACCTTTCACCCTTTCCAAAACTTGGGTAACCTTAAAACCAAAATCCATAGCCAAATGTATGGGTATTTGAAGGTGATACCACTTGCAAATTTTAGCAATGTGGGACAAAACATTTGAATAAGATAACAATACATTTTCTTTGTAAATATTTTTCACCAACAATAATAAATGTATATGAAAGAATTGACTAAAAGTAAATTATTTAGGATCGATTCAATACTTGGTGAGAATGTTGGTGTGTTGTAGTAACGGCGAAAAGAATCGTTGAAGAAGAATAAAGTTAGGTTGGGAGGAGATTTTAAATTTAGAGGTAAATATGGTATTTCGTACCGCACTAAGGTATTTTTACTAATATAAAAGTTTTTTATTTTTTTTTATTTTTTTATTTTATTTTAAGGTTATTTTGTGAAATTTTCACCAAAAAAAAAGAAACCAAATTCGCTCAACTCCGTCCTGATCTGCTTAGGGTTTTGTGGCGCTGTTTGTTCTCCTCTTTCTGCACAGTTCGCTTTCGTACCCAAAGTATTCTAAGTGAGCTTCATTCAGTTTCCAAACCCTTCCCTCTGATTCAATGGCGTCCATGCTTCAAAAGCTCATCAGAAAATCGCCACCCACAAAATTAATTGCTGCTTTGGGTGCCCAGACCTCACAAAATCTATCAACACCCTTCATTCTTCACCAGCCCCTTGATTTTGATAAGAAACCAGATGCCCATTGCCATTCTAATTTAAACTCTGCTTCTACTTCGAATCCGTCTCATTTTTCCCACTTTTACCCTAGTTTCCCATTTGGGCTTTGCTTGCCCCAAATCTCCTCTACTGGGTTGCTTCCGTTGGAGCCCGATTATGTTGAACAAGACGATTCTCGGAAGTTGTGGGCTGATAGCGTGAAGAAGAAGAGGAAACGAAAGATGAACAAGCATAAGTATAAGAAGCTAAGGAAGCGGCTCCGAAGACAGACATAGTTAATTCATTTGGTAAGACTATTTTTTTATAGTCTTGTAGAATGGGATAAATGAATTTCTTTCTTTATTGTTCTCTCGAGGCAAATGCTTAGAGATAATTGTTCGGCAAACTTTCCACAGAGCAGATTTGCTTTTCATTTTCCGGAATAAGTTTGGAAGTGTTCTTTTAACTTGGAGTACAAATGATTCATATCAGTAAAATAGTGATTCATACATTATGATTAGGGTTCATTGTAGATTTTGATTTGATTTTGCTTTTGTTTTAAGATTGATACTAATGTAAGATGAAGAGTTGTTATCCAATTTATTCCCACTGGATCTCTGTAATGCCTAAATTTTCTGGTAATACGATTAGACCTTATGGTTCTAAAGAATCATGCTGCATTTATGCTGGCAATCAAATGGTGGTACTGGCAATATGCTTGTTTTTGTACTTTATTTTATCATCTATTAATCTATGAGCGTCCAAATGGGTTCCTCTTGTGCATGTCTATAAGTTTGCCTCGGAAAATTCGAAAAAACCGAGCTCTTTTGAAGTGGCTTTATGCTCTTTCATTGGCGGCATGGAGAGGGATGATGGAATATTGACATGTCCTTCAGAATTTTTCTTCAGAATTTTTCTTATGACAAGGGCAGCGTTGCTGAAACTTTAGACCATGCAAATCTTTCATTGAAACGGATTTGTCTTCTGATGTTGGACATCTGTTTTTTCAACAACTACCTTTTGCCTCTCGTCTTACCTCTATTTCACCTCCAATCCCCATCCCTTCCATACGAATAAAAAGGAAAAAAAGGATTGTATTTGGACTTTCTTACTTCAACTTTAGTTCCTTTTTCTATGGGATCTTGAAATTGATCGCATAGGCATATCTCAGAACGCAAGGAATACAGGCCAATGTATTCGAATTAGTTTGCACTATGATGACTTAGTTTGTATCACTGTATGCAAGGTGTAACAAAGTAACAGGTTGTTCTGTTCGTTCTTTGATAGGTGAAAATGACTTTGGTTTATTCTTCTTGCAACGGTCTTTGTCTTGCACTCTGATTGGCATTCATATCAGTTACATGTAACTCGTCTAGAATCATCATAACTAACAGTCTATGATCTAGTTATCGAAATGTTTCAGTAGTTGAAAATTGAAATCTTACTGGTTGGATAAATAATAAATATCACTAAGGGGGCATTTGTGGCACCGAGTTGGTTATTATAGTCATTGGGTTATAATAGTCAATGGGTTATTGTAGTTAGTGTTTGGGATGCAAACTATCTTAATCTGAGTTAAAATAGATTGTGTTTGGGTGGGAAATGGTAAACTATGTAGTAAAGAAGAAAAAAGAAGATGAGTGAAAAATAATAAATACTATAGGAAAAAGGATTTTGAAATAGTATGTCTATTTAATTGTAGCCTGTAGGTTGTACACACCACTAGTATTGTTGGCCCAAACATGGAGTGAGCTATAATAATTCACTCCACCAACTTCTAGTTGGTGTTCCAAACGGCCCCTAAGATTCTAAAAGTTGATAGATGAAAACACATTAGGCAAGCTTGTCAAACATTGATTCACAAGCTGGAAAAGGATTTGATAATGTAGGAAGATGCACTTCCATTGTCAGCTAGGATATGTTACTTGAGGTCCACACTTTGAAACCTCAATGATCTGTTGTGAATTTATAACTGAGGTAGAAGCTTGAAATTCGGTAAATTATTCCTTCGTAGGTGTGTTAAGGCTGTGGTAATTGGTAGATGCACTTCCATTGTAAACTAATACTTGTTTAGTTGAGCATAAGCAGATTTCATGTCATCAAATATGTACCTCAATTTTGATATTGAGGGAAAAACTCAAGCGTGCTCTAGCTTTCGATATTTTCAAAATTTGGAACCAATTATTGCTGTTGGGAGTGTATTGATGTAATTATTGATAGGATATGACAACAATGGCCTGATAAGCTTTGGTTTTCTATATCTTGCTGTGACATATAAATGAAAGATTTCTTTTCCAGAATGTATTGTCCTTCTTGCTTGATATAATTGAAGAGGGTTTGTCCCAATCACTGTGGTATGAAATAGACCATATACTTGTGGCCTCCATCTTTTCAAACTTTACGACTTGGCAACTTTGTTACTGCTCGGTTCAATCTGAGTATGGTAGGAATATCATTTTAACCGCTGAATGGCCCCTGTAAAGTTGGCCAATTTGTTCACTCTCTTGATAAGAAAGGCTCTGATACATGTTATTAGGCTAAAAAATTGTTTGATTGGAACTAAACTGGTATAGCTGCTAAACCCAATCATCGTTGTGCTCGATGTATTTTGTGAACCCTGGACCTTCAGAACCAAGCAAAGAAATCTGTGAGGCAAATCCAGATTCTCTGCCATAGATGGGGGACATACCTCATCATCCCATCACTACAACAAAAAAGAAGAGGTAGGATCACAGAGACCCACAACTTCTTTTCTTCTATTCTTTTACATAAAACATGGGACCCCCATTCCCTTTATTCTGCCCATAGCTTCATTTCTACTTCCTAGTTATTTTTCCCTTTATATTTAGTTGTTATTTAGTCATTTTCAAACATAAGAGGTTGATGTTTGCTTTATGATCTTGATTTGAAGCTTTTTCTCCTTAATTTTGGGCCCATGTATCGTGGCTGACATTATGACATGGATTAATCTTTTTTTTTTTTTTTTTTTAATATTCATGAAGAACTTTTTGTGGGGTCTGGAATTTTTTTTTTTTTTTTTGAATTTCAGGAAATCAATGTTATTTATTAGTTTTGACTGAATTTCCATTTAGTACATGCATATCTCATATCAAGATCTCTCCTGAGCCTTTTTCTTATACTGTGAATTAAGTTTGATAAATTTAGCTGGTGAACTTTTTGATCTCTATGATATGGAATAGAGGAAATAATGATTCCCTTCCCATGTGCCTACTGTGAATTGTTTTCTTCACTGTAATTGAGAATGATTTTTACCATTGCTACAATTTTGATCAGGTTGGAGCTGATGGGACTTGAGAAGTCAGGAAGAGACTCTTCTTTCCCCCACAGACAAATCGATATGTTTGTGTATTTTCTTAGTCGAACAATTCTCGACAGTTTGAATTTGCTTCAGAAACAATCAGCGTGAGATATTAAGCTTGAAATGGAAAGACATGTTGATGAAAAATATGGATTCGATTGTCTTTGGTGAGATTCAAGAAGAGTAATTGTACTAAAATAAATTATAGGGAATACAGACAAAGAAAAAATATGAAAAAAGAAAAAGTAAAAAGGGGAAATATCACTTCATTCAACAGCATTGTATGGCCTCCTGATGTAAAACATAACATGTTCTAAGTTCCTGCTCAGACAATATCTCTAAGATTATATTTGTATGAATTTAAAATCTAAACTAAATATAATAATTTTAAAAATAAGAGATTAGTTTTAATTATATTCTAAACAATGAAAAGTTTCATTTAATCTTTGAATTTTATAAAATAGCTCTTGGAGGAAATCATGGACAACAAAAAAGTGTTTTGCTTATGTGTCACTCAATTGAACAAGTCTAAATACATATGAAAAGTAAATTAGTGAAAGAATATCAATATCAAAGGTGGGAAGTGTGGTTGAAAGAAAGATAAATAATATGCATGGTTCGCAAATGTGTCATATATCTATATTTATGTATGTATTTAGATTTGTTCATAGATTGTGAACATTTTCACCTACGAACTTAAAATGCAAAAGTCTACTATGATTGTTTTGAAACAAATTTTAAATTTCGGGAATAAACTCTCGGAATACTTTTTATAATTAAACCTAATAAGAAGCAAGATTTAATAGATTTATTTTATTTGCTTGTCAATTTAATTCAATTAAAGATTTGTATTAATTTATTGATTATCGATTGAGGTATGACTATTTTAGGTCAAGAATTGGAGAAGGTGGATGATTGTTCCATTAACATTTTAGAAAGTTTATCAATTGAATTATGCTCAAATTGACATCAAATTATGACACTAATTTTATCAATAAACCTACTTTGTGGGTGCGTTGAATGTATGACATTTATTTCATTTATACTAGTCGAATATGTCGACAACCAACATGAATATAACTATGCCAACAAGAGCTTCACTCAACTGCCATCAGTGCATGCCAAGAAACTTAGAAGTCTTTGGTTCGAAATCCTCCATTCCTAGTATGTACTAAAAAAATATGAATACTATTTTGGGTATATCGCTTGTACACCTATCCTTGTGGAAGAGGCTCAAATTCCTATACCTCACATTTATTATACTTAAAAAAATGCATCATTTTAATTAGTTGAGCATTGCCATTGGTTGATAAACTATGAGATTTTGCTTTTTTTTTTTTTTTAATATTTTCAACAGTTTTATTATTTAAAACAATTTTTATAATATTAGATTATTTAAATTTAACAAATTTTAATAACTCATTTACAATTAATTGTTTTTTTGTTATCTTAAATCTTAAACCCTAAATTGTGTTAGTTCTTCGTCTATCCCATAGTTCTAGATCATAACGCAGATGTACTCGTACTCGATAGAACTACTTATACATTATACTTTGGATTGGGATTATAAATTCATTCCTTCTCTCTCTAAGAGAGAGAGAGATAGAGATAGAGAGAGTGTTTGTGTATATATATATATATTAGAAGAATGATTGATTTGATTTTGGAAGAGCAATGATCAGATGAATAACATGAGAGGCACGATGAAGTTGGAGCCAAATGGCAGTGGCCATTTCTTGACCAAACCAAGCATCACCAGAGCTCTGCGTCCGCCATCATTCCCTTTCACTCCCTGCACTCAATTCTGACCGTTCAAATAATTCAACCTCCACACCCTTCTCTTGACTCTGGTCCACCATTCTCTCTCTCTTTCTCTCTCTCTCTCTCTCTTAAACATATATGGGAGAGAAGTCTTCATCCTTTGAAGAATGTGGTCACTGGATCAACATCTTCTGCTCTCTTTCTCCACTGTCCCTATAAAGTAACAAATCTTCTGGAAAAAGAAAATCAAAGGGTTCTAAAACAAAGGAATGTCGGTTTCCATATCACTCCCTCCCGCTTAAGAAAACGACTCCAAATTCTTTTCTTCAGTGTACAATCTGAATTTCTTTGTGGGTTCTGAGCCGGCGGTGATATGGGTGGCGTTACTTCTTCCATGGCGGCCAAGTTCGCCTTCTTCCCCCCGAACCCCCCTTCCTATAAGCTCATCACCGATGATCTTACTGGCCTTTTGCTTCTCAGCCCTTTCCCTCATCGCGAAAATGTTGAGGTTCTCAAACTACCCACTCGCCGGAGCACCGATATCGTTGCAATTTATGTCCGGCATCCGATGGCGACTTCGACTCTGCTCTATTCTCATGGCAACGCCGCCGATCTGGGTCAAATGTATGAGCTCTTCATCGAGCTTAGCATTCACCTGCGTGTTAATCTAATGGGGTACTTCTTTTTTTCCCTCCCCATTTAGTAAGCATTTGAATTGGGTACTTCTTTGTTTCTATTCTCTCTGTTTTGATATCTGGTTCTATCTGTTTATGCCTTTTGATCTTCTCTGATCTTGGCATTCAGTTTTAGGAGATTTTGATTTTGATTGCTTGCATTTTGTTTAATTTATAGAGTTTGCTTCACTTGTTTAGCATCAACATCGAAAGCTTAACTTCTGTTTCAACTTTTTGTGAGTTATATTTTGATGGATCTTCCAATTATATGGGCGTCGTTTTCTTTATGTTCGTTTCAGTTTATCAACTTTATCATCATCCTCTTAATCAAAGTTCCAGAGCTATATTTTTGGCCAATGTAGAATTCTGGATAAGTTGATAAATCAATCATTAAAATCTTAAGCAGGACAGAGAAATGATACCCTTTGCCTTGAGGAATTTGTTAATTTGTAGGTTATTTCAAGCACATTCTGAGGGTAGGAAATGGTGTGAATCCATGCCCATCTCATGATTTTCTGAATCTGAAAGCTCGTGAAGCTTGTCTTATAAATACAAAAATTCGATCTTCTATGTCTGGGGCTGTGCAATCTATACTTATCCTGAAACAATAAGAAGCAACTGTTCCTAATACTGCTACCTTTTACTTCTTGCAGGTACGATTATTCCGGTTATGGTCAATCATCTGGAAAGGTGTGTTGAAATTTCCTTCTGATGACAGAAACAACACTGTATTCTATATTAATGCAATGATAGAATCTTTCAAGTCTCATCTGAGACCTAATATTGTGTTGCAGCCATCTGAGCAAAATACATATGCAGATATTGAGGCTGCATATAAGTGTCTTGAAGAAAGCTACGGTACCAAGCAGGAGGATATCATCCTATATGGTCAATCCGTTGGGAGTGGTCCAACTTTGGATCTTGCAGCTCGACTTCCTCGGCTAAGAGCTGTTGTTTTACATAGTCCAATACTTTCTGGGTTAAGAGTCATGTATCCTGTAAAGCGCTCTTACTGGTTCGATATTTATAAGGTAAGATTACATTACTTTTTTTTGGTTTTCATATCCATGCGATGTTTAGTAAATGGACTTTGTTTTCTTTGTCTGTGTGCAGAACATCGATAAAATTTCTCTGGTCAATTGCCCTATTCTCATCATTCATGTAAGTATGGGTCTTCAACCTATTTCCTCTTCATGGTTTTGTACATTTTTATTTAACATGAGGGTTGGACATGATTATGTTGTTTATCAGTGGGTTTAATATGTCAAGTATTTTGGTTGTTTCGATCTTCCTTATTGTCATTAGAAGTCTGGCAATAGGAGGTACTTGCTCTTTTTGGCTTTTAATTTGTTTGATGTAGTGAGAAATGATTAAATATTGTCCTTTCCTGCATCTTTGTGTAGAAGGAGAGGAAGTATCATCTCTTGAATTAGTTGGCTCAGTTTTTAGAATCATATACCATGAAATCATCAATGAAATTAACTAGTATAGAAAGAGTTGAAGAGGATCCAAAGTTCAAACTGAGACAGATGCGACAAACCAAGTCATCGTCAAGTATTTTTCTGTTTGTCCAGGGCACGAACTGTATTACCAAACGATTGATTTTTGTCTACACTCGGTTGGATACTGTCTTATGATGACACAATCTGGGCATTGCCAAAGATGACGGATATTACCAGATTAGGAACATGGCAAACCTTAATTTTGATTTCGAACATTGTGAAGGGTGACTTCTCTTAAAAGTTTCTGTGTAATCTATCTAATGTTGGAAAACTACCTCTTTTGTTCCCAAGTTCTGTGCAAGTATCCTTGAGAATATTCAAGATTACGAGATCTTAACATCATTTTGCAGGGAACTTCAGATGATGTGGTTGATTGCTCACATGGCAGGCAACTTTGGGAACTCTGTAAAGAGAAATACGAACCACTGTGGCTAAAAGGCGGAAATCACTGTAATCTGGAGCTCTATCCTGAGTATATCAGACATCTAAAGAAGTTCGTTGCAACAGTTGAGAAATCTCCCTCTCAAAGATACAGTGCCAGAAAGAGTACAGACCAATATGAGCAGCCACGGAAGAGCACAGATTTTTTCGATATTCCAAGGAAGAGCACGGACTGGAGAGAAAAACCAAGGCGAAGCACTGATCAATCAGAGAAGCTGAAGAATCACTCAAGTGCTACTGATAAGTTAGAAAAGCTTAGACTCTCCTTTAACCATGGGGAAAGGTCTCGCAGAAGTGTTGATTGCCATGAAAAGTCACGGAAAAGTGTCGACCACCAGTTGGAAAGAGCGAGAAAAAGTGTTGATCGGCTTGATAGAATACGGACTGGGTAATTTTTCCTATAGATAGATTGCAAGATTCATGGAATTGAGCGTGCATTTTCAAGGAAAAGGTTCATTTAGTTTTTCTTTCCCCTAATTTTATTCTCTGCTGGCTGCTGCTGTGTAGTTTGGCTTATCACAGCCTATAATATATTTAAACTATCGTGATGAATGCGAAAAGGATTTGGTGTCATTAAAGAAAAACTGATTTCTTGACACAATGAGTAAATATTTTCCCATCTTCAGGTTTTCAAGTCTTATTGAGAAGCCCACTTCTTTAGTTTCAGCTTCATTTGTCAGCTTTCCACAACTTTGTTTGAGGTTTGTTCCCCAAAAACATTTCAATTTCGGAACAAAATGAATCGTAATTGAAAGGAAGTTCTTTCGTTTGCCATTGCTATAGGCTAGGAAGACCCAACAGGCTCGAACAGTATTCGAGTCAGAGGAAGCCTTAGATTTGGCACTTAGCATAAGATCTCCAGCATCTTACCATTCCTCCCTTGACTTGGAGTAGAATTAGGTAATCCTAGAAAACCAAAGGGATTGATCACGAATGAAGGAGCTAATTCTCAAACATCAAATATATATCCAAATCCTATTAGTCAATACATCTTTGAACCTTTGCTCAAACAAACCATCTATTTGTTATATTTAGAGCTTACTTTTTTACGACTTGTTGGGGTGTGTGCTAACTTATGGGTTTGCGGGTGAATGAAATAGCAAGGTGTTTAAGGTAGTGGAAAGAAAACCCAGTGAGATTTGCTCTCTTGTTGGCTTTCATATTTCTTGGTGAGCTTCAATTATGAAAACCTTTTGTACTTATTCTATAGGTGTTATTTTGCATGGGTCTGAGCTCCCTTTTTCTTGCGTTTTTTATGCACTTGTATTCTTTCATTTTCCTCAATAAAACTTGTTTTTATTAACAAAAGAACACACAAACCAACGCGATAGTGATGTCCACATAGGAGTGAAAGAAACGAAGTACCATGTATCATGTGAGTTCTTTGGATATTGAATATAAGTACTCATTATGTTGTATCCTTGTAGGTGACAAAGACAGGCTAGCAAGATGCTCTGAATTCAAAATGTAGGGATGATTATTACAGAGAAGCTATAGTCAAAGGTTGATGATGATGAGAGGTTGTTTATTTAATCCCAAAAATTGCTGGGAAACTGAAGACATTTTGGCTTTTGGAACATGGGAAGAACAAGAAAAAAAGAAAAAAGAAAGGAGCATGCTTTGATATGAAGAAGACTTTGCATTTGCAGGAAATAGGTGAGGATTTGACTTTTTGTCTCAACTTTCATCTCTTTTTTCAAAGCTTTCTTCATCAGAATCTTATATGATGTCTACTCTCCCAACACATTACACAACATTATGGAATGCTTTCAAAGCATGTCCCTTTTTCGCTGTCCTTTGACCTTTTCCATCTTCCCACCTTTTCCTCAATATAACACGCTCTCTAAAGAATGAATGGTGTTCGGTTTTCTTTGACACCACAAATCACCGTAATTATTTCTTAAATTATCCACGAAATTACAAATGCTTGAATTTGGTACTTACTAAAAGCTGACACAAAAACTAAAGACATGAGTTAGCAAATCTGCCACATGTTTTCTTTGTAACTATTGGATCATGTAAAATAATTTGGTTCAAATTGGTATTAATGTTTGGGTTAAAGTTCAATTGAGCCTAAAAATAGGGCCAAAATGTCCACTAAGACCCAAATCTAATTAGTAGGCCCAACGACTAAACACATGGACCAATCGAGTCCAAACCTATCCAAACTCACCCTAAACCTCTTTCAATATGGAGCAATCCTTCATTTGAAGGGTTAAAAAACATTGGGATAATCAGGTATGTAGCACCTTTTTTAGGGCCATTTTGAAAAATAGCAAACCGAATTTTTGTTTTGATATATAGCAAATCACGTGTGGCTCACGTGATTCACACTTTCATAAGTACGAAAATACCCTCATTTTAATTCTGGAAGAATTATTTCGTTATTT
>JBBPDJ010000020.1:15011116-15049996 GCA_037974625.1 Cucumis cinereus
TAAGTATGAGGAAACCGGCGACGGACAAGAAGAACCAGTGACCATGTGTATGGGGACTATATTGACAAATGCTTCCGCTGTTTCCGCTGTGTGTTTTGTTAAGATTATGAGTTCTTCTTGTATAAGTAACGACCTCGGGTCGAGGTTGAAAATCTGGGGCGTTACAATATAAGTGATTGTTTTTGGCAAAATACAAAAGAAATGAGAATTTATAACAATTTCGTCGGCCAAAATGCCCAAACGCACGCGCAGGCGCACACGTCAAAGTTTGTAGCGTCGTGACGCTGGATATATGCGTCGTCGCGCTAAGGTATAACATTCATGGTGCTGTGGCATTAGAAATGAGGACGTGGCACTACAGTTGAGCGCTACGATGCTAGGGTTAGCACCGCTGCATTTCCCAAATTTGGTACTCTCAGGAAAACGACTTCGCAGCGCTACCAAGAGCATTTTTGTAATTATGTTGTTTTTGCTTGATTTGGCTTATTTAGCTCGGAATTGAGTCGTTCTTGCTTCATTTGGCTTCTTTGCTTTCCTACATCAATATTTCTTACAAAAGAAGAGATTTGATGCATAAGTACGACCATCTGGGACATTTTAACTTATAAAACATAACATTTTTGTGGTGTTATCTGATCCTTTCGCAAAAAACACGTCTAAGGCTGAGAAGAGTTGAATATGGTTGATCTTTGTTCGACATCTTCAGTGACCAGAGAGAAGGCTCGATGAAAAGTCAGTTTTGGTTCGATAAGAAGTAACTGAGTTCAGATTTGCAAGGAAGAGTCATTGAAGCCCATGAGGAAGGCTATGATATATTCGGTTTGAAAATAATCAATCAAATTCTTAACTCCACGACAAGTGCATTTTCTGCATGTGCAGGCCAAACGATGGGATGCTAGTTCATTTCACAGAGTTTTCAATTTCGCAAAGTATGTTGTGACAAATTGTTGTTTTTTACACATATTAAAGAGGAAAATTCGAGGTCGAACTTTTCATTGGTAGCACTGCTGAAGATCAAGCCATATCTCTCAAGCGGAATTAGAGAAATTAATGCTAGCAACAATTTCTTTAGAAAGAGCATTCAAGATCCAAGCTATCACAATATTTTTGCAAATTACCATGAATTTCTCGGTTCTCTAGTAGGTTGAGGAATAGTTCCATCAATAAATCTAAATTTGTTCTTGACTATGAAGCCAAAAGTCATTGCAACTCCATGAAGCATAATTTGATTCAGTCAGAGGATCCAAGACTAAATCAAGCTCTTGCTAAAATGGTGAAGAAAATAGGGATTGTTGTATTGTTCAAGAAAAGAATGAGTGAAAGCAAAAGAACTGGTAAAAGAGGACGAAGAAAGAGAAGTGTTGGCTTGAGTAGAAAACTAGGGAGGAATTGGCATATCTACACCGGTGGGATTGGGATCTCGAATGTCATGGAAGCAAAAGCCTAAACTCTGAAAAGAAGAGTTTTAACTGATATCATATTAAGAATCAGAGTAAATAAACTTTGCTTAATTTCATTAATGAAGAAGATGACTAATATCTAGTCAAAGAATAATGATTAGGTGCATACTAGGTTGCACCTACCTACATGCTCCCCATCTATATACCACACAAATATAAAATTAAATGTTATCTTTTTAAAAAATAGTTTCTAATCATATTTTTGTGTGGTAGAGATGTGGTGAAGTACCTAGATGGGTGCATCCGGGATGCACCTAAGTATTTTCCATAGCCAAATGTCACAACAAAGCTAATAATTAACTGATTAATAAATTTATTTTTCTTAGGGCCCATTTGATAACTTTTTTGTTTTTTATTTTTATTTTTTTCCAACAATAATATATATATATATATATTCTTTATATGTTGCCTAAATTGAATTGAAACTGTCATCTCTAACTCAAGTCATTTGTCTTAAATGATGTCTAGTCGAATCCAACTTAATTATATAATTATGTAAATATCGTGGTTGTAAAATATTAAAGTTAAACTAAATGAATGTCTTAGTCAGAAACATTTATATGTTTTAAAATTCTACTTGGTGTTCTCTAAAAAAATTCCACTAGATTTTAGATCATATACTATTAGAATTAAAATAATACATAAACACATATATTGCAAAACTTAATATTCAAAAGTTGAAAGAAAAAATATACATATTGAAAATTAAAATAAGATATAAATCTAAATATATATTTTTTCAAAAAAAATCTAAACATTAGATAATTTTAAAATTCAAAATTAAAATATAAAATAAATATAGCAGAATTATTTTGTAAATAGAAAAGATAATAAAAAAAATGATAAAATATGAAAACAAATATAAAAGGAACAATTAAAATAAAAGTGGCCATCTTAAATCGAAAATGTCAAAAAAAAAAATGCTTCAAATTAAATTCGTACACATGACTTGCAAGAAAAAGACAATCATTATGGATGTCTAATATCAATAAACCAAAAATTCATTTTAATTATTTGTAAAAATGGTAAAATAGAGAAATAGGAAGAAAGAGGAGAAACTATTTTTTGTTGTTTTTTATTTTTATTTATTTTTTAGAAATATTTCTCAAATTCAAATCGATTTATTAAAAAATAAAAATCAGAAACAGAAAACAAGAAAGCATAAACATTATCAAACGAAATTAATATATATCAATATTAAATCTATTAAAATATGAAAGTGTTTCAAAATGTTGATGTATGTACGGAAATTTAATACAATGATTCTAACAAAGAGTTGGGGTATAACAGAACACACGGCTCACTACGATCGAGTGGCTGTGAGAAGACGGCAGCTTCCGTAAGAACCAAACAAAACCCATATTATCCAAAATCCCATTTAACAAATCCACTCTCATATCAATTTCTTTCTCTTCAATCCTCTCATTTCCAGTTCAAAAATGGAGCACATTCATTGGCACTCCTCTCTGTAAGGTAATTCTGTTCTTCGTTTCTATTTTCAACTTCAGATTGTGATGGGAAGTCATCAATAAGGATTCTGAAATTCATTGCCATTTGAATTCTGGGATTATCTTATCTTTTCTCCTTCATTTCTATTGACGATGCATGTTCTTAGTAATTGGTGTCCAACTAGTTGCTCCGGCGTTGACTTAGGTTCTTATTCTCTAGTTCATATGTCATGGAAAAGGATAAAGTGTTTTGGTTTTTCTGATTGTTGTTGTGGAAATGGCGGTTTCTCTTTGATTTTCTTTAACTTAAGTGGTTTGAGAAGTGGCTTTTGCTACCAGAATTCGAGATTTGTGTGTAATTGTGAGTTCCGCCATGGCTGTTCCAAGCTTAGAGTTGTTTCACTAATGAAGCCGAAGAGGAATTCTCTTGAGGCTTGGTGTTTATCTGCTTGGGCTGTTGAACAACCAACAATTGATGATGATCTAACTAGGGTTGAACCAAATTCTAGAGATGGTTTGCCTGAGAGAAGATTAGATTGGGATGATGATGACGACGGCAATGTTAATGGTGAAAATAGCCATGGAGGAGGGAACTTTAAAGATGAGGGAGAAATTGAGGGGGTGGGAGATGTTAGGGTTGATGTTCGTGCACTAGCGGCTCAGTTGCAGCTTGCTCGTACGGCAGATGATATTGACCAGATTCTCAAGGACATGGGTGCATTGCCTCTTCAAGTGTTCTCATCTATGATTAGGGGTTTTGGGAGAGACAGAAGGTTGGAGTGTGCAGTAGCTCTTGTTGACTGGCTTAAGAGAAAGAAGATTGAAACTAATGGTCGTATTGCGCCAAACTTGTTCATATACAATAGTCTTCTTGGTGCAGTTAAGCAATCGGGAGAGCTTTTGAAGATGGAAAATGTCTTGACTGATATGGCACAGGAAGGAATTGTTTCAAACGTTGTTACGTACAACACAATTATGTCCATTTACTTGGAACAAGGACTAGCAATGAAAGCTCTTGGCATTCTTGAAGAGATGCCTAAGAAAGGCGTAACTCTGTCTCCCGTATCCTACTCTACAGCCTTACGAGCATACCGAAGGATGAAAGATGGGAATGGTGCTTTAAAGTTCATGGTTGAGTTGAGAGAAAGATATCATAATGGTGAAATAGCGAAAGATGATAATGTAGATTGGGCTAATGAGTTATTGAAGCTTGAAAACTTTACAAGACGCGTTTGCTACCAAGTAATGAGGATTTGGCTTGTGAAGGGTGACTGTGCAAGCACGAAGGTGTTGCAACTTCTAACGGAAATGGATAAAGCAGGACTGTCACTTGATCGTGCTGAAGAGGAACGACTTATTTGGGCTTGTACGTGTGCAGAACACTATAATGTAGCAAAAGAATTGTACTACAGGATAAGAGAAAAGCAATGTGGTATAAGCTTATCTGTTTGTAATCATGTGATTTGGTTGTTGGGGAAAGCTAAGAAATGGTGGGCAGCATTGGAGATTTATGAAGATTTGTTGGAGAAAGGACCAAAGCCAAATAACATGTCATATGAACTAATTGTCGCTCACTTCAATGTTCTTCTCACAGCCGCCAAGAAAAGAGGAATTTGGAGATGGGGTGTTCAGTTACTAAACAAAATGGAAGAGAAAGGTCTTAGACCTGGAAGACGGGAATGGAATGCTGTTCTTGTTGCATGTTCCAGAGCTGCAGAAACTTCTGCAGCTGTAGATATTTTTAGGAGAATGGTTGAACAAGGTGAAAAACCCACTGTCCTTTCATATGGGGCATTACTTAGTGCTCTGGAAAAGGGAAAGCTATATGATGAAGCACGCAGTGTCTGGGATCATATGATTAGAGTCGGGGTGGAGCCAAACATCTATGCCTATACGACTATGGCATCGGTTTTCACCGGTCAAGGAAAGTTTAATATGGTTGAAGTCACTATCAATGATATGGTTGCATCAGGCATTGAGCCAACAGTCGTCACATACAATGCAATAATCACAGGATGTGTTCGTAATGGGATGAGCAGTGTAGCTTACGAGTGGTTTCACCGCATGAAAGTTAGAAATATCTCTCCGAATGAGGTGAGTTACGAGTTGCTCATTGAGGCCCTTGCAAAGGAAGGTAAACCAAGGTTGGCTTATGAGTTATACATGAGGGCTAAGAATGAGGGTCTCAATCTTTCTTCTAAAATATATGATGCAGTAATTCAATCCTCTCAACTTTATGGAGCCTCCATTGATATAAGATTGTTAGGGTTGCGGCCACCTGACAAGAATGAGAGTTCATAGGTTAAAAAAAAGACTTCCAAAGAATGTTTGTAAAGCTGCAGATGTTCCTAGGGAAAGTAGGAACAATTTGAAAGAAGGAAGTCAGTGATTGATGATCCCTCCATCAGTACTCTGGTCTCTTGATTTGTGCACAAAGTATTTCAAGCGACTCAGGAGAAAGCCCTGTGACTTCTGATTACAGGATCCAAGTGCATATGGAGCTCAGAAACTAAAACGTCAATTGAAAGCGATGTGGCTGATGAAGGTGAAACTCCTGGGAAATCAACTTTGTACTATTGCAGTATCCAGTAAGACACTTATCTCTGTTGATATGTATGGGAGTTTCATGGTCAAAAAAAGTTAAAACACAATCTGTGATGTAGAAAGCCAAACTAATGAAAGTATATGAGAGTTTGTAGCTTTTTCCTTTCTATCTATAAAATGGTGTAAAGATGAAAGGTCACTTGATCTAATCCCTTTTGCAATGGCAACTTATAATAATTGAGTTTTTGAGTATTTGACTGTGTAATCCCTTTCGAGCAGCCTTGTTTGAACTTTGAACTTTGACTCCTATTAGAAAAGTACTTAACAATAATCTTGTACCAGAAACTTCGGTTTTAAGCTAAAACTATATATATATATATATATATTGGGCTTAAAAATTAATAGGTTAGTTCAAGATTAGTCAAATTTGTTCCCAAAATGAATAGTGGGTAACAAGACAAAAGTTTCATCTTGCATTAGATCTTAATCTATAAAATGAAAAATGTATCTTTTTTGCATCTTAGATTCCCTTCCTTGCTTTGATGGTTGGATGGAATCCATTCCATTTCAAAAAAGTTGAATCTTTTTCAACTTTTGGAGTTTTTATTGCCTTACAAAATCAATCAACTTCCACAAATTATTCAACTTACCAGATTTGTACTATATTGAGTACAAATAAAAATGTGAGATTAGTACCATTATTTCTTATTTTTCTACTCATGCTATATGACAGTTGAGTCATTTTAGTTAAAGTATTGAGTGATTTTAGGATGGATCAATTTTACATTAAAAGAATATGAAAAGTACTAATACCACAAACAAAATTAATACTATAAGAAAGGAATAAGAATCCACATGCAGGTGTTATTCTTTCAATAGGGTTTTCAATTTGATATATGCAGTTATTATATTTAGATTCTTCACTCCCAAACCTAATCTTTAAAGAAAAGAATCAGAATCTTAATTCGCATTGCTCTAGAACATGAATATTTAATAATTAATTGGTTGGATCAAAGTGATCGCAAATTTATAAATGCCTTTAATTTCTCTCTCTTTATTTCTTTATTTCTTTTTTATTTTTTTCGCTCAGACTTATTCCATTTGAAGAATAACTATTTTAGCATCTTAATTTTTTTTATATATATATAGTTTCAATTTTAACTATAATTTTAAGAAAAAATTGCTGAAACCGATACTGAACAATGCGTCGAAGATGGAATTAGGCATCAGAAAGCCTAGACAGAACAAATTTAGGCGTAGAAAATTGGACACCAAGATAGAATACTTGATTTGGAAATTGACGCCTTGAATATGGACGAGGTGAGCTGGACACCTAGCGAAAGATGCGTCCAAATGAACATGTGGAGATGGACAAAAGTAAAATGCTTGGAAATTTAGTCGATCGATGGAAATTCTATGCAATGAACTTCAACGCCTGGAAATAGAATGTGCTTAGATGAATGTCTGGTCATGGAACGCCTAGGTCTCGTCGCTTGGATCTCGTCATCTAAGTTTGGATGCCTAAGGTATGCGACAAAAACCTGCAAAACATAAACTTATTAAGGCTTAGTTGCAGATCACACTTTCTTTAAGACATTTCGTGGCTTTGTTCGGAGTGCAAACAGTTATGATATTGTTACGTCACCACAAGATAAAACAACCAAAACTCAATCGGAGCTGCACCAGAACTGATTGGAATAACAACACTCTTTTGATGTTGCTCGAAAAACAAAGACAGAGGGAAAAGTATGGAGAGAACTTTTTGAAATATGAGTTGTTGGAATAAATGGTGTTTCCTCATGAATGGCACAACACTTCGTGAGATTAACCAAATTAAAGAAAAAACATGACTATTCGAATGACCACAAATGAGTCTTTAAATTAAGTGCTCTCTTCAATTTGTGTAACATTTTTTTTTTCATAATCTTTTGCCTTCTCCAAAAGTATTTCTCTCTATTTTCAAAATTGTTGAAGTTCGATACAACCATAAAGTTTCGTTCGTTGATCTTCTGGACGTGGTGCTACTTTTAGAAGAAAGGTAATATGTTCTATTCTGGGAGACAAGTACTCTCGAAACTCAAGCATTAGGGTGAGTAAAATTGTCTTAAGATGACAACCTGAATTTGTTGGGCTTAGATCTTTAATATATGTATATGTCTGTTCTGATGTGATTATGCTTTCGATAACGTACTTTAAGACAATTTTAGTAACTGCACATTTCCATTTTATTTAATTTGTATACGACATTTTGTTTGTATGTGCAACTTTTTTCTTTTTGTTAATAATTTTTATTAATTCGTTAAATTACGTGTATCATAGTGTTGGAATTGTGAAAGCATAACTGTTTTTAGTTTCTATAACAACTCTTTAACTACTTTTCTTTTTCTATAAATAGTTGATTTCATTTGCTTTTAATGAAGGTTGTAATAGAAAATATTCATATAATTACCTTGTATTACTTACAACAATCTGAATAAAATCTTATTGCTCCCTTCACAGTGGATGTAGGCCATAGTGCTGAACCACTTAATTCTGTGTGTTTATCTTCTATCTTTCTTCTTCTACTTCTTCCTTCTTGCTTTCTTTTCTTTTCATCCCAAGCTTCTTATTTTCTTTGTGTATGTTCTGTGAACTGATTCTTTTACACATAAAAAATCAAACCCATTTTCTATTTGGATTTTCTACACTATAAAGTGCAGTGTGTGTTGGTGTTTTGCATACCTCACACGTGGAAGCCATTGAGGTTGAGAGTTTGTCGCTTCAAATTGGTATCAGAGCAACTGGGTTTGCAAGAAATTAGTCCTTGAAAACTCAAGATTCAGTTTCTTGACTCAAAGATGGCAGTAGCAAGATTTGACATTGAGAAGTTTGATGGCAAGGGAGATTTTGGGCTTTGGAAGGCAAAGATCAAGGTTGTTCTTGGTCAACAAAAGGCAACTAAAGCAATTATGGATCCTACAACACTTCCACCAGAAATTACAGCAGAATAGAAGGAGACTATGGATGAAGCTGCATATGGAACCATTCTTTTGAATCTAAGCGACAATGTCCTTAGACAAGTCATAGATAAAGAGACACCCTACGATATATGGATAAAACTTGAATCCCTATATCAATCTAAAGATTTGCCTAATAAAGAATTTCTAAGAGAACGTTTCTTTACCTTTAGAATGGATGCTTCAAAATCTCTCTCTGAAAATTTAGATGAGTTTAGAAGAATATCTTCAGAATTCAAGAAAATTGGAGACAAGATTGGTGAAGAGAATGAAGCCTTCATACTTTTAAACTCTATACCAGACATTTACAAAGATGTAAAAATGACATTTAAGTATGGAAGAGTCAATCTCACAACAGATGATATACTCTCAGTATTAAGAACAAGAGAGCTTGAGCTAAATGCCCACAAAACAGAAAATCAAGGTGGTGAAGGCTTATTTTCAAAAGAAAAATTCAAGAAAGATCATAAAACACTGTCAAGTGATAAAGGGAAACAAAAGATTAAATGTACCTATTGCACGAAAGAGGGACACATCAAGAAAGATTGCTGGAATCTCAAAAGAAAACAAAATCAGAAATCAAAGAATCATCAACAAGGAGAAGTTGTCGTAGGAGATACTTTGATATGAACCGGCCAAGCATCAAATTATTAATTAGACTTTATTTAATAATTATGATGTATTTTAAATAATTTTCATTTTTTATCTTTTTCAATTTTATGTTTTTATCATTTTATCTTTTTTTAATAACTTTTTTAAAAAAGGATAGTTTAGTCTTTTCCTATTGAATTAGGGTTTATAGGGAGGCTATTTAAGCCTTGCCTTTAGGTTGTTTTGAGGAGGTTTTTGATAATTAAAGATTTAAGGTTTTCTAGAATGAAAATTCTTTGGTAGATGACAAGTCTCATCGCCGCCTTTTGCAATTCTTGATTTAGGATTGCAAGCTAAGAACATTCAGAAAAGTTTGATCACCTTGTTTGTGGAGTGTTCGAACTTGGAGTGAAGAACTAGTTCTCCTTATCTCTTGGTCTTCGATCAAAGGGTAATCCAAATCTAATCTATTTCCTTGGGTTTTTGTCAAATTGATTTGGGGGTTTTAGAATTTGTTATTAAGGGTTCACCAATTGGGTTCCTAATTTACAAATCCTAGGGTTTACTTATCAAACTTATTTACCTAAAAGAGATGTTCTAGCTACATCAGATGAGAAATGAAATCAAGAAATTGATGAAACGATACAAGAATGGGTTCTTGACTTAGGATGCTCCTTTCACATGACACCCTTAAAAGGTTGGTTCACATTCTACAAATCTTATGATGGTGGATCTGTCTACATGGGTAACAACAACACCTGCAAGGTAATAGGTATTGGTTCTATTTTGCTAAAAATGAAATATAGATCAGAAAAATTAATCTCAAATGTTAGGCATGTTCCAACTTGAAAAGGAATCTACTCTCATTGGGGATGCTAGAAGCATTAGGCTGTGAATTCAAAAGAGCTGGAGGTACCCTTCAAATAATTAAGGACTCAAAAGTTGTCCTAATTAGACAAAGGAGAAATGGAGTCTACATCATTAAAGATGTGAAAATGCCTCATGTTGATCTAGTTATCTCTAATGGATCTCTAAGTGAAGGGAAATTGTGGCACAAGAGACTATCTCACATAAGTCACGAAGGTCTTCAAATCCTATCTAAGCAAGGAGCCTTACCTTAAAATGTAAGTGAAGAAATTAGATTCTGTGAACACTGTGTTTTTGGCAAGGCAGTAAGACATAGTTTCACTAAAGCCCAACATACAACCAAAGGAATACTTGATTATATACATTCTGACCTATGGGGTCCTTCACTAACTCCATCTATGAGTGGATCAAGGTATTTCCTAACTTTTACTGATGACTTTTCTAGAAAAAGCTGAATATTTTTCTTAAAAACTAAAGATGTAGTTCTAGAAAAATTTAAAGAATGGAAGATAATGACTGAAAAACAAACTTCAAAAGAAATTAAATTTCTTAGAACTGACAATGGTATGGAATTTTGTGGAGAAGAGTTTAACAAATTTTGCAGAGAGAATGCATTACAAGACACCGAACAGTTAGATATACTCCTCAACAAAATGGTGATGCAGAAAGACTCAATTGAACCATTATGAAAAGAGTAAGATGCCAACTTTCAGATGCAAAGTTACCAGAAAAATGGTGGACTGAAGCAGCCTCTTATACTATCTGCACACTGAACAAATGTCCACACACTTCTCTAAATTTCTTAACACCAGAGGAGAAGTGGTCTAACCACCCTCCAAACCTAAGCATGCTTAAAGTTTTTGGTTGTGTAGGTTATGTTCATCAGTCTAAAGGGAAATTGAAGTCTAGAGCTGCAAAGTGTATGTTTGTAGGCTTCATAGAATGTATCAAAGGTTATAGACTTTGGCATCCCATTGAGAAAAAATGTGTTCACAGCAGGGATGTGATTTTTAGAGAAGATGAGATGTTCATGCTAAAAGAAGATAACTCATAACATACTTCTCAGAATAAAAATACTAGTTTTGATGTCCAGCTACTTCCAAATAAAGAAGACACTGTAATAAAAAGCATTCCAAAAGAAGATTTACCTACTCAAACCTTGAAAGAAGATTCTGAAGAAGTTTAAGAATAAAAAAACTTACAGAACTATTCCTTGGCCAGAGACAAACAAAGAAAAATAATTACACCTCCTATAGGGTACAATCAGGCTGTTTTTTCTTATGGAGAAGCTGACTTTGCTTGTATAGCAGATGACTCAAGTGACATGGAACCATCTACCTTTGAAGAAGCAACCAGTGGTTCAAATGCTCACAAATGGATAGAAGCTATGAATGATGAAATTCACTCACTAAATGTCAATGAAACATGGACTCTTACCACTCTACCTAAAGGCTTCAAATCTATACCTTCTAAATGGATCTACAAATAAAAGAAGGCATACCAGGATTTGAACCACCTAGACTCAAAGCCAGGCTTGTTGCCAAGGGTTTTTCGCAAAAGGAAGGTATTGACTATACTGAAATTTTTTCTCCTGTAGTTAGACAAACCTCTATAAGAGTGTTGCTATCAATTGTGACTCAAAACAACCTTGAATTAGACCAGTTGGATGTTAAAATTGCATTTCTACATGGGTTTCTAACCGAAACTATCTATATGCAACAACTCAGAGGGTACATCAAATAAGGTTAGCAAGATCTAGTTTATCGTTTACATAAATCTATATATGGTTTGAAACAGGCACCAAGATGTTGGTATCACAGATTTGATGAGTTCATCCTAAATCTCGATTTCAAAAGAAGTAGTTTTGATAGTTGTGTCAATGTTAACTCAAATTCCTTTAAGGACAAAGTCTATCTATTGCTCTATGTGGATGACATGCTCCTTGCAGGAAGCTCTAAAAGTGACCTAAACAAAGTGAAAGCTATGCTAAAGAAGGAATTTGATATAAAAGACCTAGGAGAATCCAAGAAGATTCTTGGAATTGAAGTAAACAGAAACAGAAATAAAGGAGAACTTTTTATTAGTCAACACAACTATTGTGAAAAGGTTTTAAAGAGATTCAACAAAGAAGGAGAAAAATCAGTTACCACACCTATTGCTCATCATTTAAAACTTTCTTCAGGAAACTCACCAAGAAAGGATGAAGAAGAACACATCACATACATGTCTAAAGTTCCCTATTCACAAGTTGTTGGAAGCCTAATGTATCTAATGGTCTCTACAAGACCAGACATAGCTTATGGAGCCAGCCTTATAAGTAGGTATATGGCTAAACTATGAAAAAGACATCGGGAAGCTACCAACTGGATTCGTAGATATCTCAAGGGAACTTCTAAGGCTAAACTTTTATACAGAAGACAAAACTCAATTAATCTTGAACTAATAGGCTATGTGGATGCTGATTTTGCTAGTGATTTTGATAAAAGGAGATCACTTTCAGGTTATTTCTTCCTATTTGGGAATCATCTTCTAAGTTGGAAAGCAACACTACAATATGTAGTTGCTCTCTCAACAACAGAAGCTGAATTTGTGGCTTTGTCAGAAGGTGTAAAAGATGCATTATGGTTAAAAGGCTTTCTGCAAGATTTTGGTATTATTCAAGATAGTGTTACAATATTTTATGACAATCGAAGTACTATTCATCTATCAAAAAACACACAATTTCACAATAGAACTAAACATATAGATGTTAAGTATCATTTTGTAAAATCTCAGATAGATGAATGAAAATCAAAGTTGAAAAAATACATACTGATGACAATGCCGCGTATATTCTAACGAAGCCCACAACACAGCTCAAGCTCTTGAAGTGCTTAGAGCTGATAGGCTTCAACTTACCTAAAAAATGAAACAAATTTCAGATAGGGAGCAAAATACTCTAACAGGTGCTTTCAATGTGGAGTTTGTTGGAATTGTGAAAGCTTAACTGTTTTCAGTTTTCATAACAACTATGTAACTACTTTTCTTTCTCTATAAATAGTTGATTTTCATATGTTTTTAATGAAGGATATAATAGAAAAGATCCATATAATTACCTTGTAATTACTTACAACAATCTGAATAAAATCTTCTTGCTCCCTTTACAATGGATGTAAGACATAGTGCTGAACCACTTAATTCCGTGTGTTCATCTTCTATCTTTCTTCTTCTACTTCTTCCTTCTTGCTTTCTTTTCTTCTCATCCCAAGCTTCCTATTTTCTTTGTGTATGTTCTGTGAACTTATTCTTTTACACATAAGAAATCAAACCCATTTTCTGTTTGAGTTTTCTACACTATAAAATGCAATGTGTATTGGTGCTTTGCATACCTCACACGTGGAAGCTACTAAGGTTGAGAGTTTGTCACTTCACATAGTCCAATATATATTGAACTATATAAACTTAAGTGTACCGCTCAAATTTGGTGTAACAAACAAAGTTTTGAAGTTCAATAAAAGAAATTAAAAAAAAAAGTACTTAATCTTTTAATTAAAAAAATAGGAAATTCATGCTGAGGTGGCCAAAACCACATAGCTGGCCAAAGCAGGCATAAAGGCTCTGTTCTTGTTGCCCAACTCAAATCTACAACCATTCAAATTTTAAGTAATTATTATAAAGTGTCCCCACAAATATTTGTTGGAATTGGAACTGATTTGATCTTATAGGAATCTTTTCTTTTTCTTCTCCTTCTTTTTTTTTTTTTTTTTAACAAATAGGACAAGCAAATAAATCTTAAATTTAAATTGCATATAAGTTTAAGATTTATTTTAATGAAAAATTTCATAATAGAAATTAAAAGCTCTCTTTGGATTGATTTGAGAAAAAAATTGTTTTTCAAAAAACCTCATTTTTATTTAAACGCTCTTGATAAAAGTAGATTAAAATACACTTGAAAAATTATTTTGAGTGATTGGTAAACAGTCCATTATTTTCCTAAATTAAACACTTTGAAATTTTATTTCCAGCACACCATAAATTAATTATAAACTAAAGTCTATGAACTAAATGATACAAATGAATCGAAGCGAATTGCAAATATTTGATTCGATTCATTTTGTAGTTATTTTGGTTTGGTCAATTTTAGTTTTCAACCCATATAAACATTTGAGTATTTTGAGGTGAAACTAAAGTCTCATGTTAGATGATAGAATGTTGAGCATGACTGTATAATAAGTTATGAAAAATTGTAATAGGCGACAATTTTAAAATATAATTTTGTAGGTGTATCTTCAATATTTGTACTTTTACAAATATAACAAAATTTTAAATCTGAAATTTTATTTATTCTTTATTCCAAAACTGCCCTTATATTTCATGGTTCTTATTCATTTTCTCCCCACTTTCAAATTTGAAACCCAATACTCCACTTCTTTCCTTCTCAAACTTTTTAGGGAACATAAGGAATAAAACAACAATCAAGTTA
The DNA here is from genome assembly GCA_037974625.1 of Cucumis cinereus. NCBI lineage: Eukaryota > Viridiplantae > Streptophyta > Magnoliopsida > Cucurbitales > Cucurbitaceae > Cucumis > Cucumis cinereus. Next base: position 15,025,485 of record JBBPDJ010000020.1, read on the forward strand.
AGGAATCAAATAAATATACGATCTATATCAAATAGAAATCAAACGGCAATCAAACAATCATTAGACGTGTCAAAAAATATTAGCTAATCAGATGAAAATCAGAAGGTAATCAAGCAATATAAAAAATTACTTTGCAAAAAAAAAAGTAATTAGGTGACAATCAAAAGGTAATCAAATAACTCTCTAACTAAAATTGAAAAAAAAAAAAAGGTAATAAGATGACAATCAGATAACAATCACATAACAGTCAAATTTCATTCGTAAGTTTGTGAATCAATGAGGATATTTTAGACTTTTCAACTTCAATTTCCCTTCTAAATTGGGATGAGAGCCTAGGTTTGCTTTTTTTTTTTTTTTTTTTTTTTTTGCAAATAATCAAATATTTGGCCATGAGCCTAATTTTTAAAATGTTTTTGTCAATCATGCAATTGCCCCATAAGTTATGATTATCTTCATTAGCAAAACTTTTTTGTTCTAACAAATATGGAGATAAGAATTAAAACTTCTGAGAACCCAATTTTAGGTCCATGCACACAAGTCGCCAAGGTAACAAGATGTTAAAGTGTAGATATAATATTAAATTTACTCTCATCAATTAGCTTAAACTGTCAAATGTGATTTAACATAAGACGAGAAGTAAGGTTGCCCTACAACAAAGAAACTTACATTAGTTTGCATTTTGTCCAACCTAATTCTATACTTGCCTATAGAATGATTTCTACTACTTAATGATGGAGAAACTTTGAATATAATACAAACTGAATACACTAGCAAATTGATTACAACTCAATTGGAAGCAAATACACTTAAGCAAGATGATATAATAAGGCTTAAATATAAAAACAATCAAATACTTGAATGAACCTCAAAACCTTTATATACTCAAATTGTAGTCGAGGAACACTTCTAATAAGCGTTGTTCTGAAGACAATTATTCGCTCTACACGGGTTTGCAAGTAGACTACAACAATCGACTCAACAGGATACAACAATTAACTCCAGTAGAATTGCAACTTTGAACTACTCGGATCTAGCAAAACCCTTAAATATTTGATCTCAACTCAACTCAACTCAATACCAAAGAAAAGAAAGAAAGAAAGAAAGAAAAGAGAGAACTCTTCAATAATGAGATACCACAAATGAAGAACTAAGTTTCTATTTTTAGGCTAGCAACTTAGTAACTCTCCAAAATGCAAAATAAATTTTAATAAATATAAAAATTGAAACATCTGTGAAATTTAACTCATTTTAATTGTTATTTGACTAAAATCAAACATAACTCATTCAAATTGAAGAAACTACAAATTTAACTTTCATACATGTTAAATTTGTTCATGGAACATCATATTAATTTGATGGTTTTCAATTCAACTTGAAGTTTCTAAAAAATGAATTTAATTTACACAATTAAATCCATTTTTTATGTTTCAATATTAACCAACATTAACTTTCTTTCACTATATCCATACATATATATCCAACAATCCCTCACATGAAAGAAAGTGAAAAAAATCAAACAAAATTGTTGAGAGCAAACAAACAAGCTATGCATCATGAGAGGTGTCTTCTGAACTTGAACCTCCGTTAGTGAATATCCATCAAATTTACCGAAGAAATAGTGAGACCAAACTCTTGAAGTATTCTTCTCATTGGTGAATTGAGACAATAGATATCATACATAACTCATCTTGTATCTTTGAGTTCTATACGTTCGTGTCCATTTTGGTCCAGGACAAATCCTAAATTCATGAGAGCTTTAGAAAACATAAGTCATTTGAAAAGTTCTCATAGAGACGACTCTCTTCTACTTCAACATAAACAATATTGGTTAAAAGTATTCTATCATTACTTCTCTTATAAAACAAGATATCAATATAACCTTAATATCAACAAATCACACACTCTAAAACCTCATAAAAATGGGAAGAAACTATAAGTTTCTAAGTGTGTCAACTATGAATTATTTAACTAGTTTGTCTATTCAAACTAGATCTTGGATCTCCAAGTAACCAGGTTAGGTTAAAACTAGATAACTTAATTTATACGCTTTAGCCCCGTTTTCCTCGATGTATATGAGACTTGCACTCTTGACAATTCTTTCATCAAAGGATGTGCAATATTCTCTTTTGATCATTTCACATAATCAATGAAAAGTATTTCACTAGAGAGCAATTGTCTTATCAAATTATGCATGTATCTAATATGTTATGACTTGCCATTATAGATAGTATCTTGGTTCTCATAGAAGCTGCTAATTATCACAATAATTACATATTGCACTTACAGGCTTTGGCCACAATGAAATATCTTCAAGAAAAAACTTCGACGCCTTTCATCATTTTCTCTTGCTTTATCAACAGTTATAAACTTCGATTCCATAGTAGAACGTGCAATACACATCTATTTTGAAGATTTTCATGTTACAGTTGCTCCACCTAAGGTAAAAATATACCCACGGGTTGATTTAGTCTTCATGCTATCAAAAATTCAATTAGCATCACTAAATCCTTTCAGTACGTGTGGATACCTCGTATAATGCAATTCATAGTCTAGAGTGTGCTTCAAGTACCTTATAACTCTAACTAACACATTTCAATGGTCATGTCATAATTGTTAGTGTATCTTGCTAACCTTTCTATTGAATAGGCAATATCAGGTCTTGTACAATTCATTATGTACGATAAACTACCAATAATTCTAGAATATTTTAGAGCAGACACACATTCATCATTGTTTTTCTTCAACTTATAATTTGGATCAAATGGAGTAAGAGCCGACTTACTCTCAAAATGATCAAATTTTCTCAACACTTTCTCTATATAGTGAGATTGAGAAAGTGTGTATCCACTTAGATTTCTTGTTATTCAAATTCCAAGAGTATAACATCAGCTAGACCTAGGTCTTTCATATCAAAGTTGGATTTCAACATCCTCTTAGTGGAATCAATGACGCTTCTACTGATGCCCATTATTAACATATCATCCATATTTGCAAATAATGACATACTATTGATCTATGATTTTAACATAAACACATTATTATACTCATTTATCTTAAATCCATTCGATAACATAGTGTGATAAATTTTTTCATGCCATTATTTTGGTGCTTGTTTCAACTCATAAAGAGATTTAACAAGTTTACAAACTTTGTCTTCAAGTCCTTTAACAACAAACCCTTCATATTGTTCATATAGATTTCTTCATCTAAATCTCCATTTAAAAATGTAATTTACATCCATTTGGTGTATTTCCAAATTTTGTAAAGCTGCTATGTCAATTAACACCCTTATAGATGTAATCCTCATCACTAGAAAATAGGATCAAAGAATTCTAGTCCTTCCCTTTGGCGAAGCCTTTAGCTACTAAGCGGCTTTTGTACTTATCAATAGTGTCATCCGTTTTTAACTTTTTATTAAAAATCCATTTACTCCCAATTGGTTTGCTTCCAGAAGGAAAATCAACCAATAGCTAGATATTGTTCTGTAAAATGAATTCTAGCTCACTAACGAGAGCTTCCTTTTAATAAGGTGAATCAGGAGATGATACAACTTTTTGTAAAGTTTGAGGCTCACATTCTATCATACAAGTTATGAAATCAGGTCCAAAAGAAGTAGCTTTCTTAGCTCTTTCACTTCTTCTTGGTGCACACTCAGTTTTCTAATCATCTTGACCTTTCAAAGAGATAGCCTCATTAGTTCTTTTGGCACCAATAATTTTGTGTGTTTTCTTTAATGAAAATATATCCTCAAATAATTTAACTTCAAAAGATTCCATTATGGTATTATTATTAATATCAGATATTTTTTATTCAATCATAATAAATCTACAAACAGCAATATGTATTGCATAGTGTATAAGACATAATCAATTGTCTTAGATCCAAGTTTAGTCCTTTTTGGTAAAGAAATTTGTACCTTTGCTAAACACCCCCACACTTTTCAACATTTTATATGAGGGCAACTTTCCATTTCACACTTCATAAGACGACTTAATTAGTCTTCTTATGTGGAATTCTATTTAATATAAAAGTAGCTATAAGCAAAGCTTCCCCCCCATAAATTGAAAGGTCAACTTGAACTATTTAACATGCAATTAACCATGTACTTTAAAGTTCGGTTCTTTCTTTCAACTCACTATTTTGTTGTGGTGTATAAGGTGATGTAGTTTGATGAATTATACCATTAACTTCACAAAATTCATTTAGTGGTGATGATTCATATTCACCACCTGTATTTGATCTAAGAACCATTATTTTCTTTTCAAGTTGATTTTCAACTTCTGCCTTATATGTTTTAAAAACATTAAATGTTTCATTTTTACTATGTAATAAATATATATAGAAATATTTACTATAACCATTGATGAATGTGCAAAGTATCTCTTACCACTTCGTGTGGGAGTACTTTTTATGTCATATATATCACTATAGATTAAATAAAGTAACTCATTACTTCTTTCCACAGATAAAAATGACTTTCTAGTAAACTTTGATTCAACATAAACTTCACATTTGTGTCTATTATCAATGTTAAAAAAATTCAGCAATAGTCCTAAACTTACCATGTTATTTAAAGAACGATAATTCAAATGCTCCAATCTAGAATGTCAAACATCATACAACTCAACAATATAAGTAGAAGAGTTGATATTATTATCATTTGTGCCAGGCATCCAATTTGAACATGCCATCAGTTAGATAACCTTTTTTCCACATACATACCCTTTTTGTCAGAATAAATTTATCCGACTCAAATACAAGCTTGAACCCATTTTTATTAAGTAGAGTTCCTAACATTAGATTTTTTTGAATCTCTAACACATACCATATATCATTGAGGGTAAGTATCTTTTCAGAAGTCTATTTCAGTAGGATCTTCCCTTTGCCTTCTACAAATGCAGTTGAAGCATTTATCATGTACAACTTATAGCTACCATCTTGTTTCTCATATGTAATGAACAATGATTTGTCCTTACAAATGTGCCTAATAGCACCGATATCAATCCACCAACCTTTGGCATGTGAAGCCATAATTACCTTAGAAATGACGGTAACCAGATCGTTATTTTTCACTATGTTAGTTTGATTGTTGGAATTGTATTCCTTCTTATGCTTGCACATTGCATCGATATGACCACTTTGACCACACACCCAACAATTTTCTCGAATGCAGTGGCTAGCATCATTCCCATGATTTGCAACTTTCTTCTTAAACTTTTACTTTTTGGATTTATGTTATGAAGCTTTAGCAACATGAGCCTTGACTTCAACTTCTAGCAGAGTTTTATCTTCCTTTTTGTTATCCTCTTCTACGTGAAGCTTCACCGCAAGTTTCTCCATGGATAACTCATTTCACTTATGTTTGAGATAACATTTAAAGTCCTTCCAGGAAGGAGGCAACTTTTCAATCACAACAACAACTTGAAATGGCTCACTGATGTCCAATCTTCCACTTTGAAAATTACTCATGATAATTTGCAATTATTCTATCTTATTGACTACCAATTTGGTATCAAATCATCTTGTAATCTAAGAACTTTTCCACGAGAAATTTCTTAGTACCGGCATCTTTCAGCTTGTAGTTCTTGTCTAGTACCCCCACAATAGTTTTTATGTATTGTAGGCATTGTAATAGACATTATACAAAGTGTTCTCAAGACCACTAAGTATATAATTAAGATATAGGAAGTCTGAATGCATACATGCTTGCTTCGCAGCTTCCGATTTAGGATTATAGTTTCTGGTGGGATAATCAGGCAACCTTCCTTCAAAATGTGAGCAAGATTCAACGTATTGAGATAGAATATAATCTTTTGTTGACATCTCTTGAAGTTGTCTCCCTTGAACTTCTATGGTTTTTTAGCATGAGGTTTGATAATGGGTGATCCCATTATGGCAGAACTAGCGACATTGGTAGAGGAGTTTGAAGTCAATTCAGTTACTAATTGTCTTCAAATTGATGGGGGAAACTTTGAATATAATATAAACAAAATGCACTAGTAAACTAATTACAACTTGATTGGAAACAAATTCCACTTAAGCCAGATGATATAATAAGGCTTGAAAATGAAAATAATCAAATACTTGAAAGAAGGTCAAAACCTTTGTATACTCAAACCGTAGTCGAGGCATGCTTTTGAAAAACATGGTCCTGAAGACAATTATTCGCTCTACACGGACTTGCAAGCAGACTACAACGTCGTCTCAGTAGGATCAAACGACTAACTCTGGTAGAACTACAGTCGCAGACTACTCGAATCTGACAAAACTCTTTGATATTTGCTCTCAACTCAACTCAATATCAAAGAAAAGAAAGAAAGGAAGAAAGAAATGAGAGAAATCTTAAATTTGGAATGAGAGCAACTGAAGAAATAAATTGTTATTTATAGGCTACCAACTTAGTAACTCTTCAACATACCAAACAAATTCAAACAAAAATAAAAATTGAAACATATGTGAAGTTTAACTCAATTTAGTTGTTATTTGAGTAAAATCAAACACAACTCATTCAAATTGAAGAAACTACAAATTTAACTGTCATACTTGTTAAATTTGTCCATAAAACATCATTTTAATTTGATGATTTTCAATTCAATTTAAAGTTTCAAACCAATGAATTTTAATTTACACCATTAAATTCATATTTATGTTTCAATATTAACCAACTTTCACTTTCTTTCACTATATTTATACATTTATATATCCAACATTGAATTCTCTAATCTCTATCAAAAATTTGTATTTTGACGTGACCGTTGAGATTTTTCATTGATAGCAGAGAGATATCTTGCTTAAATTAAATTGAGCTCTATCGGCTCAAAATGCCCATTGCCAAGTATTTTGACACATGACACCACATGAACGTGGGCGTCTTGCTCTTGTCCATAACAAATGTGTTTTAGTTGAAATTAAAAGCAACTAAGATATTGTTGAAAAACTAGAAGCAAATAAGATTACTATAGTGGAAATATGGGATGTGGATGTGGTTAAGTGGTAACATATTATAGATTTAACATCACACATTGCTTCAAAAAAAAAAAAAACAATAAAATAAAAATCACACAACCTTTTGAATGTAATCCATAAATTAATACTTTAAAACTTAAATATTCAATCTTTGGCTTAGCAAGCAATGCAAAAAGCATATAGGAAGAGTCAAGTAGCTTCGTTGTAAATTCGATGAAAAGTAAAGAGTTGGCTCAGCGATTCGGTGTTCATTATTATTCTTCACTCAATCGTCACCATTTAAACGGTTCTTTAACTGCTTCTCCTATTTCAAAATTCATTTCCCAAACCCCAAATTCCTCTTGTTAATTTCAACTTCAGGATTCCACACTCGTTCTTTTTTCTTCTTTTCTTGTGACTTGCAGGATTTTCAGATATTTTTTGTGGTCAAATTTTAACAGAATCGTTCGGGAGTTTTTTTTTTTTTTTTTTTTTTGGGAACTGTATCTGCTGTAGATGGGCTTTTTGTGGTCTGTGCTTCGATTGATGTTGATTTCAGGGATGGGTTTCTTTTGATTTCACTAAGATCTTCGAGGGATTGCTTGGTTGAGCCTGCCAATGGAACCTCCGAGGGGGTTCTTGTCTTGGCTATGGAACTTTATTTGTTTCATTCCCTTCTTTGTCGGCCTTTTGCTTTTGGGCACCATTAAAGGTTAGCTTCAATTTCTTAGCTTGGAAATTCTGCTATTTATTTCTTCTTATATAGTTGTGCCGGTCAAGTTTCCATTTATTGTACGCTTGCTTTTGGTCCCATACGAGATTTTACACCAAGTGATATTTGTCTTAATCTTACTATATTAATTACTAAAACCCATTTTTAGTTTGTCAAATTTTGTTAAGATGCGTCCTGTTCTCATTTGCCATCACTCAACTGTCAATGAAACCCCTCTGTTTTAAAGCTTCTCTCATTTCCATATTGGGTTATAATGTAGAAGTGGTTTAAGATATACAGTGGGAAAACCCAAGGGCCTTCTCCAAATTTTAGAATCTGAAGGAAGCCATGGTCGCTATATGATTTGTAGGGGTTTGGGGGATGGCATATGTGAGTATCTAACTAAACAGGAAAAGGACCTTTTTATTGGGGGAAAACTTTTCAAGAGCAAATACCTGAGAATGGGAGGCAAGTTGAAAACACAAGAAAAAGGGGGACCAACTGAAAAAGGTTTGCAGACCGATCAATCTTTGAAGAACTGATAGAACTAGGATGAATTGATGGATGTACATGACACTCCAATCTTGAGGAAGTTTGTTGGGTATGGTATAACACTATGTGAAGGGCTGCGGGAGGATCATGAAGTCAACGAGTGCAGTCGCTGAAAACACTATTGAGTTCTTGCTATTTAGAAAGGACAAGGTTGGAGAAGAGTACCATGGGAGATTTGTATAAAAAGTACCTTGCTTTTCCCCCTTATTAATGTTACTGGGGTTCCTGGGTTTCTATCTTGATATTTGCGGTCTAGATAATGTTTGATGACTGCAGATAAAGTTGAAGAGATTAAATGAGGAAAATTTTAGTTTGCAAAAGGGATCCTTAGCATATGAAATAACTATAATGATGCCAATTACTCAATTGTATGTTTGAGTTTGACCTACCGACTGAATTGTACATATAAACTTTTCTGTTTAAAAAATAAGGTATTAATGCCAGACTGTTATTTCAGGTATCATTCTGTGCCCTCTGATTTGTATCCTGATGGTAGTTGGAATCTCTGGTATCGTACTAGGCCTTTGGCCAATGCACTGGTTCTGGACGTATTATAGCATTCTGAGGTGTGGCATTAGGAAGTTTGCAAAGTTGTTTATTTATATCTGCTTTGTGCTTAGCTATTTCCGTTTTCTTCCATGATTTACCTCCACAATTGATCTAACATTTTTCCCGAGTTAACAGTGCCAAACATCTCGGACCCGTTTTAAAATTTGTTCTCTGCTTCGGAGCGCTACCCATTCCCTTGACTTTGTGGCCAGTGGTCAGCATAGTTGCAAGTATCGTTGGTGGAGCTGCATATGGATTTTTTTCACCAGTACTTGCTACTTTTGATGCTATTGGAGAATCAAAGGACAACCAATTGTTTCATTGCATCTATGTATGGCTATGATTAGGTTATACCTAGTTCTTTATTATCATGCTTTGTTCTTGCTTGTATGATGAGAGACTTATATATTTGGGACATCAGGATGGAACTTGGGACACCATTAAAGGATGCTTCACAGTTATTCGAGATTTTGGGGACTTTTCCTACCATTCCTACAGATCATTCATGCAGGACCTACGCCAAAGAACACCTCCAAATGGGGAACACTATGAGATAAGGTTATTTATTAATTAATTAATTATTATTACTATTATTTTGCCTTTTTTTTTTGTCTACATATCTAGTTATTGTATCATTTGTGTCATCTAAATGAATTATACAATACCTCAACGTGATCTATGTGACAAAAGCATATTCATTAATATCAAATAATGAAGCTTGGTTTAAAAGCTTTTTTTAAATGGAAATAAACCTCTTCATTGAAATAACGAAATGAGACACTAATCCTCAAAATATATAACAAGAGACAAAAACAAGTTATCTAGTGGGATATTGAAAATAATATCTAATAAGCCTCTTCATTGGTTGGTAAGCTAATTGAAAAAGGCATCGCTCTTGAAAATACTATCTAGTACGATTTGAACGAAGGAAGTCCAAAGAAATGAATATCTTCATCAGAACACTTTGTAAAAATGTGGAGGCAGGGGGAGAGTCAGAAATTTTCAGGAAGAAGAGCAAAGTTTTACAACCCAACTTTAAATATTTTAAAACAGTGGGTTCCTACCCTTCTCTACCCATGGATGAGACGAAAGATGTTTTCCTTTTCAATTATCATTTCAGTAGAGAAGGTGGTGGGGATTTTTATGCAACAAAGTGTCGAACTACTATGGTGTGGGCCTTCTAAGAATCTACAAAGGGGTCTGTCTCTCTTTATTGTGTGGGCATAATTGTAAGAAAAAAGCCATCATCTAGGTAAATAGGACAGGGGAAGACATCCTTTGGGGTTCAAGGAAAGAAAGAGATGAAGAGCTTTTTTTTAATGGTAAGCCTAGGGCTTGGGAGGATTCTTTAGAATTTAAAAATAGCTAAATCTAATTGTTCACATTGGAGTTCTTTAATCATTTTTTTAATGGTTCCTCAAATGTAATTAATATAAATTTGGAAGCCTCTTTATATACAATACAAGGGCATACAAAAAAACAAGCCCGCCAAAACACTCCTATTCAGAAGAAGGGGATCCAACTAAGTAAAATGTTACCAAGTTATTAATTAGAAAAAAACTTTGAAATCGAAGTCCAGAGGGACACATGAAACCCACTAAGGACCAAACCTCACCAGCTTCTTTTATTATTTTTGGTAAAGATTAGTGATTAGCCTAGCTTTAACCTAGTGGGATTTCTTAGGATCATTGTTGAATGAAGCTTGCATTTGTAAGTTCGAATGGCTGACCTTATTTTTCATTAACACCATATGTTATTCGTTGCTTACTATATGTAGGTAATAGTTGCCTATACCTTGGTGATGATACTAATGACCCATTGTTGACCTTATTCTCTCTGTTAATTTTTTATAGGTTGCTCTATCTCCCTGGAGCTTTAATTGCTGGGGTTCTTGGTATTGTTGTTGATGTATTCATGATCTCGTTTATAGCCATCTTCAAGAGTCCTATTATGCTTTTCAAAGGGTGGCATCGCTTGTTTAATGACCTTATAGGTCGAGAAGGTCCCTTTTTAGAGACAATATGTGTTCCATTTGCTGGCCTTATTATCCTACTTTGGCCATTGGCTGTTGTGGGTTCAGTTTTGGGCTCCATTGCCTCCAGCCTCTTCTTGGGTGCCTATGCAGGCATTGTTGCATATCAGGTTAAACTATTAAATGCAAGTTTGATATTCGATAATTTCTATTACCGTCAGGGTCTAATTAGCTTCTTCTAAATACATTTTAATCCTGTTAGTTTTATAAATACATGGATATTTGATTGTAATCACACAACTGGTGAAGTGAAACTAATTTCTGTTTCAGTAAAACAAAGAATTTACATTTTCCCTCTTCATTGATTTTAGTTAAATACAATTTTTAATTATAATGATTTAATAAAGATTAGCTTTTTCACTTTCGTATCTTCATCTACATTTTGGAAAATTTGACTTCTTGCAATTTTCAGAGCTAAGAACGTACTTCAATGAGATTCATTGTTTGCATTATAGACCATGTGATGCATGCTTTATGCCTATACATCACCAATTTATCGCTCTTTTGTGGCTTCTGTTTGCAGGAGTCTTCTTTTTCATTGGGGCTTCGATATATTGTTGCATCCTTGTCGATTTATGATGAATACAGCAATGACGTTCTTGACATGCCCGAGGGATCATGCTTTCCCAGGTTTACTAAAGCACTTAAATAGATAAATAAGTAGGTTATTCTCTCTCCTCCAATAGTTGTTCTGATATTATAACGACTTATTGTAATGAAGGTTGACTTATCGAAGAGTGGATGGGCAATCATTAACGGCAGGTTTGCGTACATCGTCCTCAAGCTCAAGACCAAGCTCTTTTCGTGATCCACCTTCACGCATGAATTCACTTAAGGAACCTATGATTGATCTGAAGCCGCTTGAGGTACTTTTGATTATTTTAGTCTGCATAAACCTTGTGGATATTTTCCTCTATATTTCTCTGGATGGGTGTTTAAAGTTCTGATTTCTTTACCTCCGCTTCTTATGTCCTATTGATCTGATACTGAGTGGATTTATATTTATCATCTCTTTAGCTGCTTGATAGCTTGTTTAAGGCGTGTCAACACCATGGAGAAACTATGGTTTGTGAAGGAATAATAACGTCAACCGATATTGAAGATGCAAAGTCGAGCAAAGGAAGCCAAGTTATTAGCATTGGCTTACCTGCTTTTTGCATTCTTGAAGCACTGTTACGCTCTGCAAAAGCAAATTCAGCTGGACTTCTGTTAAGTGCGTGTCTGATTTGTCATTAACCTCTCCTGTATTCCATTAGACATGAATTATGCTGATTTCTCTCTCGATCTCTCTTAGTGCTTTCAAATGGTATTTTGAGTTTACCCTTCATAATGATGAATGCAGGTGACAATGTTGAAATTTCTAGCACAAACAGGCCCAAAGATACCTTCTTTGATTGGTTTTTTAACCCGCTTTTGATAATCAAAGACCAAATAAGAGCAGAAAATCTTTCCGAGTCAGAAGAGGAATACTTATATAGATTAGTTCTGTTGAGTGGTGATCCTGAGAGGTTGAAAAATTCAACCACTATAATGCCTCCAGAATCTGAACGAAGACAAGCTGAACTCGAAGCACTAGCTCGAAGGTTGGAATTCAAATTTCAATAAGATACAGCGAACCTTTATATGCTGTTAATGTATTATTTGACTAAGTTTTAGTCTGATCCTTCTTTCCTTTTTCTCGTGACTATTTGAAGGCTTCGAGGAATTACTAAATCCATCTCAAGGTATCCAACTTTTAGGCGTCGTTTTGATAGTCTTGTAAAGAAATTATCTGAAGAACTTTCGAAGAAAAAAGGTTCTTGCCAGTCAACTAACGGAAGTAGATCGTTATCAAGGTCAAAGAGTGCATTTGGGAGATTGTTTAGTCAGAAATCTTCAAACGGCAAAACAAGCTACAGAGGGTCTGAGAGAGAATCTCAACCAGAAGAAAGAGATATTGATATTGTTTAGGGTGGATAGATCTTAAGTAGGGACGAACTTCTGTAATTTTTAGTTCTTTTTCAAGTGTTATATTGATGGTGTGTACTTTTTTTTTTTTTTTTTTTGTAGTCCAAATGTAAATCTATATAGGTTTGATATTTCTTCAAGTGTTCTAATGATTCTTCAATTCAACTGAACCTAATTCATTTGCCAGTACAGGACACATATTTCCAGGTTTCAACTAAAGCAACTGGGAATTTCGACATAGAACAAGTTGGATAAAGGTGGCCAATCTGAGCATAGCTATCTCTACCTCTCTATAAAAGGTCGAATTTAAATCCTCCCTCTCTAGTATTCGAGGAAAAAAGGAAGCTTTGATTTAGTTTCTTTTTATCATATAACATGTGCAATTACTTTTGCAAAACAAAGTGTGTTGGTTCCGAAATGTTTAGAATGGTTAAGTTGCAAACAACAATATCCGTGTCACTGAGAAGAAGAAACTGAAAGAAGCAAAAAGTTTCTATTAGAGCGAAACTTACAGGGAGCTATAACCACCGCTCAACTTCTATATGCATGTCATGAAAATTTTTGTATTCTATATTTTGCATATATAGTAAGAGGTACAGAGAGAGAGAGAGAGAGAGAGAGAGTGAAGGGAGAGAGAGGAAATACACCATCACATCCCCTACTTGATTCTGCATCTCATCATAAATCTTTTCTTCAGCCTTCTTTCACCATGTCTGTTGTCACCACCACCATCGCTCCCTAGCAGTTTCAGAAACAGCAAAACCATTTTTTCTGCATCCAAGCACAAAAATTTGTAGTTAATTCTAACAAGATTGCGAGAAGATGAAGCCTAAGTGGAGCCTAGGATTAAATTATCGATAAGATATTGATATCGACGGATATTCTTGTAAATGTAAGTAGATGAAATTTTTTATGTTTTATGAGCATTTATAGAAGATATTTGAGATATCAATGGATATGTGATATCTATGTCGAACTCTTCAATTTATGGATATATCAAAGTGTTGTTGGATATTTTCATTATTGAGCCAGCGTTTTCTTTTTTATGTTTTAGTCAATGATATAATATAATGTTTTAATAAGTTGCTTAGCGTTTCTTTTGCACAGGCTGACTAACTAAACTTAGTGAAATTACTTACCATAGGAGAATATTGATAATTCTCTTCTTGTCTGGATGTATTGTGTTTTGCTGCTGTGTTCCCAGGAGCCTCATTCGACTTCTTCTCATCTCTAGCTTTGCTAAATATTACTGTAAATCCTTCGGCGGATGCTGGGTTGTTGACATCCCACTCGCCGAACTTCGGCAAGGGGCGACCTTTATCCTGCTATAGTCATTAGAAAAGTACAAGAATTCAGATCTTTTTCATTCATAATTATTCTTGTGAATTCCCATATTAGTCAGTTCTTCCGTCTCTTGCATAGAACGTTTCATGTTAATGTATAGATCTCTTCCTATCTTGTGTTTGCTTTTGGCCATCTATTTCTATGAAAGCAATGAAATGAATTCTGCTGATATGGGTATCAAACAAGGCAGGTATGTCAGGGAGAGAAGTAAATGGAAGCTAATTCATGATCATATATTGATCATCATTCCCACAACAGAGGAAAAACAAAACAATAGATTCCAAATTTATGCCAGATTCTTTCCCATTTTGAATGTTTTACAGGCAACAAATTCACAAATTGCATTTTCTACCAGAAAGTGATACAAAACATCATAGCTAAGCCATATTACAGATTTATATAAAAAATTCAATTGATAGAATGCAAAAAAATGTCATTTCTAACATAAAAACGCCACAGCTAAGCCATAACATAGATAGATTTGTTTTTTCCTTTAATACATGTAACCTTATCTCAATTCACATTTCCCAAAGAACCTTGCAAAATCTTCACATAGAGGATCATAGTCGATAGCGATGCAAATAGAATCGAAGAAGAAGAGGAAGAAGAGAGAATCTTACCGAAGCCATTAAAATACATTAACAAAGCTTTCTGCACAGAAAATGAAAGTGAGAGATAGAGAGAGAGAAGGAAGAGGGAAGGGAAGAGGGAGAATGGGGTGTTGGAAGCTAAAATGGGAATAACAGAAGCCGAGTATATTGGTAACTCCATTTTAAGCCCCTTCCTTAACTTCCCTTACATCACTTCCACAATTCTATCTTTATTACTTTCCCCTCTAACCCATTTGCTTTTATTTTGATTAAATCCCTTTTTTAAGGCTCTATGTATTCCTTTTTTTTTCTCTCAACTTTTTGTTTATTAACAAAATTAATATTTATTTATTTTTGAGTTCAATCATATCTAAGACAAAGAGATTTGAATTTCTGACCATCTTGTTGTGAATATATGTTTTCATCCTAAGTTAGTAGGAAAAAAAAAAGAAGTACAAATAAGTAACAATAATGTATAGTAGAAACCAAAAAGTTGTTTATTGAGTTTGAATTAGGTTTTGAAATATTATTTGGTTTAGAAATATGGCTAGGGTTAATGTTGCTTTGAAGTATAGCCAAAAAATGTTTATTATACACAATTCATTTTTCTTTATTTTTCATGATTTAATTGTTGAATTAGAGTTTTTGGACCAATCACAAATTACTACGTCATTTGTCAAGTGAATGACAAAATTATAACTAACTGAACTTGGGTCTAATTAAAAGTTGACACGTGTCTCGAATTGAAATTGAAAAAATAAATTTGGCGAATCCTGACGGTGTCGTGTTTTCTTATTAACCATTGGATTAAATTAATTATTTTGGTCCAATTAAATATTAAGATTTGGGCTAAAGTACAATTGAGTCCAAAAATAGGTTTAATATAGCCAAAAATACTGAATAAAACCCAAATCCATATAGTTCGCCCAAGGAACCAAGCCTATGGACCAACCAAGTCCAAGCTCACGAAGCCCACGTGAGAACTCTATAAATAGAAGAGTTCTCTTCATTAGTGAGATTTATAAAATTTTACTCCATAGCGCCTACATAGGATTCTTCCAATAACTAGATGACTTCATACCCTTGAGGACTAAACCACTCTTTGAACCTCAATTCTCTTGGAGATTACAACATCATTCTAAGACTTCAACTCCAAGAACATTCATGCTCTTCGCTTCCTCAAATCAAGAATACACATTCAACTAAGAGAGAATCAAAGGATCAAGTATTAGAGATCGAACCGCATCGCATCAGATCAACATAAACTCAAGTTCAACTCCACGAAACACATTTCTCTGGAAACTTTGTGCGAACAAATTGGCATGTTCAGTGGGACCTCTCTACCTCTCATCTCTCTCGTCATCTAAATCAACAAACCAACCAATGACACTCAAGAAAGTTGGATCCAACATAACTATTCTAAGCGACTTATGCATAGGACCTGTCGTCAGCACCCGTTAAAAGAAAGTCATGTAAGAACAAAAACAAGGTTTTGTCCTTGCGAAAGAAAGCTAGGAACAACTGACGAAATCTTCTAAAGTCGGGATCGTGATTAGAAAATTCTTTGTTCGGCAACTTTGGTTATGCGTCTGACCAACCAAAGAGAGAAGCACATGTATACTAGGATTCAGGAGCCACTAACCATGTTTGTTATTTTTCTTATGAAAGTAGTTCTTGGAAACAGCTTGACGACGATGAGATAACGCTCAGTGTTGTAACAAGAGAGCTACTCTCAGTCGAAGCAGTGATAGACTTGAAGTTGTTTTTTAGAGATAAATTTCTTTTGTTAAAAAATGTGTTACTTGTTCATAAGATGAAGAGGAACCTTGTATCTATCTCATGTTTAATATAACAGATGTATAAAGTAACTATTAACATTAATGAAATGTTCATTGGTAAAAAAGGTGTTCAAATCTGTTATGCAAAACTAGAAAACAACTTATATTTGTTAAGACAAACTAGATCAAACATTATTTTGAATACAAAAATGTTTAAAACAACTGAAACTCAAAACAAATGACCAAATGTTTCTTCTAACTTATAACTTTGGCACTTGAGAGTAGGCCATATTAATCTCAATAGGATTGGGAGATTGGTTAAGAGTGGTAATCTAAATAAGTTAGAAGACAACTCTTTACCACCTTGTGAGTCATGTCTTGAGGGTAAAATGACAAAAAAAATCTTACTGAAAAAGATTTCAGAGCCGAAGAACCTTTAGAACTCGTGCATAAGGACCTTTGTGGACCGTTGAATGTCAAATCACGAGGAAGGTATGAATATTTCATCAATTTATTGATGATTATTTGAGATATGGTTATGTTTACCTAATGCATCATAAGTCTGAAGCCCTTGAAAAGTTGAAGGAGTACAAGGCAGAGGGTGAGAACTAATTAGGTAAAACTATGAAGACACTTCGATCAGATCGAGATGGTGATTATATGGATTTAAGATTTCAAAACTATTTGGAATCAAATCACAACTCACTGCACCAAATACTCCTCAGAAGAATAGTGTATCAGAAAAAAGAAACAGAATCTTGTTAGACATGGTTCACTCAATGATGAGTTTTACCGATTTGCCTAAAATTTTTTTAGGACACACGTTAGAGACCGCTGTCTATATTTTTAACAATGTTTTCTCTAAAAGTGTTTCAAAAACACCCTATGAATTAGGGAGAGGACGTAAAGATAGTTTACTTTACTTCAAAATTTAGAGATGTCCAGCACACGTGCTGGTACAAAATTCAAAGAAACTGAACCAACGTTAAAAAATATGCCTATTTGTAGGCTACCCAAATGAAACAAATGGTGGTCTATTCTATGATCCTCAGAAAATAGACTGTTTGTATCGACAGACGCCTCATTTTTAGAGGAAGATCACATTAGAAAGCATCAACCTCACAGTAAACTAAAATTGAATGAGATTTTTGAAGAAACTATAGATCAATCAACAAAATTTGTTAATAAAACTAGTCTATCTTCTAAAGTTGTTGATGGAGCTAGCACCTCTGGCCAGCCACATCCATTTCAAGAGTTGAGAGTGCCACGACATAGTGGAAAAATTACCCATCAACCTAACCGTTACCTGAGTTTCACACCTTATGATGGAGTCGAGGATCCATTAACTTATAAACAATCAATGAATGATGTGGACAAAGATCAGTGAGTTAAAGTCATAAACCTCAAAATGGAGTCAATGCAGTTTAATTCAACCTTGGAACTTGTAGATTAACCAAATGGAGTAAAACCTATTGGTTGCAAATGAATCTACAAGAGGAAATGAAATGTTGTGGGAAAGGTAGAGATCTATAAAGCAATACTTGTAGCAAAGGGTTTTACCTAGCAAGAGGGAGTAGACTACGAAGAAACTTTCTCTCCTGTTACTATGCTTAAGTATATCAGAATACTTTTATCCATCTCCACGTATTATGACTACAAAATATGACAAATGGATGTAAATATTGCTTTTCTGAATGACTATCTTGATGAAAGTATCTACATGTCTCAACCAGAGGGGTTTATAAAATAGGGTAAAAAACATAAGGTTTATGAACTTAAATGATCCATCTATGGATTAAAACAATCCTCTCGATTCTGGAATATGAGATTTAATATTATGATCAAATCTTATGACTTTATGCAAAACGTTCAAGACCCTTGTGTGTATAAAAGGATTGTCAACTCTACTGTAGCTTTCTTAATATTGTATGTTGACAACATTTTACTCATTAAGAATGGTGTAAAATAATAGTCTGACATTAAAGAATGACTAGCTACTCAGTTCCAAATGAAAGATGCAGGTGAAGCTCAATATGTTCTAGGGATCCAAATTGTTCGAAATTGCAAGAAAAAAATGCTAGTTTTGTCTCAAACAACTTATATGGACAAAATATTGTCTCGATATAAGATACATAATTTTAAAAGAGATACATTACCCTTTAGGCATGAAATTCATCTGTCTCAAGAATAATGTCATAAGACGCATCAAAAAGTTGAGGATATGAGACGTATTCCCTACGCATCAGCTATTAGGAGCTTGATGTATGAAACGGTATGTAAAATATCTGACATATGCTACTCTGTAGAGATAGTTAGCAGGTTATCCACTCCTGGATATGATCATTGAACTGCCATTAAGAATATCCTCAAGTATCTTCGAAGAACAAAGAACTATGTCCTCGAATATGGAGGTGGAGATTTGACCCTTACAAGATACAATGAGTCTGATTTTCAATTTGAAAAAGATTCAAGAAGATCAACATCAAGATGATCAATGTTCTGTCTAAACATAGGAGCTATAGTATGGAGAAACATCAAACAAACTTGTATTGCTGACTCCACATTGAAAGTTGAGTATGTAGCTACCTGTGAAGCAACAAATAAAGAAATTTGGCAGAGAAAATTCTTGATAAATTGAAAGTCATTTCAATATGCATCTGCTAATTACGATTTATTGTGATAACAACTGAGCAGTTGCAAATTTCAATGAACCTCGAAGCCATAAGCGAGGTAAGAATATTGAGCGAAGAACATTCTAATCAATGATATTATACACCGAGGAGACGTGATAGTCACTTAGATAACCTTGAAAAACAACTTATCTGATCCATTTACAAAGACTCTCATGGTTATAGTGTTTGAGGGTCACTTAGTCAATCTAGAATTACAGATTCTGTAAACTAGGACAACAAAGAGAAATATTGGGTATATATCTAATGTATGTCCAAGTTTATTGTATTTAATTTTCTCACTTAAACTCGACATTTATAAATTATACCACTAAAGTTTTAGTTCAAGTGGGAGTATGTTGAGTTTTATGTCCTGAAACTCGTGAGTTGTGAATGTTAAAATGTTCTGTGATTTACTAAAGTTGTTATTGAGGTATTGTTTAACAAATTGTTATTTAATAAGAGATTTGCTAGTCATAGACTCAGAATCCAATAAACAAGGTTTCTTGACTATAGTATGAGTATTTGAACTTTATATAGAGATATAAACATGGATCAAGCTCGAGTAATAGTATAAATGGTCTATAGTATAGGAATAAGATTGTTTCCTTATTTTGGAGACATTATGGATGCGATCCACTTTCTGTTTTGTACAAACAAAATGATCCTCAGATGTTCATGTAGAGACATGCGAGTGAGGGCATTCTATGAATGAGATTGTATAAGACTGGACCATGAAATAGTCACTTTTATATTATAACACCGTTAATTGTCTAAAACTGATTATTTCGACTTAAATGACCCAGGTAACTCGACCTTAATCCTAAGCTGATTATGAACACTTGTTCACATAGGATTATCTTTAGATCTTCGTAGGTGAGGGAAACTCATCAACATTGGTACAATAGACCTTCCATTTTAGAAGTAAGATCAGGTGGATAGCTGGAGACATAGGGTGCAAGACGAAATTCACTCCTACCCACTTTAGGGTTAGTAGATAGATTGTTCCCTTAAGTGTTGAATCCTGATCTTGAACAAAGGGGCCCCGCCTTCTCACTGACCTAAGAGGAATTCGATTTATAGATTGAACCATAAATAAAAATTTCATTAGAAGATGAGCTGAGACTTAAGGAACAAGATTTAATTTTGTGGCTAAAATGGTATTTTGACCCAGCTGAGATTACGAACAACCTGTGAAGGGTTGACTTACTAATCATGGTTATATCAGGTGGACATAATTATATCTACAATGAGAAGAGTACACCTACGAGCTATAGTGGACATCTCGATTAGTTAACGAATGTTGATTAGCTCGATTAAAAGAGTTTAGCCAGTTAATTTTGGATTGTTGAAGCTCATGATCTGTAGGTCCATTAGGTCCCTCTACTAGCTCATGATCTGTAGGTCTATTATGTCCCTCTACTAGCTCATTATAGATTTAAGCTTAGAACAGTGTGATCGAGAAGTTTGAAATGTTTGAATTGGTTTAAGATTGTATCGTTAATAATATTAGATATAATTAATGATTATAAATGAAGAGAGCAATGATATTTAAATAAGATTTAAATATCAAAAATTCAAATAAGGATTTGAATTAGGTCAATCTAATTGATTGAGATTTGTGATTAAAATAATAATTTAACTATTAATTAATTAAATAGTTTAATTAATTAATTAATTTTATTTAATTAAAATTGGATCTTTGCAAATTAATAGGATTAATTGAAAAATTATTTTAATTAAAAAAGGATTTTTTGGAAAATTTCAAATTTTAGAAAATTAGATTGAAGAAGTCAAAATTGTTGACATTCCTTGGTGGATATCTCCAAACAATGGTGCATTATGAATAACCTCGTTGCTTGAATGTGACAATGTGTTGTTCTTTCGACGTCAAAGCACAAATCTCACTTGCATGCAACTAAATTAAAAACTAAGTGTTAGTTTGCATGTGTTTTGGCTATGAAATGTTCAATTAGTTGAGATTTTAGATGATAAACTTGATGATTTTTTTTTCAGAAGATTCATAAGTGTTCATATGTACTCTTTCTCTAATCTCGCCAACTTGATCACAAATTTGATCCCATCAAGTTTTTTTAAGTCCGAAGGATAGTAGAGAAGTTCTTTGTGATTGTCTACAACTTGATTGTGTTCATTTTCATCAACCACAGAGAGAGAATTTTGAGCTACAAAGGTAAGTGTTCTGGTTTTTCTTTTTCTTTTTTTTCCCCCCTAAATCTAACATGTTTTCATCCTCAAAATTTCATAAAGACTGTTTTAATTTGATCCACTTCACTTGCATGTTAATTTATCCTTCATTCTCCTTAGCTCTTCTCCTCTACATTCTGTTCAACATGTTTAGATCTGAATATTTGAACAACATGTGTTCTAAACTTCATCTTTGTTCTAGAGTTTGATCTATTTCATTGTTTTTATGGATGCTTCTTTATTATTTTGATTGGTTCAATGCAATAACTTTTTATCATGTTTGCTTGTATCTAATTGAATACTTGATCACCATTTAATTGTTTAAGGTTTTCAGATTTGATGGAGAAAAAGCTTTGTAAACCGGAACTAGAATGATAATTTAATGTTGAACTATGCATGAGAATGATAGAAGAATGTTAGAGGTCATTGTTGAAGAGACATAATGCATATCTAATTATCTCAATTGCATGAAAATAGAATTGGATTTTAGGTATTAGAAAGGGTTGAGTTCGAGAGAAGAAACCTAAATATTTGATCTTTTATGCCCACGTTGATGAATTGAATTAATAGAAAGAACTTTATTTAATTTATAACAATCTTGAATGAGATCAACACCCTAGGACATCCTAACGAAGTGATTTTTCTTGAGTCGAATATTTATTTGCTTAATGTTTTGTGTTTTATTAGTTTAGTATACATCAATTTCTCATTTATCAAAATAAAATGAGCAACATTTACATAATAGCTTAGCACAGTCTTACAATACCAATCTCTGAGGACCATACCCTTTACGAGATTTATTACTTCGATACGTACACTTGGGTTACTGTTGTCAAGTTTTGGCAGCGTTGTCAGAGATTGGCGATAGGTTTGTGCTTAATATTGGGAAAACGAAGCTAGTTTTATTGTTGATATGATGTTGTGCGTTTTGATCGATAGATTGAACGGACATTAAGACTAATTAGGAGAAATCTTAGAGTTGATTTTGAAACTATGGAGTGACAAACGAACGCAAGAACTATAAAGGATCACTTCTAACTAGTTATCCCTATGTCACAGCTTGGAATCACTGAAACGCTGATAAATGCAAACAACTTCGAGTTGAAGCCTGGTTTAATTCAGATGGCACGAGATGGTGCATTTAGAGAAACACTAAATGAGGATCCGCACAAGCACATTCAAGAAGTTTTATAAATTTGTGGAACGGTAAAGTTGAATGGGATTTGAAATGATGCTATCCGTTGAAGAGTATTTCCTTTTTCCTTGTAGGTCAAAGCAAAGGATTGATTAAAGTCTATTCCGGCTGGAAGCATAACCACTTGGGATGAGTTTGGCTCAAGCTTTTCTAAAAAATTCTTCCCACCAGTAAAGATTAGCTGGTTGAGAGTCTAAATAGATACGTTTAGGCAAAAAAATAAAAGATGAACCATTGTTCGAGGTACAAGGATCTGCTGCGAAAGTGCCCTCAACATGTGTATCCTAACTAGCTTTAAGTGCAGATGTTTTACAATGGATCGACTAGTACGAAAAAATATGTCTTAAATGTTGTGGCAGGTGGTTTTATATTTGCTAAGACTTCTGAAGAAGACGAACACACTCCTCAATGGAATGGCTTCCATTAGTCACAATTAGCCATTAGAAAGATCAACACCCAGAGCTGCGGGGCTCAATGAGCTCCAAGAGGTAAATGCATTGAAACCACAAATGACTTCCTTAACTAACATAATTAATAAAATTGTCTATAACACCAATCTTCAATTGCAGCGATGCCAGCTCGCAGTGCAGACTCAACATGGGAACATTTAGATCCTGAGCATGCCAATTTTATGCAACGAACTAACCACTACCCATGAGCACACCAGTCATCCAAGTTCTTTCCATATCAGTCACATCAGCAACAACCAACAGATTACACTCCAGATATGAGAAATAAAGAAAATTTCTCTTATGCTAACACTAGGAATGTGTTGTAGGGTCCCACAGAGATGGAAAAGAAGCTAAATATGGAGAACATATTGATTGAATTCATTAAAGAGTCAAAGGCCCGGACCACAACTCTTGAAAATACTGCGCAAACTGTAGTTAACAACATGCAGAATATGTTCACCAATCTACAAGGTTCAGTGAGTACAGTGCCAACCCATGACAAAGCCATTCAACATATGGACGCCAAGATAGAGCAAATGGTTGTTGCTGTAAATTCCACCAAGGTAAGTAATGTTTCCAGCACACTTGGAGGGGGCCCTATGAGCAATGCAACTCAATCACCTTGTTCGTCTTCTTCATCGTGTGATTTAGGTGCCTCAGTTAATCTTATGCCTTTGTTCGTGTATAGGAAGCTTGGACTTAGATAAGTGCAACTGATAACTTGTAGAAATACAAGTTATAATAGCCTTTTACTTAGAATAATAGAGAAAATTGAAAGAAAAGTGACATAATATCGATGAATTCCATGAAAAGGATAAACCATGTGATCTAAAAATTACAAAAATCAAAATGTCTGATTATCACAAAAATTTCATGTTTAAACGCATGATAATGCGAAAAGAAGAAGAACGTGGAATAAAGAGCAGCGTCAGACGATCAAAGCTAGCTCGTGTCAACCAACCATGCGAAGAAGAAGATACCATGTAATGAAAATTGCTACATGATAAACGAGTTGGTGAAGATGTCAGCGAAAATGACAAACAACATTCATAATGACGCAAAGGAAGAAGTGTAGTGATGCAGTGATGTAGAAGATTTTATCATCCAATGTCAGATCCCATGTGTTGTTGCATCCCTCAATGCCTATAATAGGCACCAAGAGATTCAATTTAATATATAACCTTTGGAGTTGAGATTATCTTCCTAAAGCTCAGCCAAATTCACCATTGTCATTCCCTTTCCTATCTCTTTGCATTAAGCTTTAGGTGAGAGCTTGGAACTTTGTGACATTAGAAATGGGGTCCAAAAATCTCACTCCTCTAACTTTCTTAGAACAAAAAACAATGGAGCCAAAATATGTAAGTGATGGGATAAAAGCCCATTGCAGCGGAAGAAACACAAAGCGTTCTCAATTTTATTTTGGAAAAATTTAAAATACAATACATTGGGAAAAATACAGAAACAATTTACTGAGGCTAAGCATGCTTTTTAGATAAAATTACAGAGAAGAAAAACTTACTTTAGGTGCAGTCTCTGAAATCT
>JBBPDJ010000020.1:15057710-15084435 GCA_037974625.1 Cucumis cinereus
TTATAACCCAGATGCTCTAAGGCCAACCCCTAAATCAGGTACATAACGAACCATCTTAACACCTTATACGCCAAAACATAGATTCCGTATAAGCAATCCTTACCTCAAGTTATCGAGATTCCGTTGATCGAATTTAGCTCCCAAAAGACCTTAAACACACAAGAATTCAAATCAATACTTTTTTCCTTACAACAGAAAATATTAAGTAATTCCAACAGTCACTACTCACTTCCGAGCTCACCAACGAACCAACACTAGCAAAAAGGCAGCGGAGACAAGAAGTGACAAAACTTCAGAAACTTGGCTTGGCTCGACTCGGGGAAGTAGATCTGGCTCAGGTTGCAGATCCAAGCGTGAAGCGGCTCGGGCGTGTGCAAGGAGACGTAGCTGCAGATGGAATCGGCTCGGGCGGCTGGGAGACGAACCACGCAGCGTCGTGGCGTGCGGCTTCCTCGGCTCGGGTAAGGTGCAGATCTGGCAACGCGGAGGCGTGGGCGGCTTGGCGATGGGATTCGGCTCGCGCAAGGAGGGCGGCTGGGCAAGGCTTCGGGCTGACGCGTCGATCGGCTTGAAGCGACGGACGACGTCGGCTTGGAGAAGGGTTGGCGACGAGGCGTGCGGCGTCGTGGAGCGAACGGAGCTGGGCGACTGCTGCGAGGCTCGACGTGGAGAAGACAGATCTGGCGCGGCTTGAACAGAGAGGCGATGCGGCTGCGAGCGAATCTGGCGTGCGGCGCTAGGGAGAGGCGCGGCTGGCGACTTGCTGTGTTGACGTGGCTGCGAGCGACTGGACGTGGCTGGGCGAGCGGCTGGACGTGGCTGGGCGAGCGGCTGGACGTGGCTAGGCGAGCGGCTGGACGGCGGCGGCGCTAGGGCGGCTAGGGTTAGGGTTTCTCCTATGGAGGGAATTGGAAGAGATGGGGAAGATGCATTGCACGTAATCCAAGGCATCTAAAATAAATAAATAATAAAAAAAATATTATTATTATCATCATTATTTTCCCTTTTTATTTATTTTTTTCCAAATCTCCACTTTTTCCTTTTCTTCTTTCCAACTCTCCATTCCCTCTCTCCTAATTAAAACCAAATTTTCTCTCTCTTCTCAATAATTCTCTTTTCTTTTCCCCAATCACAAACAACCAACCATCACCAATTAAAATTAAACCCCAAACTTTAAATCCAAAAATTAAGCATCCTAAAATTATAAATTTCCTTAAAAATTTGGGATGTTATATTTACTATCTACGAGTTTTAGGACATAAAATCCAACAGTAAGAAATAGCATTCTCGAACTTGACACAACTTTCTTTCTTTCAATTTGTATTTTCTACTTCTATTGTATTTGTATTATGAATTTGATGTTCGGAAAACCTAAAGTTTTTATTAAGAATACAATTACCTTTCATTATCATTCTTTCACTTTTTTAGTGACTTCATCTTTAAGCTTTCTATGTTATGATTGAAATGAAATTTGAAAATGTTTTCTCTAAAAAGTATTGATGAATGAAGTACTCAATTTGTTTAATTAGAGTTATCCCCAATGCTTAATTCTATTTGAGAGAACAAATTAAGTAATGGTAGTTAACTATTCGAGAGAGCAAGTAACTAAGACCTTATTAAACAAGCGAAGAAATGATTTAAGAAATAAAATCAATTCTGCGTTTTGAACCTTATCATACATATAAAAAATGCGAGTGTGTGTGACATTTAGGTGCCAACAGTTTGCTTGCCTTAAATAAAGGTTGAAACATGAATGTTGTATTCAAATTTATTTCGATAACACTCACACGTTTCTAACTTCAACATTTATATCCCAAAAGGTGAATATATGCGGCGAAAGTCTGAGATGTTGCTTGTCTTAACTCGAAGTTAAATATGAAATTTGCATTGCCTCAAAGGAATCTTACCTCTTTTCATTTCGTGTTATTTTATAGAAACGCTTTTTCTTCGACTTTCCTCATTTTGTACTAAGTTAAAGTTGGTTCAATATTGTTCATACTCATTCACCACCATGTCACTTATCGTATTCCACCCATAATGTACATAATAGCTTTAGTTTAGATAAAGTGATACTGCAAATATAATTTCACACTGTACAGACATGACAAAAGACAAAGGCTAAGCGTTCTAATTCAATTATCACAAAATCTTTGTGTTCGACCCTAGATTACTCAAGAAACCTCTCTTTCGCTTATACTTGGACAAGAGGGAGGAAAACTTGTATGCAATAGACACATTTTAAGGTTTAAGGTATGTGATAGAATTACGCATATTGCACTTTTTATCGTACAGTGTAATCTTGTCGCCTAACTTAAGTTGCATACATAGAGCCAAGTTTTTTTTTATAAAATCCACAAGTAATCAGATCGCATAGAATTATCACACTGCATGCTTCATACATATACATTTGCGTTCATGTAAGACCATCAAACCATGCATTTGCTTACACAACAGTAGCCAACCATTCTATCGCTGCAGCTGGCTAAATGTTCCTTCATATACCCCCACGTTATTGTAGAGGACGTGTCAGCCAATGTCAAAAAATTCATTTTTTCCTCTGACTTCATCTGCTTGATATGGAAGAGGACGCTGAAGTTCCAATCACCTCGGGAGACCATTTCTGGCAACTGGTAGAGCTCTTATTGACATTCAGGATAGTAAACTGACCTTTAGGGTCAATGATGAGCAGGTAACTTTTGATCTCTACAAATCTCTTAAACACCAGGATGAGGTAAGTCAGTGTTACAGGATAGATAATTTTAATGAGCATGTTTTATCTGATGATAGCCCTCTTATGAAAACTTTTTTGAATGATTCTACGTCTGAAAAAGTTTAGCTGAAGAAAACTGAATTACTGCATGTTGATTCTAGTTGAAATGATGATTTGAAGCTGAAAAATATTTTGATAAAAATGATTATGATTCTATTAAGATTGGAAATGTGAATGACATGGGCGAGAATTGTTGATTTCAGGTGGTTCCATATGGAATAGGGAAACCACCTTGAGATCCTACTTGACTTGTGAGCTCCGCTAGTTAGATGACGTTAAATTTAGCGCTTCTTGGTAGGCAACCCAAGCATTTAATGTTTTCTTTTGCTTTTGTTTGTAGATACTTAGCCACTTATTGTAATTTGAAGGGGGTTAGACTTTAGGAAGGCTAGGGTTCACAACTGAGGCTAAGATGCAAATGTTCAGAGTGTCTTCTAGAGCCAAAACATGGAGCAAGGGAGATCGAGAGGCTATCATGGATTTGGTACTAGAGATGGATCAAGACCAAGGAATAATCTCTTCTTCTTAGTACTCTTCTATATTCAGTTCAGCAGGCTTAGATATGAATATTTGAACATCATATATGGCTAAACTTCATCTTTGTTCTAAGGTTTGCTTGATTTCATTCTGGATGTTTCTTTAGTATTTTGATTGGTTCAATACAATAACTTTTTATCATGTTTTCTTGCATCCAATTGAATGTTTGATCATCATTTAATTGTTTAAGTTTTCAGATTTGCATGAGAAAGAGATTTGGAAACCGAAACTAGCATGATAAACTAACATTTAACTATGCATGGGAATGATAGGAGAATGTTAGAGGTTATTGTTAAAGAGACTTAATGCAATATCTAATTATCCCAATTGCAAGAAAATAGAATTTGATCTAAGATAATAGAAAGGGTTGTGTTCGAGAGAAGAAACTCAGATATTTGATCTTCTATGCCTAAGTTGATGAATTAAATTAATTGAAAGAACATCCTTTGGTCCATAACAAAATTGAATGAGATCAACACCCTAGGACATCCTAACCAAGTGTTTTCTCTCGAGTCGAATATTTATTTGATTATTATTTTGTGTTTTATTAGTTTAGAACATCAATTTCTCGTCATTTTTCAAAATAAAATCAGCAACATTTGCATAATAGCTAAGCATGGTCTTACGATACCAATCTTTGAGGATGATACTCTTCATGGGATTTATTACTTCAATAAGTACGCTTGCATTAACGCTGTCAAAGAGTTCAAGCACTCTGGCAAGTTACACGACCCCGATGGAATGTATCTAACAAGAGTGAGGTCTTTGATGACAAAATGAAGTCAAGTGTCTGACCGCTATTGCAAGTTACACAACCTCTAAAGGATGAGTTTAGCAAGAGTCAAATCGTTGATGAGAAAACTTAAAGAGTACCAACATGCAACAAAAGCAATTGGATCAAATATCATCCTAATTACACTAATTTTTAGAATTTAAACATGCTTTAAAAAAATTCAAAAAATTGAGTTTTAGTGTTCATACCTTTGAAATTCAAACTCAAACTCAAGCCAACTTCATGCAAATCAAATTTGCACAAATAATTGACACTTAAACTTTAGGAGATTTAGAGGATTTTGTGGTAAACTATGAAGATTACACTTTATCAAGCAAGAAGCATTTCACCATAATTCACCTTATTTACGATAAATCCACTAATTGTGGATTTTTATACTAAGTTTGTCAAAACCTTGACTTTTAACTTTCAAAAGTTAAAATTTATATTTTCCTTCAAAATAATTAATTAAACTTGTTTAATTAATTTAAAATTAACTTAATATCAAATATTAAATTAATATTTTACCACTAATATAAATCAATCTGACTAACCGAATTCGAATCCCTATTCAAATTTTTTATATTTAAATGCTATTAAATAGCATTTCTCTCTCAACAACAAATAATTAATCATATTGATTATTAACGATTTATTATTTAAATTAATTTGAACAATTCGAATTTTACGATCGTATTGTTCTAAGATCAATTTCTTTACGAGCTAGTTGGGAGACATAATGGACCTAAGAATTATAAGTTCCAACGATCCGAAATTAATCAGCTAAACTCTTTAACTTAGCTAACCAACATTTGTTAACTAACGAAACTATCCACTATAATCCGTAGTTGCACTCTTCTCACTATAAATATAATTGTGTCCACTTGATATAATCATGATTAGTAGGTCGACCCTCATTGGTTGTTTGTAATTTTGGTAGGGTCAAAATACTGTTTTACTCCCAAAATTACATATTGTTGCTTAAGTCTTGTTAATTATCTAATGAACAATTGGTTTATGGTCTAACCACTAAACGAGTCCCTTCAGACCAATGATAGGGTGGGGCCCCTTATTCAAGTTCCGAATTCAGCACTAAAGGAAACAACCTTTCTATTATCCTTAGAAGCTGGTAGGAATGAACTACGTGTTGCACTTATATTCTTAGCTATCTACCCAATATTACCTTTAAAATGGAAAGTTTATTGGGACGACACTATTGAGTTGTCCTCACCTATGCAGATCTAAGGATAATCCTGAATAAACAGGAGTTCATAGTTAGTTTAGGATTAAGATTGAGTTAGATAGGTCATCAAAGTTGAAGTAGTCAGTTTTAAATAGTAAACAGTGTTATAATGTAAAAATAACTATCTCTTGGTTCGATCTTATGCAAACTCTTTGTATAAGACAACCCCACTCACATGTCTCCACATGAGCGATTTATGGTCACATCGTCTGTACTAAATACAAAGCGGGCCACATCTATAGTGTCCCCAGAATATTGTGTCCAACTATATTCTTATATTATAGACCATTTAGACTATCAACTCAAACTTGATCAACTTTTATGTCACTACCTAAAGTTCAAGCATTCATACTATAGTCAAGGAACCTTAGTTTATTGGATTCAGAGTTTATAACGAGCAAATCATTTATTCAATAACCATTTATCGAACAATATCTCAATAACAACTTTATTGTATAATAGAATACTTTAACATTCACAAATCACGCGTTTTATGATATAAAACTCAATAAAAACAAAGTTCGACAGTTCTTAGCAGAAGTAGGTCACTAACGACGAAGCAGAAATGTTCGATCATTTCTAGAAGAAGTGGGATCGTTCACGACAAAGTAGAAATGCCCAACCATTTCAGGCAGGAGTGGGGTCGCTGATGGCGTAGTAGAAAAACTCAATCGTTCCAACTAGGAGTGGAGTCGCTGATGGCAAGGCAGAAATGCCCAACCATTTCTAGCAGAAGTGAGGTCATTAACAGCGAAGCAAAAAACACTCAATCGTTCCAAGTAGGAGTGGGATCACTGATGACGAAGTAGAAATTCTCAACCGTTCCAAGAAGAAGTGGGGTCGTTGACGACGAATCTAAAAAGATACCATCCCTACAGAATACCAAAAATATATACAAAAAAGGAGAACTTACCTTTTGAAATTTTAGAGGAAAGAAAAAAAAAAGAAAAAAAGAAGAAAAAAAAAAAACACACCCTTATCCTAAACCTAATAAAACACACCCTTATCCTAAACCTAATTTATTTCCTTCGCACTCCTCTTGCAGCGCCTGTAATTTCTCTCTCTCAATCTTCCATTCTCCCACTCCTTGAAGGTTAAGTCCTTTGGAGATTTCAACATTCTTTCAAGACTTTAACTTCAAGAACATTCACGCGCTCCACTTCTTCAAATCAAGTAGACACATTCAACCGAAAGAGAATTAGAGAATCAAGTACAAGAGATCGAACCACATTACATTAGATCAACATGAACTCAAGTTCAACTCCACAAAACACATTTCCATTAAAAAATAGGAAAAAAGAAGTGGGGCGTAAAAATTGGGCAACAAAAATTTATGGAAACAAATTTCCCCCCTTTTGCCACTAACTCTTTAATTCCCCTCCCATCATCTCTCCCCTCATTTTCGACTACAATTTTCTCTTCTCCATTTATTCTTCTTCCTTCCCACTTTCTTGTCCTCTCATTTTTGAACAAATGAAAATTAGGGCTTATTTTCAGTCTTTCCCCTCTCTTCTCCTCTCATTTTCAAATAGATGAAAGTTAGGGCATATTTTCAGCCTTCCCCCCTCATTTCTCCTTTTGTTTTATTTACGGTTGTTAGAGGAATTTTTCAAAGTCTCTTATTGACTAAGTGCCTATTTGGAATGACTTTAAAAAATGCTTTCAAAACTGCATTTTCATTTAAATATTTTTTCTAAAAACTCCTTAAAATAAAAAACACGTGTGTTTTGACATCTTTTTTCAATTGTTTTTAGGTAAAAATTTGTTTGATTTGTTATATACTAAAAGTGTTTTTATAATTTCAAATTATAATAAAAGAAATTGTCCGTGGAGGTTTCGATAGGAATTGGCTAACGATCATTGAGGATGGTGGTTAGAGGTGGCCGATGACGGTCACTATAATATGGTAACCAGAGGTTGACAACACCGTCCATCGAAAGTCAATCAACAGCAGCCACCAAAATATGGTTGTTGGCAGTTTGTTAGTAACGATCCCCAAAAAAACGATGGATGAAAGTTATTCGATAACGGTCACCAAAAAACGATCGACGAAATTCAACAGGAACCAGTCACCTAAAACGATCAATGAAAGTTGGCTACAATGGTCACCAAATAGTAGTTGACAAAAGTTACTCGACAATTGTTTCCTGAAAAACAATTATTAGTAGTTGGCCCACAACTGTTATAAAAAAATGGTCGTTGAAAGTTGGCCAGTAAAGATCACCAAAAAAAGTTGGCGAAAGTTGACTAATTACAATCACAAAATAGCTGACGAAAGTTGGTCGACAACGGTAATTGAACCATGGAAATTTTGATCCAACTTAGTTTATGTGCTTTTAAATGTCCAATTTTAATTAATATATTTTCAATAAATTGCTAAATAAGTCCTTAAAGTTTTCCTTTTTCTATCAAGATTGGTTATATAACACTAACAATAACTTCTAAGAAAATACAATTCTTTGAGGTTTTTAAAAAATTTAAAATGGCTCATAGATAATAAATACGATCTACAAAAAAAAATATCAATAAGCATACCATTGAGACTAAATATAAATTTTTTAGAAATGTATGATATATGATCAAATATTTGAAAGTATGAAAGCTAAAATTAAACGAATGTAAAGTACACATACATAAAATGAAAAGAAAAATATCTTTTTGGCACCCTAGGTTTGGGATTTAGTTTCAAATTTATCCTATTGTTTCAAAATCTATCATTTTTGTTAATGAAATTTTAATAATTTCTTAATTTTATTTAATTAGATAACAAAAGCGTTAGCGATCCACTCAGCAGAAAGATGATAATTAAACTAATTTTAAACTAAAATATATTGATGATGTGACTATTTTAATCTCTAAAATCTCTTTTAAAAAAATATAAAACTAAAAGTAAAAGACACTCAATGGGAATCCAACTTCTCATTTCCATAGAGAAAGGAAAAGGAAGCACCGATGGAGAGACCAACGACAAGCAATTGGAGGTTGTTGTGGCCACGCAATGTCGGTAGATTGTGGCATTGAGATTCCCATGGCATTGGAAGTAGTGGTTGATAGAGAAATTTTGTTAACAGGAGCTTTATAGCTTTGTAAAATTAATTTGAAAAAATATAATAAAGGAGGTTGACACTGGGTCAAGAAGGAGATGCGAGAAACAGTTTTACTACAGGGCTAAATTATGGTATTGGTATTAATTCATATATATATAACAAGCATAAAGTTGTGTGAGGGTTTGAGCCCTTAGGCCTATACTGAATCCGCGTGGTAGGTAGAACGAAATAGAGGGTTTTGAGATTGAAGGTTGATTTTTGGGCTCCCAAGGACGAAGAGGAAAGTTAAGGAAGAAGAGAAGGATTAAAACTTCTTGAGAGACTATTTTGGCTATTCATTCCATTTATGGAAAAATTAACTTTTCAGTCTTCAAGTTTCGAAGAATATGTGCGTTTAGTTCTGAATTTTAAAAATGAAACTTTTTAGTCCTCAAGTTCATAAGAATAGACTAATTTGGTCATCGAGTTTTCAAAATGTATTTTTTTAGTCCTTAAGTTTTTTAAAATAGGTTTAAAAGATCCCTAAAATAACTTTACACTTTTATTTAAAATAATTATATGACATTTTAAATTAGAAAATAATTTCTAAAACTCATATCCTCTCTAAAACTATTTCTTAAAATTTTAAATATTATATAATTAATTTTAAAAAAATCAAACAATAAATACTTATAGGACCTTTTAAATCTATTTCTTTTATAAAAAAACTCAGGGATACATTTTGCAAATTCAAATACCAAATGAGTCTATTTTTATAAATTTGAAACTAAAAAGGTACATTTTTAAAACTCATGGACAAAACACACATATTCATCAAAACTTGAGGACTAAACATGTTTTTCTCATTTCATTTAACATCTCTCAAATCAAGGGCTTTCTTTTATTTTAATTACATGTTTTCTTAGGAAGAATATCAATTCCCATTTACAATAATTTGCCTTTGTTTAATTTAAAATTTGGAATTTTGTTAAGAGTTTTGAATATCCCCTAAAACTAAAATTAAAGATGGTTCAAAGAGTTGAGAGTCTACCTTTACATTCTAGTTCATAGTTGTTTCGAAGTTTTTCTCTCACTATCAATTTCAGTGTCTATTTTTCCTTTCTTCGTGAAAACGAAAAGTTAGATTCTAAGAAGTGTCTTTTATTTTTATTTTAAAAAAAAAAAATCACGTCATTAATATATTTTAGTTTAAAGATATGATGTGTTAATGTGGAAGTAGGATGAATGGAGTTTATGGAAGACACACGCCCACGCTCCCATGGCGGCAAAAACTGAGTGTTCAAAGATTGGTACACGCTGCCACTCCATTCCCACGGTACACAGTCCTCCGCGTCGTCGTCGAACCACCTAGACTCTTACTAATCCACGGTACCAAATTCATCTCCACCAAAACTCTTCTAAACTCTCATAATTATTCTTTTAAATTCAAAATTACTTTTGCTCCAACTTTTATATATATATATATACACACACACACACACATACAAATTTGCAGATGTTAGTGATAAATCTAGTTGAGACAATACTTTGATGGGTTGGCACAAATTCCAAAGGAGTTGTTAGCCTTGTGACAGAACTATTTCTAATTTCTCTATCAAAAATAAGGTTACCTCAATTTTTTTTATAAATTTCAAATTTTCCATTTAAAAAATAGGTTGAAATGAAAGAAAAAAATTATTAAGTGTAGATATGATTAAACTTTTAAAACCTACTAAACATGTTATTTTCATAAATTAATAATCAATATCTCACTAACATTATTTCATAAAATATAAAAGATATTTTTCATCATTATTTATATTTCTTTCTATTGTCATTTTTATAGATTTGAAATATCCACATAATCAAAGTTTAAAATATCAATGCTAATGTCTTGATTTAATGAAATTTTAAAATTTAACCAATAATATGATTCACTTCTTAAAAAAATAAAAAATAAAAAAAATTGATTTTTATAGATATATATTAATGAACAAATCACAAAAAAGTTGAAAATTATTTAAATTGGTAAATAAATATTCTTTCTTTCATAAATATGTTTACTATTTATATTATTTTATATTTTTATATTTTCTTTTTACTATAAAATAGAATGGATGTGCCATCAACAAAAGCTTAATATCAATATGCCACCGATATTAAAAACCTTGGCACTTGGATTACGACCACATCCTAAGTTATAAAAATTTTATCCATTTCTTCCAACTCTTTTAAAAAAAATATATTGTAAATTAATGATTAATTCACAAAATAATTTTTTTTTTTGAAAAAATTATCGATTATTAATTAATATAAAATCATATCAATTAATTTTATTGTGATGCCATAGCGCAAAAGCTTAAGATTTCCACACTTCCTTTCTCCTTCCGATAGGTTTCTCTTTTTTCTTGGAGGCAACAATGGCGACCGGAATCCTGAGGCGGGCATTATCCAGGGTTTCTGCATCTTCACCTTCAAGGTTCGTTCGAATTCGAGCTCACGCTTCTGAAGCTGAAGCTCAGCAAGTCGAGCAAACTGCGGCCGCCTCATCGAACCTAAAGACTTTCGCAATCTACCGATGGAACCCCGATAGTCCTTCCAAGCCTGAGCTTCAGGAGTACAAGATCGATCTCAAAGAGTGTGGCCCCATGGTTCTTGATGCGCTAATCAAAATCAAGAACGAGATCGACCCGTCTCTTACCTTCCGCCGCTCCTGCCGTGAGGGGATCTGCGGTTCCTGTGCGATGAACATCGATGGATGTAATGGATTGGCTTGTTTGACCAAGATTTCGTCTGGAGCTTCCTCCATGATTACCCCGCTGCCTCATATGTACGTGATCAAGGATTTAGTGGTGGACATGACCAATTTCTATAACCAGTATAAGAGTATTGAGCCGTGGTTGAAGAGGAAGACCGACCCGCCTGTACCCGGGAAGGAGATTCTTCAGAGTAAGACAGATAGGGCTAAGTTGGATGGAATGTATGAGTGTATTTTGTGTGCTTGCTGTAGTACATCATGCCCCAGCTATTGGTGGAACCCGGAGTCTTATCTTGGACCAGCCGCTTTGCTCCATGCCAATAGGTAATTCGTTCACTTTGATTGTTTTGTTTAATCTATGCTTCTTTTTAAAAATGAATAGAAAACAGGGACTTTTTAGAGGAATTAAGAGGCTACTTGTGGAGGTTGTTACAATCAAAGGCGTGTTTGTTTAGTTTCGTTTAGGGTGGATTAAAAGTAGTCAGCAATAATTTGGTTATTTTGGTTTCTATTTGAGGGGCTTAAGGTGCGTTTTAAACTTTTAAGGAACTAGAAAGCGGTGGCTTTAGTGAAATGGAATGCATAGTAAAACAAAAAAGCCTTAAGATGGTAGACAACAGACCTATCCTGCATATGAATATTGCGAACTATAAGATTTCTAGTGTATAATAACTAGTATTGCCATAAAAGTAGAGAAGGGAAACCATTGATATATGATCTTCTAGTGAAGAATTAGAAGGGAAAGAAGAGGTAAATCGAATGAAGATACTTATCAGAAGAAGGGAAATTCTGTTTATGGAAATGAGAGAAAGAACAGATGTCAGAGTGTCGGAAAGAATTGAAGAAACTGGAGAAACTTTGAGGTATGCCAGAGCGTGTATTTATCTGCCATTAGTGGGCCTAGAGTTTGGGCACAGCATATGCGTAGGTGTGTCTACTAGGTGGAGAAACGTTTAATTGGGGTTCTTCAACAAGCATATTTGTACACCTCTTGCGGCACTAACAGTATCAAATCATTTGTGTATTATTCACACAACTTTTACTCCGGAAAGGATATAGTCTGGTTCTCTTCTTAGTTCTTGGTAGGTGCTTTTCTTCTCTTCTCCTGCTGGGGAAATTGGTACTTGCGTGGATGGACGAACTTTTATGATTTGATTGATTGCCTATTGTATAGAGAACCGAGTAATTTATTTGATTGTTTATCACTGTTCAACAAAGTCATGATATGTCTTGGAAGATTTGATCAGAAACTCATTTGTTTGCTTTAGTGTCTTGGTGAGTTTCAACCTCTGTCTTTACTTTTTAATAGTTCACTAGGTAAAGAGAGAGTGGACGGATTGAATGATCTGTCTGGAATTTTTTTGCTGATATTGCATAAAAGAGTTTTTGGTCCACAAAATTTACTCAAGAATAGTCAACTTGATTGGTGATGTCTGGAAGCCAGATTGGCTATGCCATGCTTCCTACAACCATCTAGAGGTTAACGTTTTATAAATTACAACTTAGGAAAATTTTATTCAACATGTGATAGAGAAAGTTGAACTTATTCTATGTGCTATTTGATTTGTTGTATGTGAACTTTGGGAGCAATAAGTACTATGGGGCTGCCCATGTAAAATAATAGGGGATCAAAGTAATGAGTTTAAGTGATGATGTTTGCTTAGGATTTGTATCCTATGAGTTTCTTTGACCACCAAGTATAGTAACGTCTAGCAATTCTTCACGAAAATGAGCTGTGTATAAGCTTACCTAAGACTCACAAATATTAAAAAAAAAGATGCAAAATAGAAGATAAAGATTTCGAAGCAATGTGATCAACAGTGAAGTTTTACATCTACCTGAAATATCTTTGTATTCAACCCTTACCCTGCATTCATACTAATTCCAGATTTCATAATTTCAATTTTTTTATTTATTTTGAAGTAGGCTTCACAAGTTCATGTTGTATAACGTAATTTCATGATTTACTTGTTCCTTTCTTTCACCTCACAACGTCCTATCTGTTACCATGTAACCACTAATTGCAAGAAGATGACACAGATCATATTTATTTGACTTCAAAAATCATTCCGAGTTGCCTTTCTTGGTTATTTTGTTTCAGTTTTTATCACAGACAATTTTTCAATTACAAAATGTCCCTTTAATCCCATTTGTGTACATGCACAGGTGGATAAGCGATAGCCGTGATGAATATACCAAGGAACGACTTGAGGCAATAAATGATGAATTCAAGCTCTATCGTTGTCATACTATTCTGAACTGTGCCCGTGCCTGTCCCAAGGGTTTGAACCCTGGAAAACAGATCCAAAAAATCAAACACCTTCAGCTTGTGGGTTGAGCCTAAGTTTTTAGGTACAATGAAGCATAATAATGTTCTTTTCATTCAGTTAACGGATATATTTTGAGGACTAATGAACGCTGTGGTTTTGATTTAATAACCTGTGGATCATTTACCTTCCACCCATTCTGTACTTATAATTTGGGTATTTAAGTATTTATCTGTCCCCATATAAATATTATTGGCTTCATCTTAAGTTGCTGAACCAAGATCATCCTTTATTCCATCTTATTTGATTAAAAATGGCTCGTTTGAAAGTCAAATATATATTTGTTGTTCATTTGTTATAGCAATATAGGGGGAGAACACGGACCCAGGTTCCGTTTCCATTTCTCATTTATTCCGATGACCTTATCTGTCGATGTTGTTTTCTTAATCTACCTTGGACAGGTTTCCAAATTAATTGTCAGAAAAACGATAAACAAACGAAAGAACACGCAGAGAAGGTAGACAAACTATAGTGAAGGGCATGCAGTTTTCTTGTGAGTTATAGAATACTAACCTCATGTGGTTCTTATGACATTTTTCATTTATGTTGATACTAAACAAATGATTGTAAATACAGTGTAGAACTGAAAAGTATTATGACAGCAGATGTGGGATGATAATTACAATATTCATTAATGTGCCATAAAAGATTGTTTTCTCATATTGTTAAACTTGGCATGGAACCTATAAAATGGTGTGGCTTCTGCTGAAAACTTCACCAACTGAGCAGCTAATCTTTTACCAAACTCTTGAAAGGCAATTTTTGTTAGTTATTACAGTATGAAGTCATTGTCAATGCTTCCCTTTCTAGTTTTGGTGATCCTTGTGTTGATGGAGGTTGGTTCCAGAGTTCATGCCGGAACTCGTCTATTGTTCTTTGTAAATAGACAAGACTCTGAGTCACCTCAGTTTGTTACTGTAACAGGTACGCAATCACGAGTCTCGATATTCGCTATCGATGAGTATGTGTTAATATTTTGTTTGGTATTTTCATTAATCAAACTGTACTAGTGTGGTATATGAAGGCGAGTTTAAGTTTCGTTTATAGGTTCTTAAATTTGTATTTTGGTCTATACATTTTAGAAAATGTCTATTTAAGTTCTTGAATTTTGAAAGGTAATTATATTTCTTAGTTTTTAAGTCTGTTCTTGTTCTAGAGCTGATGATTAGGTCAACTAACAAAATGATGGTGTGATAGTTAACCTATCTTAGTATCTTCATGTTTTTTTAATGAGTTGGAGTTTTTTTACATGTCAAAAACATATATTTTATTTTTCAGTAAATTAGAAACCAAGTTTCAACTTGGAACTAATTAGAAATCAAATTAAAACATTGATGTAGGATGTTACTTCTAAAATCTTGATGATTAAATATAAACTAAATTAATATATATATATATATATATATATATATATATCATTACGCCAAGTAGTCTCGTTCAATTAACTTAAAGCTTGACACTATCAACTTCAAAATTAGAGGTTTGATTTTTTTACACCAAGTTTGAAAAAAATTAGAATAAAATAAATAAATTCAAATATAGATAACCAAAAGTTTATTTTCTTTTCTTTTTACATTTTAGTTATAAACTCTTTAATTGTCTAAAATTTAGAATAATTGACTTATTCACATGGTTTCAATTGTATTCAAACTTGGTAGCTTGAAGACATTTGTAGCATAGTTTCAAGTACGTGTTAGTTTTTAAATTACAATTTTTAGAAAAATTTAAACCATACACCTCTCTATCACTAAGACATTACGAGGACTTACTTTTGACATATTATTAGTTGGTAGAGTACTAGAAGATTACATGGCAACCACTTGTTTCTCTTAAGTATTGGAGACTAACCTGCCTAATTTAAAAGTTTGTGCACATAGTTAATTCGTTAAAAGTTGAAAGATTAAAAAAAATAGTTTAAAACAAAAGTTTCTGAAACAAATTGATTTAGATTATGGGTTATTTTGTCGCCTAACATTAAGAGAAAACCATGAATCTAGGTGACAACAGGGGTAACTTCATCTCTATTCCTGCTTCTATTTCATTCCTCATCCTCACAAAATTTTGTATTTAGCTTTATGTTAATTGGAGCGAAAACTTTTTGGGAGAATGGGAGAGTGTCGAGTTTCCCGTAGAAATTAATCCTAACTTCAATAAAATTGTTGGTTTTCCATTAGGATAATGAATATCCGAATAATTCTTAAACCTCTTAATTAAAAAATAAAATAAAGCATTATATTAAGTAATTACATAAAAGTTTAAAAATGGTTCAAACATGTGACATATCTTAGTATGTATGAGTGTTTGTGTCATATATATATATATATATATATATATATATATAGCTTTTGAGAAAATAATAGTAAAAATAATAAGACAGAGAACAGTGGTAAAAAATATATCATTTTTTTCCACTCTCCATTCCATGCCAAAACAGAGACAACAACCCTTTCTGGTAGAGGTAGATCTGAGGAGGCCACGACCTAACAAAAATGATGAACATCATTATTAGTACTTATATCTTCTTAACCCATCAACGCAAGCATCAAAATGCTTCTTTTTAAAGTTCATCCACAATTGATACTAGATGTTCTAAAATTTTCATCACTACTGAAAGTTAATTTATAAAGGAGTTTTGTCTTCTGTTAGAAATTTGAACTTTTTTTTAAAAAAAAATAAACATTGTATAAACATCTATACTAATAATTATAAATAAAATGTTATTTTAATAAAGTTTTAAACATTTTGATTCAATCACTATGTATTTTGGCAAATCTATTTGACTTCTAATAAAATCATCATTTATATCCAACCAAAAAACACAAATATTTTCCTATTTTCAATCATGAACCTTTTTTTCCACTGAGAAAAATTTTTAATTCCATTGATATATAAAATCTTGAAAAGAAAAGAAAATCTTCAATTACAAAATATCCAATTCTAAATTTGAGGTAGTAAATTAACATAATCAACCACATTGAACAAATTTGAAGAATAACTGAACTATAGAAACTAAATCGTTTATTTTACAAAATTCTAAATTGAAATCAAGTCAAACAAATTCATAATATGACCATTAATATGAATCCTCCTGATGGTGATAATCCATAACAAGAACTTTTTCCTTTTCTTTCTCAACACTTTGTCAATTATCATTATTAAACATAGAAACAATAGGTACTAAATTAAAGGAGGAGCATAGATGGAATCTTGACTTTTGCGACAAGCCAATTTCACCAAGCACTTGCAAAAAAAGCATATCTAACATTTATGAAATCTTAAGAAAAGGAAGTTTCTCATATTGGAAAATGTTTAATGCAGGGTGCAATAATGACTGTGACACTGCCTGCTGTAACTGTGATATCTGGAAACAGCCACCTCTTTGTGTGCAATGCTGCCAAGAGCCTTGACAATCTTCTACAAACCTTCTAATGCTTCCTTTGTATCTGATTTTGCTCTACTCTCACAAAGCCAATATTAAAGTCAGAAGCATCTAATACTTTGTTATTTCTTGGCCAGAGAGAAATGTTTACAAAAATAATCTATCCATTCTTTTTCAGTAAATATAATTCTTTCCTCAACTGCTCACACCTATTGTATGCCTAGCAAAAAAAGTCTTACAATATAATTTAGGAAGGCTCTTTGGATCTACAACAAGATACAAAGAAATAAAAAAAGGCACCATCCTCGCTCTCAGGGTACAATAAGAAAGTAATCAGATAAATGAACTCAAAACCTCCTCGAAAGAGCAAGAAATACTGTGGCAGATGAGATCTGAACCTGTAGATCAGCAATATCGACATCGTGACCACCTTCAACCAGACCCCATTTATCCACCTGCAAATGTTTGATCAGTTTTTTTTTTTCTTTTTTGGTTAGAATATGTTAGTGTCATTTATTTCTTAATATGACATCATCCTAGGACTCTTGCAACACAGAATAAATATATGTGTGATAAAGAATTAGGGAGCAAGAAGTAAAACCTGAAGATCTTCTTCGAGTCTAATCAACTCAATTGCTTCTTCAATTTGCAACTTTCCACGGAAAATTCCAATAGCGATCATTAAAGAATGTGCGGCTGATGCGATGGCATCGATTGATGCCAGTTCACAGTCATCAGTTTGTCTCAGAAGATCTTCAACACCCTTTACAAGACCGTCCTCCTGATTCCCTCCAAAAATACTGGAATATACAATAGGCTTAAAGCCAAATTCTGAATGCACCCAGTCAAGCAAAGGGTCGATTTTCTCCACTTGTCGTTCTGCAAGGAAAATGTAACATCTATTATGTACTGAAGCCTTTACTGTTGACAATGTGTATTCAGCTTTTATGAAAATCCATTCCTAGATGATAATCTCTTGCATCAAACAAATTGGTTAATTTTCAATCCTAATTCTTGAAGTTTTTGCATTGCGAAAAAGGAGTTAATGCGATTGTCAAGTGAGTATCATCACTTCCAAAAGATGAAGTGGAGGAGATACAGAATATATAGACTTATTGTTCCATGATTGCATGCAATATGTTTGCTATGTTGGTACGTGCATGGGGATTCAAAATTCCTGACAGAACCAGAACGAGACATTATTGAAATATGAATCTGAAAGACCCAAAGTTAGAAAAGTCTATACTCGGAGGAATTGAAGGAAGAGAAAGAGGTAAAATAGGGAAGATGATGTAATAGGTGAAGAGTCTGTTACATGAGAATATATTTGGTTGGGCCAAAGAGAATTTTGTTAGTTACATTTTTCTTTCCATTAAAAGAGGATAGGGGTGACAGTTCATTTTCATCTTAGGACATATATGAACTGTAGCTGTTTTTAGCATTGAGAAAGGGAGGAGGACCTCGAGCTTCTTTGGCAATTTTGTCTTAAATGTGAATAAATAAGTCTGGGTTTATCAGAATCACACTATGGCTGATAGTCTGATATAAAGTTCAATAAATCGTATTGAGAAATTGCCCTTTATTTAAATTCCTTTTTTCGAATAAGAAAAAATATACCGTAAGGACTGACATGTCCTCTTACTAATAACTAATAATAAAAGAAAGAGGCCGATCACTTATATCACAATCTAGGTATTATTGCAGCTACAATTAAAAAAATGTTGAAAATTTAAACTAAAAATAGCCATTGATTACTCATACCAAGATGTAGATGTTTTTGCAGCTACAACAAAAAAATGTTGTTGATCACTCGATCAGGGTATTGATGTTATTGCAGCTATAACAAAAAAAAATGTTGGGAAAATCTACAAAAGGAAAGGTGTTGATCACTAATATCAGGATGTAAACGCTATTGCAGCTACAACAAAAAAGGAAAATCTTGGGAAGTTCTACTCCAACTAATTTCTCAACTTTTAGAGCCTTCTAAGTTAATATGTTCTAGTTCTATGCATAAACTTAAATTAACGAAATACCACTCAATGTATGGCACATATTGTGTTCATCAGCCTTTAAACACAACAGTAAAATAAAGATAGGGAATGGAAACTAAAGTAACGCTCTTCCTGCACAATGCATCCTAGTGAAGTTTGAATAACCAAACGTATTAATCTGTTATCATCAAGAAATAAGCTTGAGCTCATAGGTTTACTTGACATACCATAAACTCCCCTTGTTAGAACATCGTCCTCCGGAGCACGACAGAAAACCAGATCATGATTGAATTTCTTCATCAAATGTTCGATAATCTTGGGCCGGGTTAGAGGCACTCTTTCCAATGCGGTACAGGCCAATTTCATTAGAGGCATTGTGAAGGGTCTAATCCCATCTTTTTCCTACATCGACCAAAGCTTCATTTCAATTCAGATAAACAAAATTTCAATAACCTTCCAAAAAGAATGAGGCGATCAAAAGATATGAGAAATCACCTGATATTCCCACTCAGCCGCAACTGCCTTGGCGAGGGCGAGAGTGGGTAGCTTTAGCGGCCTCTTGGAAGGAGTCTTCAGCGTCCGGTAATCAAGCATCACTGTCCATCCATTCGAATCATCGGCTTCCCTCGTAGTGACTTTCTGGTAAAAGCGCTTACCCACAATGGAACCGGTCATGAACGAAGTCGGCATCGTCACCGAGGAGCTGGAAGGGGATGAAGAATTGGCTCTGGAATTTGAAACTGGAGCCTTAACGAAAATAGGCTCTTCTCTAGCCTTTTCCTCGGAGAAAGTGATGGAGTCGGCGTCTGATGGAGGTTGTTCGGCAGCGGTGGCAACACTGGTACAAAGCATACGGTAGCGGAGTGAATGAGATGGAGTTAGCGTGGGATTGGTGATTCTGATTGATTTAGCCATTTTTGATAAAATTGAGCTCGCCATTTTGTTGAATTTCCCTTGTGTTCGAGTTTCTGAATGATCTGTACTAGGGTTTTAGAAATTGAGGAAGAAGAGGATTGCAAATTGACGGATGGGTTTACATACTTTCGGACTCGACTCGGACTCGGACGGTTGATTTGCAGGTCGCTAAAACTTTATTTGAAACTAGTTTGTGAAAAGTATTAAGATTTTTTTTTCTTCTAAACAATGACAAAAATAGGGATTAATTGGACAATAGGTATAGGAATTTTTTTTAAATAATGTTATT
This sequence comes from Cucumis cinereus, assembly GCA_037974625.1. Classification (NCBI taxonomy): domain Eukaryota; kingdom Viridiplantae; phylum Streptophyta; class Magnoliopsida; order Cucurbitales; family Cucurbitaceae; genus Cucumis; species Cucumis cinereus. Next base: position 15,077,718 of record JBBPDJ010000020.1, read on the forward strand.
TTAATATATATTGTCAAAAATAGATTTAGACGAAAGATTATGTAGAAAATAGGATTGTGAAGTCGTGTACCGGGTCCACGACTTCAGGAAGTTGTGGACCGGGTACACGACTCGGGTATGAAATCGTGGACCCCATACACGACTCGGGCACGAAATCGTGGACCCTGTCCACGACTCCCCTGACGTGTATGTAAGTGTGGTAGAAAGGACGGTCAAACTGTCACACCTGCAGACACATCAGGGGAGTCGTGGATGGGGTCCACGACTTCAAAAGCGTAGTCGTGGACCCTGTCCACGACTTTGCTCACAGAAACCCTAGATAAGGGCCTTTCAGCCTTCCGTTTTCCCCATGCCTCACTTCCTCTCCCTTTCATCTTCATACTTTACCTTTCAACTTCCTCTTCCCTCCCTCACTTTTCATCTTCCTCTTCCCTCCATCACCTTCAATCTTCCCCGCCGTCCACCGCTGTCGCCGTCATCATCACCGCTGCCGTCACCAACATTTTTCTTTTCTATGGTATGGACAAATCATTTTTCTTTGGTGGAGCATTGGAGGCCCGAGACACATACATTCCTTATGCCATGTGGAGAGTGCACAATCACATTGTAGGATGTGGCAGTTCAGTTAGGGTTACCTGTGGATGGGGAGCCTATTACAAGATCATTATTATATAACTGGAAATAAGTATGTGAAGATTTTTCGGGAGTAATGCCACTTGAAATGAAAGGTCAGAGATTAAGCCTCCATGGTTAGCAGAGCAGTTTTCCAGGTTGGCTCATGACGCGGACGACATGAGTATCCAAAGGTATGCTCGTGCATACATAATGCAACTCATCGGAGGTTTTTTGTTCGCTGATAAATCGAACACTTTGGTTCATTGCATGTTTCTACCACTGTTGGAAGATTTCAACCAAGCGAGTACGTATTCTTGGGGTTCTGCATGTCTGACATGGCTATACAGGAAACTGTGTCGAGTAAGTAATGCACAGTCATTGAAAATTGTTGGACCACTTATATTGTTGCAAGTATGGGCGTACGATAAATTTAATACTGTCATACCACAGGTGACATTACAAACTCCACATGATCGATCACTTAGCTTCAGATACTATTTTATTTATTAATTTATATAATCATTTCATAGAATATAATATATTTTATTTTTGTTTATAACATTTTATTATTTGGTAAAGATATGTTGATGAATGGTATCTTACCAGCATCTAAGTAGTCAGCAAATATGTTGTTAACATATAGGCAGATATTTGATCGATTGTTGCACAATCAGATAGATAATATATTCAAATAAATAACACATACTATTTTTTTCGTTGTTGTTTATGTTTGTTGTAATTGTTGGTTTTACAGATTAATTGGACTCCATACACACACGATGTCATGACATTGTTACCTACACAATGTCATAATGGTCAAGAAGTTTGGATGTATTGCGGCCCTCTGATATGCTTTCATATCGTAGAGTAACATTTACCCAATCATGTGTTGCGACAGTTCGGTATGATGCAAACTATGCCATCGATATGTTTTACAAATCCGAGTCTACACCAAATTGATCTAAGAGGTAAACATGATCAAGATTGGAGTAAGATTCACGAGGAGCATATCATGATGTGGTAGGACCGTTATGAACGGATTGCAGAGGGAGAAGTTACGCATCATCCAACTGTTTCAAACGACTATTTTTCCTGGTACAATTTAATTACCAGATATTTTATCACACATGACGGCGCTTATTATTATTACATGGTAAGAATGTTAATACGATATGTTTTATAAACTATATATTTTTAACCTTACCTAATCTTATTATATTTAATCATGCAGAATAATTTTGTTCATGACATACACACGTTCTCAGTTGAAAACGAGATATCAAATTTGAGTTCAAAATGTGATCAAGCATTAGAAGATGTACAACAAATTATACAGCAAATAAGATGTCTCAACGTTGCAGACACGGATCGAAGACGTGTTCGACGTAGACGACGACGACAAGGAAAAGATGTTGTACAAGAAGATGTAGATAATGCTTGATTGTAATTCATATTTGTAAATAAAAAAATTTGTAACCATTTCATTTTATTAGGTAAGAACGTTTCAAATTAATTTTAATCTTCAAAACGATTAGTTTATCTTTTAATTTTTTTTTACATCAACATTAGTGTCTATTAATTAGTAACCACTATTCTAACATAAAAATTAACTTAAAATGTCGCATTGACCTATTTAATAAAATAGGTAAAGTTGAACTTAACCCTTAATAAACATGGAAATTGAAATTTTTTTCATATTTTAACACATTTAAAACAAAAATCGATAAATTTAATTTTTAGGTTATAAAACTTAATTGGGTTTATGAAATTTAGAGTGGTAAAAGGGTTAATTAGTAATATAATGATATTTGAAAGTTTAATTTTAAAATCTAAACCCATTTTTGTTTAATTGTAAAAGAGTAGGAATTTTTTTTTTAAAACCTTAAGGGAGCCCGTCAACGACTCCAGTCATCCCAGTCAACGTCCTAGTCCATGTGGGGCGTGACTGGGAAAAGAAAAGTTGTGTACCCGGTACACGACTTCCATCCTATAATAAAATCAGTCTATTTTTGGAAATAGTTTCCAAATACACAACAACTTCATCATTTCTTTCACCTCTACCCCATTTTTGTCAATACTTTCAAACTTTACAATATTTTTAAAATTAACCCGAGGTATAATTTTTGAAAAATAAATAATGAAAAATGGACCGTTTATGTTGCAAATTAAGAAGCACAACTGTGTACCAAGAAAATATGATTATAGACAAAATATGATACATTAATGAAATATAATAATAAAGAAATGAAATATTAAAAAATACTCAAATGAAATTTGAATTTTTTTCCAAAATTTTCTAGTAACTCCAAATGTTATTATTTACAGGCAATATGACAAGTATGTAAGATTATCCTTTGAACGAATTTATTGTACAATGATGTTATCATTTTCTTCAGGATCATGAGTGTAGAAAAGTTTTGGTGAAATATACATTTTCTATTTCTTTAATATATTCTCGTTTGTATAGTATTGTTGGAATATTTTTACTAGAAGACAAGTCACATGTTTCAGGAATGTGCTGAGTCAGTTATCTTAAGCATACACATTCTCGACTTACCTCATGAATTGCAAGAATTTCAGCATTAATTTGAGGAAATGACAGTGATGGTTTGTTTCCAAGATCACCATTATATAATAGTTTCTCCATATGTGAATAGATAACTTGTTTAGGATCTAGCTTTGTGTTGATCAGATAAATATCCAGAATTTGCATAACCGACTTGTACTATCTTGACACATTTATTCTATTTGTTTTTTTTAAAAAAAAAGTATTAAAAAAGAGAGAGAAAAAAGAAAGAAAGAAAGAAAAGGGAAAAGAGAAATTTGATTTTTTTAAAAAACAAGATTGAATTGTTTTTATTTTAAATAAAAAATTTTAAAAAATTGGATTGGAAGACCGAAAGGGAATTCTCTTCTCCCAAATTCTTCAATTGGAGGCAGAAACGGTGGGGACTAATTGTTCAGTTAATGAAGTTTGAAGATGGCAGTCGGATGAGGAGGAGGAATTGATAAGGCCAAGAGTAAACAGTGGTTTTTTTTTCTTTATATAATGGCCGCGAAGAATGAAAGGAAGAAAGTAAGAAATTGAAAGAAACTTATAGACAATAGGTCGAGAATTTGTGATCAAAACATTCAGAAAAGAGAAAGGAACTCGAAAAAAGTTCAATTTAAGAAACTTTTGCCAGAAAAACCAAGAAAACGAAAAAGAAAGTCTCACCAAAGCTGAAGAATAGTGGTGAAGCTACTAAAAAATTTGAAGAAATTGAAAGGGTTAGAGGTCGAATTGAACAAATTAATTTGATTAATATCGGCCATAACTAGCAAATTTAACTTTAGAAATTTTGAAGTGAACTTGCCGAAAAAACAGAGCGTGGAAAATTTCAGATCAAATTCAGAAGTATTAAGAGTATTTCATACAACCTGAAAATCTGATTAGGACCTTGCAGTAGTAGTTACACTATCATCAATATGAATGCAATATTAAAAATATAAAGTAAGAGAGATAAACACAGAGACGTTGTTAACCCAGTTCGGCACCAGCCTACATCTGGGGGGTTTTCACCCTGATGAGATCCTTATTATTATTATCAAGGAAACTTTCACAAAGTCTACAAAGTTACAACACTTGTTATAACAAATGATAATAACTTCAGTAGCACAGATCACACAGAGACATCTTCTCTGTTGTTATTTGTCTTCACGAATCTCCCACTCGCCTGACAAACTGTCTTTACTGTGTCCTCACGAATCTCATATAATAACAGGCTCCCCCTGTTTAAGTACTCAAGGATAATTGTCACGAAGATCTCCCCCTCAAGAGGCACACACAGGAAAACACGTTTTGACTTCCTGTAGTCTCAAGCTGCAAAATAGGAAGATAAAAACACTCTGTATGTTTTAACACGTGTAGTACAGGAACGTAGCAAACACACCTTTTTCTTCTTTGATTCACGAACACAAAAGCTACACTTTTTAGGTCAAAGCCAAGAGCAAATATATAAGCATACTAAATCTCAGAAGATTTAATTCCTTTAAAGAAACAATATCTTTCTTTAAAACAATATCTTTCCAAGAATATCTCAACAAATAAGGAAAGTATTTTATCTCATAAATAATCAAGATATTCTTGGAGAAAAGAAATTATGTTAAGCCAATTAGTAAATGTAACAAACTCCCCCTTCGGCTACCATAATTTCTTTTCATTTTCCCATAACGCCAGCACGTGCAAACTACCATAAAAAAGGTTCCAAACTATTCCATATAGAAATAATAACCAGCAGAGTCATAGGTATGCATATCACACAGTAAGATCAAACAAAAGACAACCCAAAAGTCAAATAATTAGTCATAACAAACATCCAGTCAAGACAAGTCCAATAACAGCTATACCAGCACAATCACAGAACCATGAGTCAAATAACCAATCATGACACCAGAATCAACCAAATATATCCACGGCCAATCAAAGAAAAAAACCATAGACTGATCAGAACCACCATATAACTGCATCCAATCCACCCACACTTTTCACTTTTCTCCCCCTGAAAAAGGAAAGAAATTAATCATGAGCCTGCGAACTAGGTTCAGCAGACAGAGAATCAGAAGGCAAGGACTGTCGTAAGGCAATCAACAAGGCATCCACAACGGCCCGTCGATCAGTAAGTGCACGGATTGTAGAAGTCAATGCCTGAGATTCAGCAGACAACGTATGAAGGACACGAGCCCCTAGTACAGCTGACAACACAAAGCCTCCATCATTGAATCCCAGATCAGGTGGTGCACTTTCAGCAACAGATGGAACAGAATGGTCGATATCAGCAACATGCGTGCCCTGAATAAGCGCAAGCTGAGATGAAGTGTACGGGGTGCAGGTCCAGGGGAATCAACAGCAGTGAGAACATTAGGATGCTGCGAGAGTAAGAACGCACTGAGCAGCCGAGGGAAGCAAATGGAGATCTTCACACCAAAAGAAGCAATCTGTTTTGACAACTGAGTAAGAATTAAATCACAAGCATTAACCCGGCAACCCTTGCCAATCTGGTAAATTAACTGTCCCAAGGCAACCGAGACAGTTGAGGCATGAGTCGAAGGGATCCAGTTGGCAATCCCAATCTTATGTAGGATAGCATACTTCACAGAAAGAGAAGACGCAGGTAAATGTCCATTAGAAGGCCAACTATTTAATACACCTCCAGTCAGTTCAGATGTCAAAACCTCAGGTGTCGGACACGTCAAAGAAGCAGCAGAATCAAAAGACACTCCAAGAAAACAGTTAAGAGAGTCATCGGTGAAATCAAAACATAACCCTCGCACATGAACACGACGAAACTCAGAATCTGTAGGATCATTAAAGCCAGTAGGAAGGTTAACCACTAATTCCTGTAAAAGCCGAGGATAAAAAGGACCAAGGTCCACAAGAGTCTTCATTAAACCAGCCTGTGCTATTAAATCCATCACGACAAAACAAGAATGATGCTGGTCAGACACGAGCATTTCATCTGCAATACGTTGTTGAACAACAAATTTCCAACGAGATACATTCTCCTCGCAGTGAAAAGAAATCCCATCAATAGGTGCTGGGAGAACATGAAGGGGCACCTTTTGTCTCCCATGCATCTTTTGCAGACTCACATGTGTTAATGAGCCTAAACACATTCTGTCAACACCATTAAAAATTGCATTAAGAGCACGACCTACAACAGCAAGATCTTCTTCTTCTGTCCAATTTCCTTCAGGTTTTACAATCACTACTCCATCTGCTTCAGTAACACTCGGTGGAATCCATCCAATCAACACTGCTCTCCACACCTTCTGATCCATGGATTTTAAGAATGCAGTCATTCTAGCTTTCCAGTACGCATAGTTAGTTCCATCTAGAACGGGTGGTCTAATGGTGGAACTGCCTTCTCTTAGTGCATCCACAATGAATTTTTGCTACAACCACGCTCTGATACCAATTGAAAATCTGATTAGGACCTTGCAGTAGTAGTTACACTATCATCAATATGAATGCAATATTAAAAATATAAAGTAAGAGAGATAAACACAGAGACGTTGTTAACCCAGTTCGGCACCAGCCTACATCTGGGGGGTTTTCACCCTG
>JBBPDJ010000020.1:15084535-15095579 GCA_037974625.1 Cucumis cinereus
TTTGAAATAGTGTTTACTGTAGTTAATTGGAGATTTTTAAATAGTATTTACTGTAGCTAGAGGGGGTTATTATAGTTTGGCATAATCTTTGCCCCAAACGCCCCCTTAATGTTTTGAAAGTGAGTTTAATTTTGTCTCTATTGCTTATTTCCACAAGGACCAATCTTTTTTGTGTCGACATTCTTCAACAAATTTTGGTTCAGGATCCTCATTTTCAAATATAATATCAAGAGCAACATTATATGCAAAATTTTTGTCAATAACTATATTAGTTTTGATAACTTGTAGAAATACAAGTCATTACATTTTTTTTCTGAGAATAACGAGAAAAATGATAGAAACGCATGCAACTTACACAAATTCTTTATCTAGTTTTGACCATGCATTACAAGTTTGTTAAAATTGGGAATAGGATGAATTCAAGCATTTTTTAACTTGAAAACATGTGAGTTCTATGAAGAAATCAGGCACAAGTTAGCAAGCAGTCCCGTGGTAGACTTTTGTAAGCAATCGACTCATTCCCAATGCTTGCATTAGAAGTCATGCTACGATGGATCAACGTTCATATCATCAGTGGCATGCTGGCATTCCCACCCACCAGCCGGAGATGAGCACATTTGCGGCAGCTTGCACTTCTCAACCATCTGATCAACATAACACAAATTACTTAACATGGATGCAACCAATGAAGTGCAAGGGCCGACAGAGAGAACGTTAAAGATTTGATTGGCTAGACAATATTCTTTGCGTCTTAATCTTTGTAAAATATCTTCATAGATATTTTATTTTTAAAGATAAAAGTGGTTAAGATATTTTGGGTCATGATTTGAAGATTCTTAATTTTGAAAATATTTAATAAAAGATATTTGATTATATTTTTAAAAGATATTTTATTTGTGAGAATATATATACATGGAATTTTTGGTAGAATGTTGTGTGCGAAAAAAAATAGCCTGATATACTGAGCATTCGAAAAGGCTGAAGAAGATATGAAGGTTATGTTTTAATACTTCCTATCAACTCGTGCATAACATGTTAGACATAACATGTTAATTATTTCAGTCTTTAACTTTGTGAAGAACAAAGTTGGCAAGAGTTGAATGAGTTAGGGAGAGCCGAACTGGGTTACCAAACTTCTGGTGTTCCTTGTTTTTTTTTATCTATCCTTAATTATATTTTATGTTATTAGCGTAACTGCTAACAAGGCGTTCCTGGGTGAACAAGCTTATTCTTATTAATCTTGTTTTTCAGATAATATATGTACGCACTCAGAGAATGAGAGAAGAGGCTTGACCACTTTTTACCAAAGAACTCGAGTTTCATCCTCCATAGCTCACTTACTCTGAAACCATCTATCCGTTTATCCTTTCGAAGAAACTTGTGAAAGCTTAGTCGCACCTCAACGCAAGCAACCACCGATTAACTTCAAGCGTCGACAACTTGGAGAGTTGCCCCAATGCCATTCCATTTTTCTATCGTCGATTTACCGCTTTTAGTTGCTTTCTTATATTCAAGAATTTGTTTGTACTCTCTTTTGTACTTGTTGAACTACTTATTTCCCCATTTTAGTAAAGCATGAAATATTTCAACATCTCCACTTTGTTCTTTATTTTTACATTGATCATGAGTAGCTAAACACCTTTGTTGGTTGGAAAATGATGTTGTCACTCGAAAAGAATCAATCTTGGGGTATGATTCTTCTAGTTTAGTAAAAGGTAAATCTTAACTCGTTTACTTTTAACCAACTTAAACAAGTGAGAAGGGTTAACATTTGAGAGAGTAGAAACCCATCTAGCTTTTTACTCAACAAGTTAGGAAACTTTTTTAGAAATAAAAGGTTTCTAAAGTTTAAACATTCTCAAGCATGCATCATAGAGAATGAATATTGTGACTAAATCATCAAGAGATGAGTTTTTAATGTAAGAGTAAAACAAGAATCAAGACCCCAAGGTTAATCTGAAGAGTGGTGTTCATATTTCCCAACCCTTTCACATCGTTGATTTTACTACTTTCATTTACATCTTGCTAGCTAGTGTTTACGTGTTCTTCAACATGGCACCTCTAAGAGTAACCTATAACCTACCCTTTCCTCAGTGAGATCTAAAACAAAAATCTTGGTGTTCGACCTTAGCCTTACCAAGAAAACTTTCTATTAAATTTATACTTAAGTTTAACAAAACAAAAACTTGTTTAAAAACAAATTTCAACTCCTACAACCTAGACCAATGCATATAATCAAAAGAATAGTGTTGTCTCTGTGAGCGTCTATGAATAAAATGCAACAAGTTTTTACTGTCATTCTCCAAGATTTTTCTTGATTAAACTGAATATTGGTTTGGTTATTTTTCACTTATAGGTATCATCTCGATTACAAATGTGTTTGATCTTTTGTAAATAGTATATGAGCAAAAACATCCGAAGTTTGATATTGACATTGAGATCGAGAGAACTTTTCGCCGGAGGGCTCAAAACAACAGGAGGCAAAGAGAAAGAAACAGAAACATGGTAGATCAAAACAATTAACAACCGTAGAATATAGGAAATAACGTCAACACCAACATCAACACAAATGGAAACATAAGTCTGATTCTTCTAGAGCATGATCGCAACAGACCGAACAAGGAGTATGCGTCACCTGGATGACCGGTGGTGGCGGTCAAAGCGCCCGGTCAGCACACCCGATCAGTGCAGATAACCGGTCGTGTGCGGCCCACTGTCCACGACCCAATCTATTTTTAACTCCTCCCACTACTATAAATTCCCCCATTAACTTCATTCATTTGCATTCATGTTTCTTCAATACCTTCCTCTCTACATTCCCATACACTATCTCCCCGGTTTTCTTTTTTTTTTCTTTTTATTGTGCTTCTCTTGGTTTTTCATTTTTTTCAAGCAACTTCTTCCACCGCAGTGTCAGTTTCTGATTGGTCTCAGTGCAATTTCGATTGAAGTACAGGTTGTTTTATCCTGGGGACGTCGTGGCAAAATTTTAGCTATTTGCACACTGAGCAGAGCCGCGAAACATCTCAAAGAGAGCGAGATCCTCGACTCAGCCGATTATACTAATCTATTTTCTGTTTTGCAGTTAATCAGACCGTTGTTCCAACAATTTTAAGACGTATCAATCTGTTACGTGATGGCCAACTCAAACCATGTTGATTTTCTCACCTTAGATCTTAACCGTCCGTTCTGTTCGAAGGAGCACATTTTAAATGGTGAAAACAAAAGATTTTGTTCTTCTTAACTCTCAAGAAGGTTGGCGCTGTATGCACCACCGAAAAGCCAGAAGTGCCTAAAACCAATCCAACCTAGGAGCAAGTCAGTAATTTTGAAGCATGGAAGGAAAACGACTTCATTTGTAAGAATCTCATCTTAAACGATTTGACTAACGAACTCTATGATTATTATAGTAACAAATCCATGGCGAAAGAAGTATGGGATGCTCTACAAAAGAAATACGATACCGAAGAGGTTTGTTCTAAGAAGTATGTCGTCAGTAGATACTTGAGGTACCAAATGATGGAGAACAAACCTGTAGAAGCTCAATCACATGAACTACAGAAGATCGCTCACGAGATAATAAGTGAAGGTATGCCTCTAGATGAACAATTTCAAGTTGTTGTCATTATTGATAAATTACCTTCTTTTCGGAAGGAATTCAAAAACACCTTGAGGCACAAGACGAAAGAGTTCTCCTTGGAGAGCCTTATCACTCGCCTGAGGATTGAAGAGGAAGTCCGAAAATATGACCTGAAAGAGGAGGTGAATACTATTGCTAAAAAGAATTCCATTGCCGTTTTGAAGCCGAAAGGAAACAAGATGAAAGTTCAGAACAGAGGTCCCAACAATAAGAAAAACCAGAAGAATCAGAAACTCCAGTTCGAAAGTACGATACAAATTATTTGCTATAGTTGTAATAAATCTGGACATTTAGCTAGGAATTGTAAGAATAGGAATCATCCTGCTGCACAAACGAACTTGAATGAGGCAGAGCTTTGTGCCATGATCATAGAAATAAATGTGGTCGAAGGTTCTGAAGGATGGTGGCTAGACACTGGTGCCACACACCATGCTATCACGACCTTAGTCTGTTTAAAATTTATAATGAAACTAAGGATGAAAAAGTTTTTCTAGGGGACCACCATACAACAAAAGTTGCTGGAGTCAGCGAAGTGGAATTGAAGTTCACCTCTGGCAAAACGGTCATACTGAAGGAGGTTCTGCACATTCCGAAGATAAGGAAGAATCTGGTCTCGGGCTATCTCCTCAACAAGGCGGACTTCACTCAGACTATAGGAGTAGATTTGTTCACTCTTACAAAAAACAATGTCTTTGTGGGGAAGGGTTAGGCAACGGATGGGATGTTCAAATTAAATCTTGATTCAAATAAAACAAAATCTTTTGCTTACATGTTGTCTTCTTTTAATACCTAGCATGCTAGGCTCTGTCATGTTAATAAACGAGTAATTAACAACATGTGTAAGTTGAACATGATTCTTAAGTTATCAATAAAATATTTTTATAAATGCGAACATTGTAGTCAAGCCAAAATAACAAAGACCTCGCATAAATCAGTAATTAGGAAATCTGAGCCTCTAGATTTAATTCATTCTGATTTATGCGAATTTGACGGGATCATGACTAGGAACAGTAGAATATACTTTATAACTTTTATTGATGACTGTTCCGATTTTACTGTTAGTTATCTTTTGAAAAATAAAAGTGATGCCTTTGACACGTTTAAGTTTTTCGTAGCTGACATAGAAAATTAGTTTAATCGAAAAATTAAAAGACTTTGTAGTGATAGAGGAACTGAATATGATTGAGTAGAATTCAATAGCTTTTATAACACACATGGAATAATACCTGAAAAAACAACACCTTATTCTCCTGAAATGAACGGTAAAGTCAAAAAGAAAAATAGAACTCTATCTGAATTAATAGTTGCTATTTTACTTGATTCAGGAGCTGCATCGTATTGGTGGGGTGAAATTATTCAAATAGTGTGTTATGTTCTTAATAGAATTCCAAAATCTAAGAACTCAACATCACCCTACGAAGTCTTTAAGAATAAAAAATCAAACGTGTCTTACTTCAAAACTTGGGGTTGTTTAGCCTTTATAGTAGATCTACCTCACGGTTATAAAGCTATAGGATGCAAATGGGTTATAAGGAAGAAAGTCAAACCTAACTAAAACATTTGTTGGATCGTTTGGAGATTTTTTTTTTCTTCTTTTCCAGCTTCTTTGGTTTGTATAGGCTTTTTACCTGTCACTTTTCTTTATATTAATGAATATGGTTGTTAATTTAAAATTAGAAAAAGAGAAAATAAAATCCCCAATTGAATATGACAACAAAAGAAACTAGCCAAATGTCACCATCAGAACTGACAGCTAATGACAAAGTGACTTTACTATGCTTTGTAGCCCAACCTTGGGGATCCTTAGCACCATGCAAAATCTCAATACTTCATCACTTGGCCACTGATATTTTCCCCCTTTACCACTGTCTACATTCCAATGTAAGATGGGACCATTCATGGACGATGAAAACCCCTTCAAATCATCTTCAGATAGAGCCACACCCCTGAAAGTTATATAGTTGTTAACACTTTAACGCCACCATACACCCGTCAAAAAAGATTAGTTGTTTTTCACCTTTTTCCTTTGCCTCTCCGTTTTTTTACCTCACGTGCATAACGGGGGTTGAGGTTATTCAGGTTTAGTGTGTCAATGGAGATAAAGTTAAATATGCACCATATTTTAATGTGACGTTAATAGGTTTAGTGAAAAGGGTTTAAGTGAGCCTTTCTTTTTCTTTTTCTTCTTTTTAAGCATATTGCACTTGTTTATCCTTTTATTCATAGCCTACTTTGTAAAATGCTATAGAAAAATGCTATAAAAAGAGATGAGTCTGAAACGGTGGGTGAAAGCTGGGGAAAGTGAAACATGCTAGATGGATTACAAACCAACGATTACCGGAATTTGGGAGAAAAACATGAGATTTCAAAAACGTGAAAAAGTGAACCGAAGATAGTGGAGTTGTCCTGTGAGATTAGTCGAGGTGCGTGTAACCCAAATACTTACAAATATCAAAAAGAAAAAAAAAATGCAAGTATTTGACAATAGAGCACAGGTGACTCAGGTAAACTTGATTTCTAGCTAAAATCATAGTTGATCGAATTAAACTACAAAGACATATAAGATAGTAACTACTAAGCTGACTGATTAAGGATATGTCAACATCCTGACATAACAAATTAAGTACAAGTTGGTTAGGGTGTATCTAACTCATTTTGGTTAGTTTAGTCAAGTGGTTCGACACAAACTAGTTGAGCTCTACATATGTTGGTTCTAAGCGATAATTTTTCCACTCAAAAGATAAGAACCAAATAGAAAATATCTTAGTGTTAGTGTTACATGCAATTCATTAATTGACTGAATGATTATGATATTTGACCAAATCATAGCAACTATATAAGAACTCTCTTATAACCAAATTAAAAATCAAATCATAACTATATTTTTAATTTATCCTTAAATATTTATTTCAACCACGCTAACAAAAATGTGTATGTAGTAGTCTCTTTCTATCCATTCTCATTCTCATAAGCATTTATATAGCTAAAAACAACCAAGCAAATTTCGAATACAAAGAACTTCAACCCTTGTTATTTATTGCAAGCAAAAAATATAACTTAAGTTTTGATAGGTATATTCTTGACATTTTTTCCTCAAAACAAAAAATATAACGATATCCCTTTATGCTTGCTTATTCCACCAATAAATATTTGATTAGAAAGAGAATCATCATATGGCTCTTGCTTTGCTTCCTTTTCCTTTTTCTTTGAATACTTCCATTTTGTTCAGAATCCAAACACATCTTCATATCAGCGATCATCATAGAGGAAATCTGAGAAGGAACCCGTTGTCTAAAGAAAACGTTGATTGTGATCTTTATATACAAGAGTTTGAAGCGTTTTTCAGCTACTGATTCTATGAATTCCATGAATTATCTAAAACTCGAAAAAAGAAAAACCAAGGAAGACAGCACTTAAATGTGGCTCGAGTTTAATCATCGATTGGCTTTAGCAGCAGCTGCTGATGCTGCCTCATCCAATCCCATACTTTGTAACTCTTTCAAGAAACCATTCAAATCAGTGTCGCTGATCTTATATGGGCTGTGGAGCGGTCCAGGAAACGAACCGTTAGATACTTCTTCCCTGTATTCTGATAAAGCTTTGTTGATGACATCTCCAATTTGAGCAAACTGCTTACAAAATTTTGGGGTCACCTACAAAGGGAAAGGAGTCACATCTTAAAGAAACATGAAGAAACCTATACAAAACAAAGGTGCAGCCTGATGGTAACCTTAGCATGATGTGGGTGTTGAAGCATGCCGAGTAGATCATGGTAAACTAGCACCTGAGTTTAAGAAAATTAATTAGTCCAACCGCAAAGGACATTCGACTCGACACTATGATTGTTGTCAAGTAATCACGTACAAAATGAGCAACACACCGATCAATCTTATCAAACAAGTATGGACGATGAAACCAACATTTCTGTTTAAAAGAAAACAAAAAATAAAAAACCAACAAGTTGCCTGAAATATTTTAATAAATCATAAACCTTATCTCTCAATTGACTAAAATGCAATGTCCATTTTCTTCTTCATACTCTCCTTCCAATACGACAGAGCAGCATTCAGACCCAAATATTAACAAATTGCTATTTCATTTCCACTTGTTAGTGAGTGTACTGTTTACCAGAAAAAACATTTCATTACTCTTGAATGTCTTCTACATTCTGATGCATCCACTTCCTTTAGGAAATCTTGAAACAATTTGAAGTAGTTGCAGTCCATTCTGTTCGAATTACATTGCTAGAATTGAAGAACCATAAAAGAGGTCCATTTTGGAATGCTAAACAGGGACAACCTTCGATGCTACTCTCATTCAGGAGAGAACCTCCAACTCCCGAACCCGGTAAAGAAATAATTTGAAGGTATTAATTATATGCCAGATCAAACGAGAAACAAACAAACAGATCAAGGAAAGGAAATACGGTTAGCAATCATATATTTATATACATATACATGTATGTGTGTCCAGATGGCATATATAAGGATGTATGTGCAATCAACTAACTTGTCCACTACAGAAAGGCCCTGCTCCAATGCCCATGGTGGGAATACGAAGAGCATTTGTAGCCGCAGCAGCAACTTCTGGAGGAACACATTCTAGGACGACAGCAAAACACCCAGCTTCTTGTAGAGAGATTGCAGTTTCCACTACCTGCAAAGATGCATATTCAGCATAAAAGTCGAAATGAACACAAAAACCTATGCAACATAACCACAAAATGGTGTCCCAAAAATAGCTGCAAACAGTACAATAAGGGAAGAGATAAGTAGAGGAGTGGAGGGACCTTAACAGCACTGGCGATATTCTTCCCTTGAGGTCTAAATCCCCCAAGAACACTAATGGCTTGCGGAGTAAGTCCTACGTGCCCCATTACTGCAATTCCTGCTTCGACTATAGCTCTTGCTGCTGTTATTCTAGAATGTGCACCTGCTTCCAATTTTATTGCATCCATTCCCCCTTCCTTCAGAATTCTCACTGCCGTATCAACAGCCTGTCAATAATAGCAACAAAATTCTGGATCATTTTAAAAATTTGAGATGTTCGCCAAGTAGGAAGTTATTGATTTGTTTAAGGTTTTGACATCCTAAAAACAGTTGCTTGTACAATTCAATTATAGCTACCAATCCCACTCTAGTTTCCCATCAATATATGCCCTTACATTTCTAAAATAGCGAGTTATCAAAATAAATCCCTCCACATATACGTTCGTTCAAGTTTATGTTTTTGTTTTCCTTTAATAATTAATATGAGAATCAGTTTTATTGGTGATATGAAATTACAAAGAAAAGGCAAGAAACCCCACTTGAAAGTAGTCAGAAAAGAACAGGACGTATAAAAATGGAAAAGTGAAAGCATTTACTTTACACCAAGTGGTGGTTGTAAAAACAAAAAGCAACAAAATACCGACAAAAAGTAAGTTGGGTCTGTTCATGCATTTTGAGACATTATGATGGCCTAATCTAACCAGAAACTAAATGAAAACATATTTTGATATGAATTTAAGACTTATCATTTTCAATCCTTTATATAGCTCGATCAGCAAGTAAAAGTAGACAATCTCACAGTCCCTTAAATTTCCCGTACAACCCATTCAAATAACGACAAAAAAAACAAAGATTCTCTAACTTTGTCATTTCTTCAAACAGGTAAAAGACAAAAGAGAAGAAAAACCTGTACAGAGCTGGATTCATAAGTACCAAAGGGCAAATCACCAACCAAAAGAGGCCTCCTAGCCCCACGAGCCACAGCCCTACAATGAACAAGCATTTCATCCAAACTAATCGGCAACGTAGTGTCGTGGCCGTGCACAACCATGGCAGCTGAGTCGCCAACCAAAGCAATATCAATGCCAGCCATGTCCAAATGGACACCGGAAGGGTAATCGTAAGCAGTGACCATGGTGATGGGTTCACCTTTCTTGTACTTTTGTCTAAGATTGGTGAGAGTGACTCTTTGATTTGGAGTTTGGGAGGCGGGGCCGCCGTAGACCGTGTTTTCAGGGACATTGCTCATGTAACGAAGGGTCTTGAGTAGGGATTGTGTTCTTGTTCGAGATGCGACCACGGTTAAAAGCTTGAAGAGCGCCATTGATGGAAGGATTGCAGCAAAGAATACACACTATTCTGTGAGATACTGGAACAGGAAAAACAATCATCAGAATTCGAGGGTAAAACAACCCTAAAAAAGAGTGTGCGTGCTTCATAGCTCACATGTGTATACCCTCTCTAAATCACCTAAAACATAGATATAAATGTTTGTTATAGAGGAAGCAGAAATTTTCTCACCAATGCTACTCAAACTAAATCACAAACAAATGGTTGAAGGTTGAGAAAGATGTGGTCGTGATGTTAATAAACTTCGCCGTTGCCCGGAGTTACCGCGGCCGTCGAGTTGCAGTCTCCGTGGGAGTCCCAATCCAGTGGCCGGCGCTGGTAATCGGAGTAGCTATGGTGTATGGGAGTTGCGGGAAGAGTTGAAGCAGAGATTGGCAGTAAGTAAAGAGGGGAGGAGGCAACGCGCGAGGTTTGGGAGGGAGAACGTAGGGTTTTTCTCCAAAGGGTAAAATAGCCATTGTGATATCATATGTCTTATTCGTAATATCTATCAAACTAAAAACCAACCTTCTTTCAATAAAATAAAAAGTGCAAAATGCACTCTTTGTCGCCAGGATATCTAATCTATTTGGTCAATGCGGTTTTAAAAAAAGAAAAAAAAAAAAAATCATTTTAGTCAGTCAATTTGTATAATGATTCTAAGTAGTAACCGATTTAACATTGACTTTACACAATAATGATTGGACTATTACAACTTAGGTGAAGAGATGATATGTCGTTTTGTTTTATTATTGGATTAAACTTTCGAGTTTGTTTTGTCAAACAATAAAACAAAACCACATATCTTCCATCCACATGGACAGTTAAGGATCCAATCATTATTCTGTTGAGCTAAAGTTAACTTTGGAATCATTTTACAAAACTAGATATAGGTATAATCAAAATCAAAGTCCGGGTTGGTTGGTGAGCCTAGTGATAGGAAACTATCTAGCTTGGTTGGGAGAGCACTTGTTGGGTTAAAAGATTTTTTTGTTGCTAAATGTTACAGCCTAAATGCTAAACTATTGACCCTACTTGTTCGGATGGGTGTTCACCCCCAAAGTGTTCCCGGATCACATGTATACATCCGTAAGTAACTTAGTGCAACATGGCAAATGAATCAGTAAAGAGAAAAATGAAAAATGAACATCTTACAACACAACTGTAGGATCTAATGGCAACACTAGAGGGAGTGAATAGAGTTGTCTACCAATTTTTAATTTTGCAACCAAAAAAGAACAAGATAAACCTAACATGCAATCTAAAAAGTTTAAAAATAAACAATGCAAAAGTAAAGTAAGTTTAG
>JBBPDJ010000020.1:15095679-15119567 GCA_037974625.1 Cucumis cinereus
TGTACTATTATATGCTTATATGTTGATGATATGTTAATCTTTGGATCAAACGTGCATGTCATAAATGATGTAAAATCGATGTTATGTGAAAATTTTGACATGAAAGATTTAGGAGAAGTTGATGTAATCTTAGGTATAAAAATCAGTAGGTCTGGTAATGGAATCTCTCTAGATCAATCTCATTACATAGAAAAAATCTTAAAGAAGTATAATTACTTTGATAGTAAACCTGCATGCACTTCCTACGATCCTAGTGTAAAATTGTTTAAGAACACTGGTGATAGTGTTGACCAAACTCAGTATGCGAGCATCATAGGTAGTCTTGGATATGCTGTCGATTGCACTAGACCAGACATAGCTTATGCTGTAGGGTTATTGTGTAGGTTTACAAGCAAACCTAGTATAGAGCATTGGAATGCCATAGAGAGAGTAATGAGATACCTAAAGAAAACTCAAAACCTAGGTTACATTACCAAAAGTTTCCCGCTGTCCTAGAAGGTTACAGCGATGCTGATTGGAACTCCCTCTCGGATGACTCTAAGGCTATCAGTGGCTATATTTTCAACATAGCAGGTGGTGCTATTGCTTGGAAATCCAAGAAACAGACAATACTAGCCCAATCAACGATGGAGTCTGAGATGATTGCACTAGCAACAACTAGTGAAGAAGCAAGCTGGCTTCGTAGCTTGCTATCTGAGATCCCTATATGGGATAAACCGGTACCAGCCATATTGATCCATTGTGATAGTACTGCAGCTATCGCAAAAGTTCAAAACTGTTATTACAATGGCAAGAGACGACAAATACGTCGTAAACACAGCACCATTAGAGAATTTCTCACTACCGGTGCAGTTATAGTGGATCACATACGGACTGATGAAAACTTGACAGATCCTTTGACGAAAGGACTGGCCAGAGAGAAGGTTTTTAAAACCTCAGAAAGAATGGGACTCAAGCCTATTGAAAAATGAATCACGAGTGAGGTAAACCCAACTTGTAGACTGGAGATCCCAAGAAACAAGTTCAAAGGGTAATAACTGATCACAAGTGATATGGATAGAATCATGCTAGAATGTTTAGGAGTTCCATTCTTATGATTAGCATGATATCCTGAAGCGAACGAAAAGGTTGAACGTCGTTCTTAATGAGATCTATACTTGATGTCAAGTGGAGTGCCTAGCTACAGGAGTACTCTTGATAGACTCACCTTTGTGGATGTGGAAGTGAGGGCCGCTTCCTATGGAATTTTAGGCAAATTCTCTAGAGCGTCCACTAAACTGGGATAAACGTGCAAGGCCTTAAAGCACGGTCTTTTTAGAACTACACTTGAATAATGCTGTGTGTAAGATGTTGTTAGAAATAGAGTTCAAAACTAAGAGTTACTCTATTATATTCTAAATCATCTTCACTACGTAAAGGTTCAAGTCGATAGACACCTTTGCTTATGCACAGTATTATATGGATTGATAATGCTCGATGAAAAAAATGTTTATATTTTAAATGGGGAACTGTTGTTAGAAAAAAAATTTCAAGTGGGAGATTATTGATGAAAAAAATAAAATAATAAAAGGAGGAAAAAGTCAGTCCACGTACGGCTGATGAATAGGGAGAAGGCGCGGTCAAAAGAGTAGAGGGCAGAAGTGTCGGGCGCGTGGGCGCGCGTGAGTCAGCGCGCGTGTGGCGCGTGTAGGCGCGTGGGCGCGTGGGAGCGGGCTGTCAGCATGGCAGTTCCGCATGCACCCCTTTTTCGCCTTGGTCAGCGTGCGCAGATGGCTTCCTCTCTCTCTAATTATAGCTTTTCATATACCTATATAAACCCCACTTTCCCTTCATTCTAACACACTCATTCTCCACTCAATCCCTTTCCCTCTCCCAAACGTTTTCTTTTATTCACACAAAAAAAAAATTATTTCCAATTTCATTTTATATTCAAATTATTTTTTGTCTTTCCAAGCATTTATCTCTCCTATAAAGTGTCAGTTTTCGGTCTGTTTCTGTGCAATTCCGATCGAAGTTTGGGCTCTTTTATCCTGGGGACGTCGTGGCAAGATTATACTGTTTGCACAACCGAGCAGAGCCACGAAACGTTTTAAAGAGAGCGAGATCCGCGACTCAGCCAACAACACTAATTTGTTTTAGTTTTGCAGCTACTTAATTTCTTATGTTCAATTTCCATCGACAGTATTTTTTCCAACAAAAACCATCAAATAAAAAAAAAACCTTAAGACAGTCAGGTAACAATCAAATTAACCCACGGACCATTTAGAACTATTTTTCGAACTTCAATGACGAAATGTATGTTTTGAAACCTTGATAATCAAATAGACAACAACTCCAAATCTCATAGACTAAAAGTGTATTTTATCCTAAAAATTATTAAAAATTTAGATTAATTGGAACCACTTTTAGTTACAGTCTAGATGATGTTTATTTTTTTTTAAGATGAGCTAAGATAAGATATTAAAAAATATGTTTATAATTGTGACCATAGAAAATTAAGAAATTAAGGGTAATTGCAACTATTGACATGTCAATTTTTTCAATCAATGGTTGTTGGATTTTGGGTTGAATATGCATAAAACGAACCTTGGTGGACATGTACAGTAAACCAACCGACCCAATTTGGTTTAATAAGCTTTTTTTTTTTTCTTTTTTTTTTGGGTCTTATTTGCTAACCCTAATTATTAAAGAAAAAATTTCATATTCGATATTTTATTTCAACCAATAATTTGACCATTTTATAAATAAATAATCACCAATAATCATGTTTCTAATAAAGATGTTTAGTTGGTGAAAACATTTTTCACCAATAATAATCATGTTTCAATTATCACCAATAATGTGTAAACATTTTTCACCAATAATAATTCCTCTAAAAAATTATAACCATTCAAATGTGTAAACCATTTATAATGCAATATTGTTTTAAAATAAAAATGGTGAGGACTACTATAAAAGTATTACATTCTTCTCAAAAAAAAAAAAAAAAAAATCATAGTCTAAAAAGATTCCTTTTGAGTTAAATAGAGTTTGAAAGTTTTGATTATTTTAAAAAGATTCGTTTTGAAAACAATAATTCAATATTGTTGAGCAAAGTTTGAAATTATAACTTAATTAGAAGATGTTTATAAAATAATTGGATGTTGGGGTTGGTAAAATAATAAATATTTTATATTTTTGGAGAAAACATAATCAAATATTTTAATATTAAAAGAATATATACTTTTTGATTGTATATGTATACTATAATTTAGGGTCACATGCAGATTTGGCTTTTAAATATTACGCTTAATTCCACCCATAATATAGTTCTTTATAAAGTGACAAAAACATGATTAAATGCTAAACTTTATTATATTTATATGAGAAAATATAAACAAATGACAAAAAAAAAAAAAAAAAAAAAAACAATAAGGGTAAACTGGAAAATAAGGATAAAAATAGGTGTGGAAACATCTCTCATCCATGCCATCGTTCAGTCACCCGTGACAACACATTACACGTGGACATGGTCCATGATTTTTTTTTTTTTTTTTTTGTATAATTTAAATTTTAATATTGCCTATTATTTTCTTTTAATTTTTATAAAACTACACGAGGTTCTCGACCGTTTTCATTGGTGTCTATAAACGGCAATGGATTGAGAATATTCTCTATTTTCTAGAACTTCTGCATACGATAAGTCTCTAAATTTTGTATTGTTTGTTTGATAGACTCTTATAGTTTAAATTTATATCCAATAGAAAACCAATCTAATCACACACACTAAATTTATGAAATTTAGAAATTGATATAAATATATTGATATAAGTACCTTGGTTTGTAGAAATTTCTTTTGTC
Source organism: Cucumis cinereus (assembly GCA_037974625.1). NCBI lineage: Eukaryota > Viridiplantae > Streptophyta > Magnoliopsida > Cucurbitales > Cucurbitaceae > Cucumis > Cucumis cinereus. The sequence goes on from JBBPDJ010000020.1 coordinate 15,099,520, forward strand.
CATATTTAAAAGTGTGTATGTAATTTTGACTATTATTGTGCTTCTCTCATTAGAAAATCATGGATCTGGTCCACAATTTCTAGGTAGGTCAACTTTGCTATTGTGGCGGGTTTTGACCGGAACATTTGAGCAAGTCTACGATTTTGCATGCCATGTTAGCTAATTTTATTAGATCATGGACCAGGTCCACGATTTTTGCAACTAGTTTTTGAAATAATTTTACCGGTGCCCTATTTTTTCAATATTTATTAAAAAATATTATTAATAATTTCTAAATATTGCGCCAATAACCTAAACTTATTACTTTTGCAAAAATAGCAAAAATCAAACCTAGCCTACGAAATGTAGAAAAAGTAAAGATATAAATGATACACGTTTGATATATTTAATACGCTCTTTCGATGATGATGATGCATTTGTGAATACCATTAAACACAATATCTTCCTCTCTCTCTTGCTCTCGCTCTCAACTTTGCTCTCTATCTCGCTGTAGAGAGGAGAGTAAGAGCAACAAGCATAGAACAATTCATGGGGTTTAAAAAGTCTTTCAACCCAATTCAACTTGACCTAGAAACACCCCTACGTTTCAAACATCTTATCAAATCATATTCTATGTTAATTTTTTTAAGTAATATAACATGAACTCCTAGAAAATTAAGAAAATTAAATTCGGGGTCTATACATAAAACATGAGAAAAATAATTTGGGGTCTATACATGAATTATAAGAAAATTAAATTGGTTAAGAACCTACTCATGTAGTGGCAAAAAAAAAAAAAGATAAATAAACATATAAATTAAACACATATATTATTTAGACATATTATTTTTAATGTGACAATGAATATAAATCAAAACTTGGTCTCCTCGAAAAGAAAAGAAAAAATCAATACTTGTAATGTGATGAATAAAATCAAATTTATTTTCTTAATAGCAAATCAAAATTAATTAAGGTAGATTAAAAAAAATAAAAATATATAATTATGATATAATATTAAAATAGATAATTCATTAAATTTCATAACTCAAATGACTTGGTATATCCCGATAACTATCAAATAAAATAAAAAATATTCCATCCGAGCTCCTTTTAATAGTTTATATTTTTCTAAAAAAAAAGAATTAAACCCAAATCACTTAATATATGCATGTCCATAATTATTTTAGTGATCAAATGAGTTGGTTTCAAGATTTTGCCCAATTTCAAAGGAAAAAAAAAGACCCTCACCATAATTTTGGTGGTTTATTATCTCCCATTATTTTGGTGGTTTATTAGCAGCATTACTTCAATTATCAATTTTTAATTTTGGTGGTTCATGTCTTCACCGATTTTTAGATCCTTTGTCTTTGTATTGAAGACGTCAATTGCTAAGTTTCAATTGTTGTGATATACAGTCGTACATTTGTCGATTGGCTATTCTGGTCAAGTGTCTGAACTCATATGCCAATTGTTCATTGGTTTGATTTATCCATTTAACTGAGAATGTTTGAATCCGAAGGTAGAAGCTGATTGGATTTTATAAATTTTTAAACAAGTGTACACCTTAAGTGAATTATTGATACTAGAGCATCTGTAATGTGACTGACAATCTAAATTTGTTGGCTCAAACATACACAATCATCTCAAGTCCCGTAAGCTTGCCAAGCGAGATTGTGGCCTTCGCCACAGTGGAGGGGCGTGCTACCCTTTTTCGTAGTTTCATGCTCGAATATGTTTTATTTGTACCTGGCTTACAATGCAATTTAATGTCGGTGTCACAATTGATTGATGATGCTAATTGTGTTGTTACATTTACACACACTTTGTGTGCTACATAGGATCAATATCTAGAAGTTTGATTGGCGCTGGTGAACGAAAGGATGAACTCTATTATTTACGTGAAATTCCTAAAGTGCATGCAGTAAAGGTTACAGAAATATATGAGTTTCCGCTATGGCATAGGAGATTGAGTCATCCATCGGACAAAGTGGTAAAGTTAATTTATGTTGTTCATTCTAGCTCTGTCAAAAAGCAATTGAATAATGCATGTGTCACGTTTCTTCGAGCTAAACAAACTTGTGATAGTTTTCTTATTAGTGACAGCAAAGACAATTGTATGTTTGAACTTATTCATTGTGATTTGTGGGGTCCATATGACAACACACCATCATCCTGTGATACTGCTCATTATTTTCTTACTATAGTAGATGATTTTTCAAGAGTTGTTTGAGTTTATATGCTGAGAAATAAAACTGGAGTTTCTTAAATTATTCCATTCTTTCCTTGCTATGGTTGAATGTCAATTTGAGAGGTATGTTAAAATAGTGAGAAGTTATAATGGAACAAAATTTCAATGCATGTGTGACTCTTTTGATGAGAATGACATTATTTTTCAAACATCATGTATTGGAACTCCACAAGAAAATGGGAGAGTAGAGTGCAAATATCAACACACATACTTAATGTGGCTCATGCTTTAATGTTTCAAGGAAATTTCCTATTATTTTTTGGGAAGAATGTGTTTTGGGTGCAGTTTATTTGATCAATCGTATCCCTTCAGGTTTATTGCAAAATAAAACATCTGTCAAAATTTTATTTGGTATTGCTCCAAACTTTGATGTGTTACGTGTTTTTGGATGTCTTTGTTTTGCTCATAATAAACGAGCAAAAGGACATAAATTTTCTCCACGAAGTTGAAAGTGTGTGTTTATTAGGTATCCTTATGGTAAGAGAAGATGGAAGCTATACGATCTCGAAACTCGAGAAATATTTGTTTCACGAGATGTAAGATTTTATGAGAACAAATTTCCATATGTTGAACCTAGTACTTCTCGCACTACTGATAAAAATGATAAAAATGTGGTAAATGTTAATCCTATTTTGGATGATTTGGAAAGTACTTTTGAGGAAGTAGTCCCCTTTCATGATATTGCTCTTATAGAAGAAGTCGCAGGGTCCCGTGCAGTGATTGATAATATATATAAGGGTTGTTGAGGATGAAAGTTCTTGCAATATCTTGGGTGAAGCTTCTAATCACACTGCCACAACCATTGATTCACCAACAATGTTACAGAATAATGAAAACAAACAAGTAAGTGATGTGGTTGAATTGGGCAGAGGTCTACGAACCAAATGGCCATTAGTTCTTCTTCTTGATTATATTACTAAACCTACATGAAAAGAGAGTCCATCCCTAAGTTCATTGGTGTCCACGAGCTCCTTAGGTACTCCCCACTGATTTATAGCACACTTTGTGAATTATGATAAATTTTTTGCATGACTTCCCATATTTCTTGCAGTAATGACTGCTGGTCATCAACCTCGTGTAGGATCTAATGGCAACTCTAAATGGAGTGATAAGGTTGTCTACCAATTTTAATTTTGCAATGCTAAACCACAAGATAAACTTAACATGCTATCTAAAAATTTGAAAATAAACTCAGTGCAAAAGTAAAGCAAGTTTGGGAAAAAGTTGAGACACCAAATTTATAGTGGTTCGACAATATGCCTACATCTGCTCTTCAAGCTTCTTGGTTGCTTTACTAAGAATAGTTCGTTTTCAGGTGAGAACAAAACCTACACGACCCTTTTAAAAAAAAAAATTGAAATTCACATGTTGCAATTTTATATGGTCCCAACATTTTTTTTTTCTTTTCTCCTTTTCTTTTCATCTCTCTTCCACAACCTGCCACATCTCAATCGTATGGTTGATATTTGTTTGTCACATCATTGTTATGTCATCAACCACATCAAAATTAATTTTCAATCTTTTTTTACTCATATTTTTGTCATTTGAACTCCAGTTCAACAATTCAAGATGCATTTGAATCATCTTTTTGAACTCTACAAAATAAATAATTTGGAACACTAAAAACCATTAGTACCACAACTTGAGTTTGTTATCATCAAAATGCTTGGTTGGATTGAAGCCCAATAGCTAACAATCCCCCCCTTTTTGAAGATGACAAACTATTTAATAGCTCCTACGACTTCAAAAATATTTTTTTCCTTTTGTTATCACCAATAAGTTGTAATAAGCAAGTTTTACGTACCCCTTAATTTTTGAATTCATGCATAACATACAAAAGATAAGTAAATAAATTTTAATGCTCTCTCTTAATTGAACAATATTTTTTTAAAAAAAATACAAAAATGCTCCCCCTATCAACCACAATTAAGCAATCAAATACAAATGATCCCAAGTGCAAGTCTATTCTTACAAAATGCTTCTTCATTGGATATACGTGGTGCACATTTTGGCTCAATTCATACAGGGACCACGACAAGAACATTGGGATCATATTGTAGTTTGTACAATTCGTTATTTGAAAAGTTTTCAAGGTCACGGAATTCATCTTCGTTCCATTTGTCATCTGTTCTATCAAATTGGCGTGATTCTGATTGGGCAAGTTGTCCCTAACTCGTCGTTCTCTGACGGATGACTTGTGTTTCTTGGCGGTTCTCCTATCTCTTGGAAACCAAGAAGTAGCAAATAGTGTCTTGTTCATCAGTCGAGGCTAAGTATCGCTTTATGGCTTCTATTACATCAAAACTCACATGGCTTAAGGCATTGCTTGGGAGTCTTGGGGTAGACCATCTTTGTGCCATAAAATTGTTTTGTGATAGCCGGTCGTTATTGCATATTGCTCAAAATCCAGTTTTTCATGAACACACAAAAACATTGAAGTAGATTGTCATTATATTCGTGATGTAGTTCAAAATGGCATCATTGCTACATGTCATGTTTCTACTAACGAGCAACTTACAGATATCTTTAAAAGACTTTCAAAAAACAAAAATTTCTATATGTTCTCCGCAAGTTAGACATTTGTGATCCTCATGCTCCAACTCAAGGGAGGGTATTGAAAAATATATTTTTATAGATGATTTGTAAAATATTTTCCAGGTATGTTTTATAATTATTTTCCATTTGTATTTTGATTTTAGTTTATTGTTAGATTGTATTGGATTTTATTCTAAATGAAAAAGTAAGGGAAAAAGCTTCCCGCTACCAATGGAACACTAACCACTCCAAAGAAGGTATTTGTTTATTATCATTAATATTGTTTTTAATTTTTTTATAATATACAATAAATATCAGATTCATTATTGAAATATTGTTGTTTTAACCATCTGAAAAATGAGAAACAACATCTTACAATACCTCGTAGTTTTAAATTAGAACAAATATATATACACTGACAGATTTAATGTAGGTTTAGAGGATGTCCTCCCTTAACTTTATGTTCATTAATTGGTCCAGTTACTAGTTAGTCTTTTGACATTCTTTTCACTCAGTTTCAAGTCTCACTTTTTACATTTTTTTTTTCATATCATTTTTACGTAATTATAAAGTTCTCTACCACAAAATTTTTGGATCCACCACGGTATGCATGTATATATAATGGAACATCCTCAATCTTTTGGAAATAAATGGATACAAGAAATAAGTAATAAAAGAAACTTGGTTGTAGTGGCGGATCCATAAATTTTGTAGAGAGAGGCTAAAAATAATCTGAAAAAAAATGTAAATGATGGATCTTGAATCTAGATTTAGAGGAGGCTAAGAGGCTGTTTTACTGCTAAACTATCTTCTAATATTTGTATTATTTCAGTTTTTGTATATTATATTATATAAAGATCACAAAGTTGAAGGGGAGCTCGAACCCCTTGAATCTATACTAAATCCGTCGTAGCTTGGTTGGGTTGTTGAAGACAAAGGACTTATTAGTATTATTATATATTAATATCGTATTTTTTTAAAAAAAAAATTTATTAGAATATAAGGTTGTTTTAATATAGTTGTTTTATTCCTCCTCATTCTCATTTGAGGAGGTGAATGCATTATTTACATATCATCGTCTCTTAATTAATTTATTTTTATTTATTGTTTTTATTGTCTCTATTTTCTTTTTCCATTTCCTTTTTTTTTTCTTCCTTAGTTTATTTTTCCTTTTTCTTTTTGTTTTAATATTTTTTATTGCTTTTATTTTTCTTCTAACATTCATGGACTAATTATAGTTATGTAATTTAACTATATTTAATACTTAATTAAATTTTAGTTTTATATAAAAAAAATAAAAAAATAAGTTTCAATATGATGTACTTCTTTAACACACTTTAATATGATAATATTAGATAAATTACACTTTTTTGTACTTAATAGTTTATGATTTGTTACCTTGATGTTCAAGGAAAATGACAGACTAAATAGAGACAAATTTAAGATTATCGAGAGAATTTTTTAATTAAAAAAAAGTTAAATATAATATTTGAACATGTAAAAAACAAATGAGGAAAAAAAGTTGAAAGAGCAAATAAAGAGGAAAACAAAAACAATAAATTAAAAAATATAAAAACATAAAAACATAAAAATTAAAAATAAATTAATAAAATAGAAAAGAAAAAAATACAAAGGAAATAAAATAGTAAAAATATTATGAACTAATATTTGTTTTATACTTTTGTGCATTTTCAAATAATATCATTCATGCTTATCTTTATTCCGGACCAAATATATACAAAAAATTTAGAAACTAAAAGTTGATTATTTATATTCGAAGGCTTTCAACTTTTTTATTTGTCTTTTACACCTTTTCAAAACACCATCTCTCTATTTTACTTTTAAGCTAATGGAATATTATAAAATTCAAATCCTCAAAATTTATATATATTCTATTGCAATTCATTTTATTTTTAAAGAAACTGAAATTTAATGAAAATTGAAATAAAAAATTTAATTAAGTTAAATTTAAATTTAAATAAATTGCAATATAATATACACTTTTTAAAGAAGTTAAAATATTATAATATTTAATTAACTTAAAAGTAACTAGAGTGTCATTATTTGAAGGAGCAAAATAAAGAAAAATAGTTACATAATAACAAAAGGAATATTATTTATTTGAATGAGCCTGTTGATAAACAAGGATAAAAGTTCACTCGTATCTATTATATAGATCCAAAATTATGTTATAATTTGTAAATATTTTTAAAAGTTTATGAATTAAAATAATTTTGATGTGTTGAATATATAAAAACAAATAAAATAAAGAAGGCAAATATAAGAGAAAAATAAAATAAGAAATGAGGATTTGAGGGAGCTGTACACACGCTGCCTTGTTATTGTAATTATTTATTATTTATCATTGTTTTTGCATTAATACTACTTTAATGTAAATTCTGAAAAGAAAAAGAAAAAGAAAAAGAAAAAGAAAAAGAGAGATTAAAATAATAATATTTCAATAATAAGAAAAAGGTGATAAAAATGAGGGTGTGTTATGGGAGATGTTGTCTTAAAGTGTAGCAGCCAAGTTTGACAACCAACACATCCAACAATTCATTGGATTGTTACCTGTACAGCTTTTATAATATCCTATTATTTTCCATATAAAAATGGGTATAAAATACATAAACTATATATGTATGTATAGTAGGTCGTTTTGGATCGTAAATATTGTTTTATAGCTATAAATATTAAACACCTCACAATTTTAAATAAAATTTGTAAGTATTTCTTTCATTTTACTATATTTGAAAACCAACACTTCATATTTCATACATTTAATAATAATAATAATAAAAGAAAAGTAATAGCATAATTAACAAGGTAACAAATCATAAGATTGAGTTTTTAGGATTTTTGTTATAATTTTGTTTACATCTTTCCTTCTTATGAATTATTTTTAAAAAAATTTCAAATGTAATAAAAAAAAAAAAACAAACAAGCTATTTATACTTTATAGAAAAATTAACTAAAAAAATTCATTATACTTAATAGAGATGTACATAAGTTAGGTTGAACCGGGTTAGATGTAAATTATGGACCAATCCGAGGTTCTTAACTTGGCAAAAATTGAACTCTATCGATTCAATGTGAAAGGGTCAACCCAACCTTTAATTTTTGAGTTGGGTCGGGTTGGGTCATTAGGTTGTTTTTTTTTTTTCTTTCTTTTTTACAATTTCGACTAGTTTTTCATTCTTTCATTTTTCATTAAAAGTTAAATATTTGCAGTAAACAAAATGTAATATTTACGTAAATGTCCTAAATATATTACATCAATTTTAAAAAAAATTTATAATCAAACAAACAACAAGTATTTTATGTAAAGTTCAAGTGTTTACTTTCAAATACATGAAACTAAGTTCATGTAAAATCCAAATTTACATTCATATTCATTCAAAATTGAAATAAAAAACATTCAAAAGTTTAAGTCTACATTTAAATTCATTATATATAATAATAATAATAATAAAACCGGGTTAGTTGGGTTGATTGGGTTATTAAACCCTAATCCCGAAATATATTTTTTAAAAAAATTTTGCAATCCAACCCAACCCTATGAGGTAATCCGGGTTGGTCGGGCTATCGGGTTTTTGGAACACTCCTAGTACTTGATTTTTCTATGAAGTTTTAATATTTTGTTTATTTTGCTATTTTGAACAAATTCTCATATTTTTATATTTATATCCTTTTAATTCTGTCTACAATATCTTTTCTTTTTCCAATTCTTTTCAATTGACGATATATTTGGTTTAACTTTTTTTAAAAAATCATAGTTAAAAAGTCTAAGAAAAATTTTTGTAAATAGTAAAGTTGCCGAAAGTATAATAAAATTTAGGGTTATATCAATTATATAATGATAGAAGTCTATCACTATCCATGATTAATAAAATCTTAAATTTTATTATATTTTATAAATATTTTAATTTATTTTACAGTATTTTAAACAATAAAAAAATTAAATATATAATAACTATTTAAAATAGCTTTTAAAACACTGTGAAAATGTACTCTATAAAAAGAACTCTATGAAACCACTTTTTTTCGTGGGAACAACTTAAAATAGCTTTCAATCTAAGTCTTAATTTTCATTTTTAAATCATATTTCTTCTTCTTCTTTTCTTTTATTAGTTAATACCAATTTTTTTTCTCTTCTATACGGTTCCTTTTCTTTTAGGAATCTTTTTTTTTTATTTATTTACATTTTCTTCTAAAATGTTTTTAAATGCTCTTTATTTGTATTTGTTTGCTTTAAGAGAAGTAGGTATTTGTACCCATGTGTTTGTTTCCCAATTTCTTCCTATTTAATCTTCTATAACTTTCTTTAATGTTACTGCATTGGTCGGTGATTTTGTTAAAAGTAAAATTTGAGCAACATGTTAAACAACATGTCAAAGATATTGGCAATAACATTGAGACCGTCGGACAACAACTTCAGTAAAAGATTCTTTCCATATATTATTGGGTGCGATTTGCAGATTTTGTGGATCTCTTTCTCCAACTATTTCTGCCTTCTTTTATCTCATAAAGTGAATATTTATTCTATCTTAAATTTATATTCTCTAGGCTAGCCATATATATATGTTAGTCTTTTCGATTTTAGGGTTAGCCGCTTCATTAAAAACTGTGTGCATTGAATGTTTTGAGCTTAAAATTTTTCTAGGCCTCAACCTTCGTGTACTAATATTTAAAGTATTTGTGCTTGTCAATGAGACTTTTGGTCGGTAGCCATTGTAGAACTTGGAAGGAGTTCAATATTGATATTGTATTTAGGGGGAGCCTAAATATAGTAAATGTGAAGGGATCTCACTCTTAGAAGAGCCTAAGCATATTGTATTGAGGGGAACTCATACAAAGCTTGAAGAAGCATTTTTGTGGAAGTGAGAGAAGTTCAAACTTAGGGGAGTCTAAATTGAAACGGTGGAGAAAAGTTATACAGGAGTCACTGAAGAGAGAGTCTGTCAGATAGGAACTTTCTTTGTAATTGCTAAACTTTTAATATAATGAAGTTTCATTCAACCGAGTACACTACCTCTCAGACGTAGGTGATTTTGCACCAAACTGAGTTATCAATCATTGTGTCATTCTTTTTTCTGCTTGCTTTCGTAACGTCTCTCTTACCGGATATACTGTCTGTGACATCGTACTTGATATTGTATCCTCTGTTAGATCCATTCGATTTTTCAAGTATATTTTCAAAATTGTTGGGTAAAGAAGTTTTTATTTTCCTTTTTTAAGAGAAAGTTTGTGAGAATGTGAAATATATTATATTTATAAATAATTTTATTGCTATTCAATTTTTTTTTCAGAATTATAATGTCTTGTTTGATGGAGAATTTGAAAGCTAATGTCCATGAAAAGCAACGTTGTATTTCATATTTTCAGACATGTATTTGGTAGAAGAATCAGAAAATTGAATAATTATAAATCATAAAACTAGTTACGATAATTCACTGCTATTTAGTTTTACAATAAACTAAATATGATTTATGTTAAGAAAGAATATCTATAATTATTATTTTGTATTTTAACGTTTATATTACACCAGAGAATGCATATATATTTTTAAAAAGATGAATTGATGTTTAAGAAAATTGGCAAAATGTTTACACTTCATGAATAAATTGGGTGTAGTGAGTTTTTGTCTTCTAGTGATCTTTTGCTATGAAATGTAAAAATTTTGTTTTCTAAACGTATTTATCTTTATTTAATATGATTTTACATCTTAAAATTTAAAATTTATAATTCGGATACGATGAAAACATACAAAAGTTTTCGGAGTTTGCACTATTGTGATCATAGAATCCAAAAACAAAGTTTAGAAATAGAATCTAAATAGAACCTAAATTGTTTGTCACACACTTATTTATTAAATCTAGTAACTCTGGAAACATAAAACAACATAATCTAATTATCTACCAAATAGATCGTAAAAGTTTTTATTTTGTTTTGAACATTTTTACAAGTTTATTAATGTCTATTCGTATTTATCATTGATAGAATATAAAATTTTGTTATATTTTATAAATATTTTGGTTCAGTTCGCTATATTTGAAAATGCAGATATGATTTTGATAAGATATTTGAAAAGGGTAAAACAAAAATTATTAATTTTTGAAGTTTATGTTTGTCTATTTTGCATATTTTGTTTGTATTATTTTAATAATATAATATATTTAGTTATAGTGGTTAATTTACAAAGATAATTAATTATTACTAACCGATAAACTATAATTTAATCCAAAATTGTTATCTTCAAGTTTAATTTAAATTCTCTTATACATAATTTGTAATTTTAAACGTTTGTACATAAGTTACATTTTAAACTTTGTAAAACACATCATTAAGAAAAAAAAAGGTGGAAAATTATTTGAAATGATATGTTAAAAAAAATTAGATTATATCAATAAAAGATACTGTTAGACTTATATCGATGTCTATCAATGTCACTATAAACACGGATGAAAATCTATCAATGTTTGATAGTGTAATTACACTGATAGTGTAATTAAAATAGATATTTTAATATTTGGGAACGTTTATCTCTTATTTTAAAAATTAAAATTCATAAAAACTAAAAGAAAAAAAAAATCCAACAACCATTCATCAATATTACCAGAAAATGAGAGATACACTATGAGCGATGAATCCCTCTTTTCAATACAAAAATTGAAACATCCAGTTTACAAATACAACAATTAAGGTTGCCACGTCATATCAGCCCCCCCCCCCCCCCCCCCCCCCCCCCCTCTGTTAATCTATAAAAAGGAAAGGTTGAGATGGAAAGGGCGGAGCCTGATCTCAGCTTTATCATCAGAATTAAGGAGAGAAGAGAGAGAGAGAGAGAGAGAGTACAGAAATGGGTTCATGGAATTCGATTCCAATGGAGGTGATATACCAGGTTTTAGGATGGATTTCCATTATATGTTGGGCCTTCGCTGGATATCCACAGCTCCTTCTCAATTTCCGACGAAAAAGGTAAGAATTCCGACTCTATTCATTTTCGAGCAGCGGCGGCGTTGATGGGGATTGTTAATTGAAGTGTTTAGGGTTTATGGCAGTGTTGTAGGATTAAGCTTTGATTATGTGGTTCTGAATTTCACAAAGCAAGCTTCGTATTTGATTTACAATGCTACTCTCTTCTTCAGTCCCATTGTACAGAAGCAGTATTTCGATCAATACGGCTACGATCAGGTTCACTTCTTCATTCCTTCCTTCCTTCCTTCCTTCCTTCACATTCAAACTCACCGCCCTTCCTTTTACTTTCTTTTCATCAAACTAATTTTTGTCCCTTTTTTTTTATTATTATTATTATTAATAATTCATTTCTTTTATGATGGTCTGTTCTTATTTCAATTGAAACAATACTTAATACATATAATTTAATAAAATAAACGCTAAATTGCAATGCTACCTTTACAATATGGTGTAGCTGCAATTATACATTAAAAAAAATTGACTCATCAAATTTATATAAATATTAAAATTATTGGACTTTTAAACTTTTATAATAATAGTAGTAATTAGATTTCCAAGGCCAAATTTATACCACTATATATAAATATCAACCTTCAATTTTAACATTTGTATAAATTTACGTAACTCCTTTTTTTTTTTTTTTTTGTGATTAAACTTTGAAGATATAAATGTAGCTAATTGGCAAAGAATATATATATTACATGCATTAAAATAAATATAAAACAAAACAAAAATAATAAATAATGAAAATTACTAAATATTTTTTAAAAAATATATTTTGATTAGATAAAGAGATAGGAAGCATTTGAATTAATGAGTGCCTAATCATTTTGAGTCATATGGGTTAGTTTGATTTAACTAAATTGTAAATTTAGTTTTTAGCTAATAATAATAAAGAAAAAGGGAGTGCATTTGTTTTTTTGTTAATTAATAATGCAGACAAATAAAGAGTAAAAAGAGAGGATATTTTTTTCTTAAAAAATATAATGGTTTATTTATTTAATAAAAAGAAATGGACGTCCCACCCAATTGATGAGAGAGAGTAGATTTTTTTAAAAAAATAACAATAATGGAAGGGCTCATTATTGGAAAGATGAAAACAAAAAATAATTTAAGAAAATAGAAAAAGAAAAATGATAGGAGAGGGGTAAGAGAAATGAAAATATCACAAAATATTTGAATAAGCAAATTAATTTTTTTTTTTTAAAAAAAGATTTTTAAAATATAAAAATATCATATGACCTTTGTGCTTTTTTTTTAGACTAAATATCTTTGTGCTTTTGTTATTGTGAAAAGATCATTAAACAATTAAATTTAAATACAAAATTGATGTAACAAGAGGGTTTGGGAAAACAATGATATTTTTAAAGTTTTCAAAGTTTTGAAAACTAAAAAAAAAAAAAAAAAAAAGTTAAAAATTAAAAAACTTGTTTTCTTTTTAGAATTTGACTAAAAATTTAAATATTTCTTTAATAAAAATAAAAATCATCAGAAAAAAATTAAGAAGAAACAAACATAAAATTTCAATATCAGGAAATGAAAAATGAAATTTAAATCAAACAAAACCGTGATAATTATGCATTCAAATTTGTAACAATTTTATGTGTTAATGGAGGTTGTGGGGGATCTTTTTTCTCTTCTATATAAATACTCACAAAATAGTATTAATAACCATATAAATAAGAAAATTAATTAGGTAAATCTAGGACTACACCTATTTTTGTACATTCTACTAAATTGTCTAATTATAAATTGACATATGATAAATTCTTTTAACTTATTTTTAGAATATTTTAATTGTGTGGGATGATAGTGGGATGCATACTTATAAATGTAAATACTTAACAGTTTTGATTGATTGCTGCAGATAATACCGGTGGCTTTGAGTGACGTGTTTTTTCCCTTGCACGCGATTTTATTGATCTTTGTCATCACAGTTCAAATTGTATTCTTTGAAGTTAGTGGTTTGTTCTCTTTTCTTGAGGGTGTTTTGGTGAAGGAGTTGGGAAGTAGAGAGTTGAGAAGTATATGTAGTTGTGAACTTCACTTCTTGTTTGGTCTAAGGAGTTTTGTGGATCTCACAACTAAAATGCATGAACTCTCCGACTTCGCAACTTCAAGCTTTGTCTCAAACCAACTATGTTTATACTTGGGTAACTCTGTTTGATTGTGATGATTGGATTTGGATTTTGGTGCAGCGTGGCAACCAGAAGGTCTCAAAGGCAGCCATCAGCATCTTCGTGTCAGTATGGTTCTTCGCAGCAGCTTGCGTTTTGATAGCTATCCCAACCCATTCATGGTTCTGGCTCATCTCCATGTTCAAGTAAAACCCATTTGCCCAAATGATCTCTAAAAATCATCTTTAATAATTCACCTAAGAATAGATGTGGAATGTTTTATATTGCAGTTCAATTCAAGTTTTTATGACAATCATCAAATGCTCTCCTCAGGTTTGACTTTCTGTTCTACCTAGTGCAAGTTAGACTCACTAAATCACACATTGTTGTATTATATTTTAAATGGAAGTCCCTAATGTTTTAGAATACAGGCATTTATGAACTTCAGCCGAAAGAGTACAGTGGGATTCAGCATTGATCAAATAGTCCTTGACCTCATTGGAGGAGTAGCAACTTTAGTTCAAATGAGCGTCCAGTCAATTGACCAAGGTCATCATCTATTACTTCTCTGCTTTAGTTTATTATCTAAACACTTTTGGTTGGATATACTTTTTTTCATATTATTAGATTAAACGATTTAGTCATTCAAGTTTAGCATATAACAATGTAGCTTCTATAGTTTAGATTTTGTAAATCGATTTTATTGTTATTATTATTTAACTTGACTTAGTTTTTGAAAACATTAGCATACAATAAATAATAATAAAACTAAAAAACTTAGAGGTGAGAGTGGTATTTGTAAGCATATCTTTCAAAAACTAAAAATAAGAAACTCATCGGTTATCAAACAAGATCTTAATTTTTAAATTTTAGTTTGTATTGATTTAGTTCGTTAAGATTTCGTAATGATTCAATTATTGAAGTAGTTATCTCTTACTGTTTATCAATCAACATGTACAACAACTTGTTCTTTGACTGAATTTTTCAAGGTTTGAACTAAATTGACACAAAATTTAGACTTCATATGGAAGTCCATTGCACATTGACGTCTGATTCTTAACAGGTTCTTGGATGAACTTTTTGGGAAATATTGGGAAGCCCTTGTTAGCTTTGGTATGGTCTCTCTCTCACAAAAAGTCTTACAAAAGTCCAAACTCTAATTGTATTGTTGAATATATGATTTAAGAGCCGCAACTAATAGCTAGTTCGTTTTGGATTGACTTTCTTAGTGTTTAAAAACACTTTTCTTGTACTTATAAACACTTATTTAAACGCTTTGAAAGCCAATCCAAACATGTTCCAAGTCATTTAGATTTTTTTTTTCTTTTTTTGAGTAATTTGAGTAAGCAATATTCGGTCACTACATCTATTTGTATACACTATGCTCGCAGGTCTCTATAGCGTTTGATCTGATTTTCATCTATCAACATTTTGTATTATATCATACAAAGGCATCAAAGGTTTCATTTGAACTTGACCCCGAAAGCATTGAGCCATTGATTAAGGACTCTGTAATCACTTGCAAAGGCAAGGGATTGCCCCAACCTATTGATCCTTGACGGTATTGCTTCCTACTTCTTAGCTTCTTTTTGTGCCAAGAGGTATATAAGTGACATATGTGTACCCTAGTAAATTCTACTTCGGTTCTTGTATTTTTTTACTTTGGTTCATATTAGTTTTTGTGATATTTAAAACCATTCATTTTGGTCTCTTAAAAAGATCAAATTGAATTATATTTGAAAAAAATGTATTTATATTATACAATCATGTAAATACACTTTGAAATTTGAGATTGTAGTTAGTACAAAATCCCTCTGTTCACATGAAGTTTATGGAAAAACATGTTTTGTGGGGTTGAATTTGTGTTGATATAGATTATGATTCGATGTGGTTTAATCTCTAGTACTTGATCCTTTTATTTTCTTTCGATTGAATGTGTATGTGGATGTAGTGTTAGATTTAGTTAGCTAGAAAATCTCTTTTCGTGCCTTATCTATCTCATAGATTTTGTTTCCTTATTTTGATTATTTTATTTGAAGATATTTGATTCTTTTCAAAAGTGGTTGAGATATATTAACATCTTGTTTCAAAATATTTGATTCTCTTAAAATGTGGTTGAGATATATATATTCATCATTTTGCTCATTGAGGGGTGTGGAACTATAAAAAAAAAAAAAAGGAAAACACCTACAACGGCAGAGCGAGTTACAAAAGAATCTATGATGTTCAAGTTGTAATACTTCCGATGATGGTTTATGTGGAAAGCTCCATATAGTATATCGTTGCATATTTAGTTATTGATGTCTTGAAAAACAATGGTGACAAGAATTATATGAGTTAGTGGGTGTCTAACCATTCCCATATCTCAAGTATTCTTACAGGGGGAGCCTGTAGATTGGAGATATGCAGATAAACTTTAAATACTATGATTTTAGGGGAGCCTCCCTAAAATCTGTCTTGTGCAAACTTAGTTAATTATGTTTAGAGTAAGATAGTTATCACTGTATGAGTTGTAAGCTTGTGAAACTCTTTTTACATAGTGAGTCATTGTTCTTAATTGGGATCCAGTCTCCTAGACGTAGGTGGAATTTATCGAACTGGGTTACCAAGATCTTGGTTTCTTGTTGTTGCTACTCCTTGTGTTGTCTTCTAAGTTATTAGTTTCGGTTCTAACTATATATTCTGGTTAATAGAATCTGTTGTTTTTCAATTGGTATCAGAGCAAGTTTTCGTATTCTCTATCATAGTTGCAATTAGAGAAGATGGTTCTTTTGTAATTTTTATCTTAGTTTCATTTGTAGTATGAACTCCATGGCCGAAAAGCCTAAAGCTTTTATTATTAATGTAGTATCCTTTCAATTTCTTTCTCTCATCTCTTTACTTATCTCATACTTTAGTTCTCTATAATATGAATGAAACGAATAATTAGTTTAGTTCCTTGAAAAATATGAAAGTTCATAGTGTTTAGTTTGTTTAGTCATAGCTTTATTCAATGTCTAATTCTATTCAAGAGAATGAATTAAGTATTAGGAGTTAACTACAAGAGAGAGCAAGTAACTAAGACCTCATTAAACAAGCGTAAAATGAGTTTTAGAAATAAAATCAACTTTATGGATTTCTCATTATCATACATATATATTAGAAATGCAAGTGTATGTGGCATCAAAGGTCTGAGAGGCTGCTTGTAATTAAATGATGACACATGAACCTTGAGACCTAAAGGATTTAGATATGAATTATTTAATGATTTTAGTATTTGTATCCCAAAAGGTGAGCAAGTGTAGTGAAAGTACCAAGAGATTGCTCGCTTTAATTTGGAATTAATTAAATAATTCATTTCGCCTCAAGGAATTACATCTTCTCTTTGTATCACATAGTAGTATAGTGAGCTTCCCTTTGATACTTTCAATCTTTAAATAGAGTTAGTTCAGTAACATTCACAATCCTCTACAACCATGTCCCATTTCACTTCACACCATTAGTGTACATAGTAATAGTAGTTAGATACTTGATACTGTGAATACCAAATACTGTGTAGATATCACATGAGTCTTCGATAGGCATTATGATCCACATTACTTAGAAATCTCTGCGTTCGACTTTGGGTTACCCAGCTTTGCTTACAGTTGGAAAAGAGAGAGAAAAACTTGTACGCAACACGATTTATCATTATAATTAAGCAATGAAATAAGATTAAGGTCAACTCCTTTTATCGCATGAGCTTAGTCTTGCCGCCTAGCTTAGTCGCACATTTAGAGCTTAATTGTTAAACCATGATGGAAAAGGCATGGTATCAAATAAACAAGAAAGTTTTTGGCATCATTGTCGAGGATTATTATTTGTAATTTGGATTAAACGTTTATCTTAGTCTTATGCAAAAGTTCAATTTGCGGTGTATCGTGTGTTTACCCGAATAGCACGTGAACAAGTTTATGAGTGAAGGAGACCATCCTGAATTCGAATTTGACAAAAAAATTAAGCGAACTTTTCGATGAAGGAGTAGAGAAAGAAGACAGAGGCAACAAGAAGAAATAATGGCAAACAACAATGAGAATATGAATGGAAATGTCCCTCTGGCACCTAACGAGAACAATAGGAATAGAAATTTAGGCGATGCGAATGAGGCCCCAGAAAATGCCCACCCAATTTTAATAGCTCATGATGTTAACCGGCCAATCAGAGAATATGCTTCACCAAACTTGTATGACTTCAGCCCTAGTATCGCGTACCCCATGTTTGGTAATGCAAGGTTTGAGATGAAGCTTGTTGTGCTTCAAATGATTCAGGTTGCAGAACAATTTGAGGGATATTCAAGCGAAGGTCCCCATGCCCATACTCATTTATAATTTTTTTTTTAAATAACAAACATTATTAAATGATCCTAAGGACCTATTTAATATCGTTTTTGTTTCTCTTTTCTTGTTTCTTGTATTTTAAGAACTGAAATAGGATGTTTGTAACCGACCATTTTTATTTTTAGTTCCTTTTCTATTTCTTGTTTCTTAAGAAAAAAAAAGAAACATAAACAAGAACTCGTTGATAATTTTTGTTGTTTCACGTTTCCCATATTGTTTTCTTTCACTTTTTTTCCCTGTCATCAATCATAATCTCTCACAATCGTTGAAGACCACTAACCTCCGACCATCGCCTTCAACTACTATGTAACGCCCCATATTTTATTGCCTTAATCTGAGGTCGTTACTTAAACAAGAACTCATAATCTTAACAAAAATACAGCGGAATCATTTTTCACAAGTAACAACAACATCACAAAGACTACAACGGAAGCATTTGTAAATAAAGTCCCCAAACACATGGTCACTGGTCCTTCCTGTCCGTCGTCGGTTTCCTCATACTTACCTGAAAAATAAACATTAAAAGGGTGAGTATAAAAATATACCCAGTAAGGAATCCACTACTGGACCCACTAGGTTAACTGTTAACTTTCTATTAAACTACACTCTACAATCTTAGTCCCAAAAGCAGCTAACGTCCCACCTACCGAGTACAATATGACTAATAGATAAAGTTAACAGCTACCATAGTCCCAAAACATGCAATCTTGGTCCAAAACATTCATAAACACACATATGAAGTTTAGTTCAGAAAAGAGAACCACAAACACCTCACACATTTATCATGTTTTACTGTTAATCCATAGCAAACCACAAAGACATATCACCACACAACCTCATTGGTTTGTCCATAGCAATCTGTCCTAACAGATCATCACATAGCCATTCAGTCCATCTCGACATAGATAATCCATCACCAGCAGTTAACTAAACCGTTTAGTTAACTCACCTAAAATTCAGTATCAAACACTTCATCACCTAACCAACATGTCATGTAAGCATTCCACACCGTTAAGCTTGACATATGAATTATGTATTGATACTTAATAACCCGCTTATCACATAAACCATAAACATTCAGTTGTTGGATCCACTAGGTGACCGTTAACTCCCTCTAATGACTTGTACTTTAAGACACACAGTCAGGTGATTAAGGACAGACATGTCAGAACAAATCGCCACACAGGCTTGTTAACCGACCCTGTTAGAGCAAATCGCCACACAGGCTTGCTATCAGAACGGATATGTCGGAACAATTCGTCACAGAGGCTTGTAACCGACCTTCAGAAACAAATTCGTCACACAGGCTTGTTAACTGGCCTTGTCAGAGCAAATCGCCACACAGACTTGCTATCTGACTCGTCATTCTACCACCGAGCACAAAACTCATTAGGTAAGGTTAACATAAACCATATCCAACAATGTCCACAATTAAAATGTAAAGCAATTACATTCATAACACTATTCCACATGGTACAGTTAACATACTTTACAAATTCCAATAATATGAAATGGCATGCATAAACACCACACAATTAATCATACAAATACCCAACTATAATACCACAATATAACCAAAGAATCCAATCGCCATATAACCAACATCACAACCATGATGCACAGTGATATGTTTAAGGTGTCCCATAACATCCCTAAAACATAACCACATACAATTCAACAATAGCAAAGAGATTTCACAAAACAAGCGATCCAATCCATCTTCCACACCTTATGCACCTAAGGTGTGGATTCACTAGATGTCATCCCTTACACATCCAATTTTAATTAATAATTTTCCAAAAATTATTAATTAAAATAACTCAAATTCGTTACCTA
>JBBPDJ010000020.1:15119667-15175802 GCA_037974625.1 Cucumis cinereus
TATATATATTTATTTTTTATTCAATGAAAGTTTATGGCAATATATACATATTTTGAACTAATCTCACAAGAAAAGCATACTTTTTAATTTCTTGTTTCAAACCCCCTTTTAGAACTTTCTATTAGCACAAATAAATATTGGGAAAATTAACTATTATTTTTAGTCTATTGTTTACGAGAGGAAAGGAATTGGATCCCCCATAAAAGTTATGAAATATTTTAGTTTGACAAAATTAATCTAACAAAAAATTAAACAATGAAAATTATTAGTTTGACAATGTTAAAACAAATCCAAGATATGTTGACAATGAAGCTGGGATAGGATGAGAGTGCCACGAGAATACTATCCTAGTTGGGATACTCCGATGCATCTACTGAATCTTTCTAAAAAAAAAAAACAAATGCAATCTTTTAAATTGACGTGCTTTCTTCGAGCTATAACACTTCTGCCTTCTCTATGAAATGTTCTCTTTTAGAGCAAAATGTTTGGTTTAACTTTTCAAGTGTTTAATTTTTAAGCTATGTCATTTTTAAAAGTTTTTACGAAAAAGAGTTTAATAAAATAACAATTTTAAAAAACATTTTTTTTTCTCTGATCAATATATATAAAGAATGGGATAATAAAATAAAAGCTACCATACTTGGTATTAATTTCTATATATCTGCTTTTTTGCATATCTTTTCTTCTACTTTATTATGTCTCATATGATATGGCCGTAAGAGTGATGCATTAGATCAAGAAGTAGCATCTCCACAAATTCATCAACTGTAAGAAATACAGAGGTTTACCTTTATATATATATATATATATATATATATAACGAATGACATAAAGGATTATTGGAATCTTTTAAATAACGTAAAAAGGATTATATTAAGGACACATAACGATTACACAATAGATTGGTATTTTGAATCAAATCTTTTTTTGTAATTATGATATAATTTCTAGAATTGCTTTGAACTGGGAGACCCTTTCTTTAATTTCTTATGGCTCCCTTCTAGTGACATGTGCTTGTATGGTTCTTTTGCGATTAATGGACTTGCATTGGGTGTGAAGTATGACGAAGGTCATGTACAAACATGTCACATGGTCGAAGCGATGTGCACATGACACGCTTTCAGATAAATATCTCAAACACATAAACATTGCAACACACTGTCATCATGTCAACACTAAGTTACCTTTAACTGGCAAAGCCCTTACAAAATACTCGCTCTAAAGCACTATATTGAATGTGATTTAACACCATCATTTCAGGATGAAATTTTGGCTTAAATATCGGTCTTAATTAATTAAATTGTATGTTCTGTTATCGGATGGGTTCAACCTTAACGCTACCACTAACCACACCCAACAAGCTTTCTTCAATCCCTGTCATCTTGCGAGGCTTAGCCACTGCCCAACCAGCTATCTTGTACAATTTCAAGACTACCTGAAATGCTTCCGGTAAAAGTTGAACTAGTCACAAGTGAGGATTGGAATCAGGAGGTGCACCTGATCATCTCAACTATGTTGACACAATCGAGCACCACCAACTTCCAAACCCACACGAATGGCAATTCACTGTCACAAAGAGGAGTTCGTAGACAATCGAACAGGTCATTGTTTTTGTTAATGATATTAGAATAATAACGACCTTTATTTTTTTGGAAATTATTATTGATCTCTCTCTGCTTCTTCTTCACTCATCTAATTTCTACTGCTTATACACCTTTATATATACTACTACTAATTAACCTACTTTTTAATTTCTCTCCTCCAAATATTTTTATTTATTATTTATACCCTCAGAACCTAATTCTCTCTTTTTGGAAATTTTAGATTTTTGTTGCTAATTAATCGTTAAAATTGAATCTGGTTCGCTTACAAGTAACGTTTGTATGTAGATTTATGTGAGTAGAGTACACTCACCTTTTGACCAAAAACCCATATATAATATTTTATTTAAGATTGAGTTGCTTCTATTATAATCACCCAAATTATATCTTATTATATAAATTATGGTAACAATAGCAAAGATAGGATTTAGTGATAAAATATGAAGCTAGAGAATAAAAGAAATTACAAACTAGTGGTCATATACAATTAGATATAGGACTTTGAGATCGAATCAAGCAAGTTTGTTGACTGTTTGCTGAGATTTTCTCAACCAGAAACAGTAGGAAGAGCCAAAGAATTAATACAGACGTAAATAAAAGATAGAAAGAAGAAATAGAAGAACACTGGAGAGGTATAGTGATTCAGCTCGAATAAAATAAAAAATTAAAAAAAAAAAAAAAAAAAAACCCAAATAACAGTCTATTTCTCTTCAATAAAATAACCTTTCATGCGGCTCCACTACTTGAAGTCCGGTTGTTTATCTGCTAGTGTCACTCTCATGTCAGTCGTCATCGTAATCTATGGGCAACTGACTGCAGGAAGTTGCATGCCTCCACATCGCCGTGTGGGTAACTTTGGCGAATTTTGGCTTTAGTAAAGGTTTTAGTGGATTTTCTTGGTGGGTTTTGTGTTGAATAGGTTTACAAATTCATAACTAAATATTTTTTGAATTCATTTTGCTATTGTTACAAAAGAACAGTTAGTTTGCTAATTTTTCAAATGAAAGGTTAAAATCTGCCATTATTCCACTGGTTATGGCTCTAGTTAGCTAGAAGTTCTTGATGGTGTGATCTTATACTCTATTTGAAAAGAAGTCATTTAACATCCACAACAAAATAATAATCAAAAAATTAAATAAAAAACTTCCTAAATGTTATTTTTCCTAACAAAACTAAATTCAAAGAAGATGGATGATTTTAATTCTAATTCTAATTTATGCAGAAAAAACAATTTTTATTCTTTATTGAACATACTATTCATTCCTATATTAAAAGGTTAATATATCTCAAAATTGTGTATAGTGTGATAACGATTTCATTTTGAATTATTAATTTGTAGATTTTTTTAAAAAATAATTCGTGGATATTATTCTTATTTATTCACAATTTTTTTTAGCCATTGTTTACTTTTTCAATGAAAATAATTCTAAATTTTAAATTAATATATCTATTTAAAACAATTGTGTTATTCTTTTTGAATTGTTTTCAACTTGAGGTTTGAGGGGACTGATACACATAGCTATCCTTTTTTAACAAATGCAGAGCTTTTGGACAGGGATATCACGATGAAAGTGCTACAGATGTTTCAACTTAGTTAAGATATATCTCGATTCATCTACTGATTTCATGCTCCTTTGTGTACTGTTTCTTGTTGAGGGGACTTGATCGCTTCGTTCCCGATGACTTGTGCAATGCACAACAAAATATATCCACTTTTAAGAAATATCTATATCTAAGTTAATATTAATTAATGAGTTATCTCTAAGTGCACCTAATGATCGCTCTTCTCCTATATATATTGTTAAAGAAAAAAGATAAATTAATTTGAATGACAAAACAAATGAAAAAATTTACAAATAAAAAAATATTTATTTTCTATCAATGATAGACTCTGATCTATACAGACATCTATCACTTTAGTAATAGACACAAATAGATACCGATAGATGTTTATAAAGGTCTATCATAGTTTATCAGTGAAATTTTTTTTTTTTTACTATATTTATAAATATTTTTAACAATTTTACAATATTTAAAAATAATTCTAAAAAACATTAATTAAGAGTTGAAAAGCATTTAATTGAAAAGCAACGAAAAAACTTTAAAAAAATAGGGAGTAGAAGAATAATATCTACGAATTAATAATTAAAAATGATATCGCTATCACATATAATACTTTTTTAGCGAAGGAATAATATCACATAAAATACGTACTTTTTCTTTCTTTTCTTTTTTTCCTATTTTTTAGATAAGAGATAATTGAAATTCATTAAAAAAAAAAAAATTTAACTCGTGCATTAAGAATGGTCATTTTTATTACTCACGATGAGTCCATAGCCATTTTTTTCAGTGCAACAACTGCAGAAGTAGTGATTGCACCTCCAACAATCTCAAGAGACAGATCAGTACCATCGAACCAAACTCAATTTGACGTCAATAACTACATTTTAAAATTTTAGACCTTTTCTTGTTTGTGCTCATAATTTAATTTTTTTTAGTATAACAATTATGGGGATGAAGGATCAAACATGCCTCTTTTAGAGATAGAACATCTCATGTCAATTACCACTTAGATAAGCTCACTTTAACGATCATAATCTACTAAAGACATTATTTCTTAATTACTTTTAGTAATTTAAAGTATTAATTACAAATTAAATTAAAAAAAGAATATTATTAAATTAACACAAATTAAACTATCAACGAGTTTGAAATTTTTTTCGTACAACTAAAGTTTAAAAACATTAGAGAAAATTGCAACCACCACCAAATTGCAAAAACTACCCCTAAAGTATGGTGGTAGTCGCAATAACGCTCTTAAGCTTTCATAATTACAATATGAGCCCTCACACTTATCCAAATTTTAAAATTGAAACGCTTGAACTTACGGAGTTGTATAACTTGTAATAATTATATAAGTTTAGGAATTCAATTTTTATCATATATGAGTCCAGTTTTTACAATTGTCGTAAGTTTTAAGGTTCAATTTTAACAAGTTTATGGGTCCAATTTTTAATTATAATTTTTACAATTATATGTATGTTTCTCCCTCTAAAACAAAAAAAATGGAAAGAGATACATAACGGGTCCTTAGGTGCATCCGAGCAACCCACCATGACATTACAATATATTTTTTTCTTTGGAAAGAGATACCTCAACCAACACGTAACAAAATCAGTCTTGAGACATGTGTAAGTTTAATTATTATCAACATGTAAAAGAAATATACATAATAATAACGTGAAGTGATATAATATTAAATTCGCATCCACCCATCGGTTTAATTTTTTGGATTAATTGGTACTTTAAGAAACAGCAAGAAAAAAAGAGTGACACCATCAAAACGTAGAACTGTTAAAGAAGGTAAAGGTTTATTTTACATATTTATTGATAGATGATAACAGATGAGAAACGATGCCAAAAGGAAGCACCATTTTCATTATTGTACATGACGATGGTGATGATTTTTAGATGTTGATATCTTCAACATAGGTGACAGACACAAGGCTTGGAAGGCCAATGTATGGAACAAAGACTTCAATCAGAAAGATCTTATAAACATAAGCATCATTGACACTGACCTTTGCCTTCACCTTAAGGATATATGTTTTCCCATTTGGCCCAACCTGAACTTTAGCTTCCAAAACACCCTCAAAGCTGGCTACTATTCCACTATTCTTGCAGTGCAGTTCCAACATCTTAGCAGCTATGTCAAGAATGAAAGGGTCTGACAAATTCGTCACTGCTTCAATGCCACCAGAAATCGTTCCAAGAGTCATCTTTCAAATTATTATAAGCTAATTTGATGATATATATTGGATATATAATTCTTCTCTCACAAACTTATGATCTCTACTTAACTCTTCACTCCTCTTTATATACACTACATCACTTACCTCTCTCTCCTCCAAATATTTACTGTTATATTTTTAATATATAGTTTTTGCTGTTTAATCCATAAATTTGAATCTGATTCACTTATTTATTTATGAATAAAACACACTCACTTTTTACTAAAGTTCATATAATATTATATTAATTTATTTAAGATTGAGTTCCTTCAAAGTTGTTTTTATTCATTTTTTTTAATTATGAACATATTAATTAATTTATTTCTCCAAAACAAATACGAGAGTACAAAGATGCAATAAAACTCAGTGTGTAATACTCCGCACGTGGTTAAGTTATAATATAGTAAAACGGCTTTAGAGATCAAGTATCGTCGTCAGAAACTAACTAATCAGATTGATTAAATTCTTCAGCTAATACTCTCATATATAGTCATCACCGTAAACATTTGTTTCCTCTCAATTCGGCAGATTCCGCAACTACCACCTCATCTCATCCTACAGCTTTCTGTCGCATTGACAACCCCACCATTTCTTCACCACCATCGCCTCTGCAGTAGTCACCTCCAAAACCGTCTGTTTTCACCACCATCGCCATTGTAGTAGCCTACTTCATCCACTAAAAATTTGGGACCAAATACCCCTAAATCAAAAACTATTTGAAAAATATATTTTTATTTTCTATATGTCAAAGTGAACTATAAATAAATTATTTCATGTGCATCACACTTGTTATGCAATAATCTATAAATGTGACTATAGAGGATATTGTTTCCTTTTTCTCTTTTACTCCTACATTTTAATTATTCATGGTCTATTTTATCCTTCAAACTTTGGACACGACTCTTCGAGTATAAGCGTCCGTTGAGAGATGTTAGAATAATAGATGTGTAATTTCTGTGTCGATGGGACATGACTCTTGGTGCATGGTAGTTACACATTGAACCGGTGCATCTATTCATATATGGATGTGATTTAGATATAAAAAATGAGAATTATAAGTTTAGATTAGAAATGCTAGACAAATGAAGTGGTTTTTCACTATACAAATAAAATTTAATATTTGTGAAAGTATAATTTATGACAACGAGACATTATTTAGATGTAGGGGTTGTAAGAAAGAAAGTTTGGAGGTTGGAGGAAATTTCAAGGAGAGGATTAAGAAAAGAGGTTACTTGTGTTATTAGACACTTTTAAATTTTTGCTTTGCTTGATACAAAGAGGTTAAAATACATTTTTGACCTCCCGAGTTTAGAGATCATGATATCTATTAGGTCTCTAGAGTTTTAAAACATATACACTATAATCCTCTAGGTTCACAAAATGACTCTAAGTGGCCCCTGACTTAATTAAATAAGGATTAGGCAGTTAAATGCGGACGTGAATGAGATGACAGTGACTACATCATTTAACTGCATGTCAAAATCTATTTGGTTTGTTGGAAAATAAATTGAAATTAAACTAATAAATTAATATTAAAATTAAAAAGGCAGAAATGTCGTCGAAGCCAAAAGATCCGGCGCTCACCGGAGCCTTCTCCGGCCACTCCTCACCTTCCATCTTCAATCTTATTCTCACAGCGGCTGACGATAACACCGCCGCTGTTAATCATGACCAGGATTCTTCTTCTTCAAGCTTGTCCCTGGAAGGTAATAATGGTGGCCATGGTGAAGATCTGGAAGTCGATAAGGTATGGAGTTGCCTTTAATCGATTTTTTTCCTTTTTTTAGATACTCATTTTCTTTATTGGCGATTACTTTGTTGGTTTTATATTCTATTTTCTCCAAATTAAGTTCTGGCCAAAAGAAATTGTAGAAGGAGCAGAGGAACCCGTTGAGTTGAAGAAAATTAACAATTAATTTTCTCCAAATTAAATAATAAAACTTCTATCGATGTCTATCAATGTTTATCAATTTATTATATTTTGTAAACTTATCTAACTCAAAGGGAAAAAATCCCAAAGTCAATTGGTCGTTTGGGTCCCCAAGAGACTCGATGCTTCATATGTAGGTTTAAATATTATCATCGTGTCATAAAAACTATATACAATAGAGTTGGTTATATAATATTAAATCCGTCATTTCACTAATCAACTTAAGTTTTTGGGTCAATCGATGATTTAAGATGGTATATTAGTATTCATTTCTATTTGTTAGGTTTTCATATTTTGAACCCACGAGCAAGGAAAAGTGTTGAGTGATAGAATAGTTCGAAACCAAAATGATAAGAGTTAAGAAATAGAAAAAGACAAAAGCGGCATTGAAACGTAGAAGTGTAAACTGACATATATCCCCCTATTACCTTTCTTAAAGAGGGATGGTGCGTTTTGCATATTTATTGATAGATATATAAAAGATGAAAATGATGCAAAAGGAAGAACAGCACCATTTTCATTATACATAGTGAAATATTTCATGGTTTTTAGATGTTGATATCTTCAACATATTTGAAAGTCACAATGCTTGGAAGGCCAATGAATGGAACAAAGATTTCAACCAGAAACAACTTAAAAACATAAGCTCCAAGAACAGTGACCCTCAGCTTCACCTTAAGGCTATATGTTTTGCCATTTGCCCCAACCTGACACTGACCATCTACAATACCCTCAAAGCTGGCATCCAATCCAATAATCTGGAAATGCTTATTCAATGACTCACAAACTATGGGAAGAAGAACAGGGTCGAATGGATTCACTGGTAGAAGTTGAAGGCCACCAGATATATTGATTCCAAGAGTCATCTTTCAAAGTGTATTATAAGCTAACTTGATTATATATATATTGGATATATAATTCTTCTCTCACAAACTTATATCATATCTCACTCTTCACTCATCTTTATATACTCTACTAACTTAACTCTCTCTCTCCTCCAAATATTTCTCCATTTTCATTCCTCATTTACCCTTCTTTACTATTATATTTCAAAATATAGTTTCTTTTTGTTGTTTAATCGATAAATTTGAATCTGATTCACTTATTTATTTAAGAATAATATAATACACTCACTTTTTTACTAAAAGTTCATAGAATATTATATTTTAGATTGAGTTGCTTCAAAATTGTCCTTTTTTTTGTGATAATAGAGAGACAAAAAAAAAAAAAAGATAATTAACTTTTGAGGATAATTTATATAATTAATAGTTTGTAGATTATAGTAGTTTGTATAGAAAAATAATAAATAGTGGAACAAGAAGAAAAAAAGAGAATAAGTATGAAATAGCAAACAACTACAGAGAAAAAAAAAATAGTAAAAAAGGTAACAAAAAAGAATTTGAAATAGTGATAATGCTATTGATTGTAGATTTTAATAGTAAAAAACACCGATTATTATAGCCCACTTCACGAAGTTGGGGTCTAAATACCCCTGATAAACTATTTCATATATTATTTATAATTTTTTAAAAATTTTATTTTCTCTAGTGTACATTAAATAAATTTTATGTGCACCACATGTGTCATGATATAATCTATAATTGCGACTACAAAAGATATTTTTTTGCTTTTCTCTTTTGCTCCTACATTTTTATTAAATGTCTATTTTATCCTTTAATTTTTAAAACACGACTCTTCAATTTTATTACGTTTTAGATATTTCCACAATCTCATGTTTTTTTGGTCCTTAATCTTCTACGAGTTTGTATGGTAGAAGGAGAAATAATATTATGTGGAAAAATAATATTATTGAAATGTGAGGAAGAGTTTTAGAGGAAAATAAAAATTAAAAGAAAAAAGGAAAAAATAAAATGTGGAGAGAAAAAATAAGGTGGGTTAAAGGTTCTTAGAAAGCGAGGGAAAAACTAAAATGTGGATTTAAGACATTTATGTTCATATACATTGCATCGACAAATACTGAAAGTTTCTGTTCACGCAAGATGCGTGAATAAAAATTAAGATATACATCAGTTGAAATCTAATCTAATAATTTTCATTATGACTATAAAATTTTTGGCCAAGTGTGTATGTGATTTTCATTATGACCATAAAATTTTTGCCTGTGTGCGCGTGCGTGCGTGCGTGCATTTAAAATATGTCGGCAGGACATAGCTCTGCCGACAGATTTTTGTTTCAACCACAAACATCTTCGTTCTCAATACATATAGATGTCAGTTGAGCGCACTAAGCTTTTGTTTTTTCCTAAAACTTACTATATATCATATTACTTCGAGATTGTTTTTTCTTTTCTTCTTCTTCCTCGTGGTTTTAATCATCGGTCGTCCACTCTTGGCCATCGTTACTACAACTTGTGATAGACATGCTTTTTAATGTATAACTGTTCCCCCTCCCAAAACACACATACACTTTATTTCTTTCAAATTCCATGGTTTTCTTCTTAAGGTTTTGATACGCAGTGTTGGAATAATATGGTAAGAAAATTTGCTAAAGAAAGAAAAATGAAAATTGTAGGTTGTGGTTCTCTCGATATGACAAATATATGAAGTAAAATAAAAAGAAATTAAAAAAAAATGTTGGAGATCCTTTATAAATAAGCGAGAAATAAATATTTTGATTTAATTTTCTTTAAAAAAAACTGTTATATACGTGTACAATTTCAAATTATAATTAAATATAACAAAAAAGAGAAATTATTGTATAAATGACAAAACTACTGAAGATATTTTCAAATATAACAAGTATTTTGATTCTATCCATAATAGATACTGATAGATATTAATAGACTTACATCAATTTCTATCAATGTCACTAATAGACACCGATAAAAAAATATGTGTTTATCATTAATAGAATCTAAATTTTTTCTATTTTTTGTTGATAGTTTGTTTCATTTTTCTATATTCGAAAATGCCACAACAAAAAAAACTATAATTAAACAAAAACTGGTTATTAGTTTAGTTTATGTTAATTTAAAAATATTATTGTTTGTTTAATTATTTAAATTATAAAGTAATTAAGAATTTTGAAATTGTAAGTAGATTATAAAAAAAATATTTTCAAATATAGCAAAAAAGAGTGAAACTATTTACAAAATATAGCAAACAATATTTTCTTTAGTCCATTTAAGTTTTTTTTTTTTAATTTCTTATACAAAAAAAAAAGGAATGAAAAGTAGAAAGGTTAAAAATATGGTTATTGACTCTAAAATGACCATTAAGTTTAAGGATGATATATATCCCCTAATAACTAATTCTACCTATAATTTTTTTAAAAAAAATTAGCTAAATTGAAAAGTTTTTTATGTTTAAGCAAACTTTTATTCAAGCTAATTTTTTTAAAAAAAATTACAGGATGAAGGTGCTATAAAGGTGTTAATCTAGTTGATATGTCTTGATGTACCACTGATCTCTCTCGTAACTTTTTGAAGAAAAATAAAATGGCAAAGGTTATCTTTAAATACTTTGAACCATGAACTTACATGTATGCCTTCTTTGACCTTCAATGTGGGTCCCCATCTAATTTGATTAGATGTTTGAGGTGACATAATTTGAAGTTGCACATTGACGTTTTTTTAATAAATTATTAACCATACATAATTACAACTTAATTAATTAAATTTTATGTGGCTAAAAATTGAATATATCATGATAAAAAAATAATAAATAAATAAATAAATAAAAAAGCGACAATAATAAAGTTAATTTTTTATATGCTCTACGTAAAAATATATCATTTAACATCCACAAGAAAAATATTAACCCAAACGTAATTAACCCTTCCATAAAAGTTATTTTTCCCAACCAAAATAAAAAAGGCAAGAAGATGGTTGCATGATTTGAATTTTACTTCTCTCTTATCTAAAAAATTAAAATATTCATTTCTTTTTTTTTCCTTTAGAATAATGTGACGAGGTCGATATATATATATATATATATATATATAAAGATTGTGTTTTGATCTTCACCATACATTCATGAATAAAGATTGCAACAGAGATAAACATCGCTGAATGCGATACGTTATAAAAATGTGGTAGTGTGCTCCGACATAATTAGCAAAATATTAGATGTTATACCGTTATGAAAGACGAATCATGATCATAAAAACACTTGTGAAGAGATCAACTGTATAAAAATCTAATTGTGTCTCCCCGAAATGTAAATATTTTGTTTTTTTATTATTATTCTTAAAAAAAACAATTTTTTTCTGTTTCTTTTTTGGTGTCTTTCCATATCTTTTACTACACTGACTTTCTTTTTATCCTTTTTACACATATTGAGAGGCCTACCTTTTAAAAAGTTGATCTCTTTCTTTTCGCAAATAAAAACATTAATGTTCGTCTTTTACTTCCTTATATTTATTTTTTCCTATGTCAAAAATGGTGGATTTAAAAAAAAGAAAAAAAAAAAAAAAGATACACATCATTTTAAGCATTTCTGGCATCTCTGACAAAATAAGTTTAAAAAATTAGACTCATAACACAAATTTGTTTACTTTTGCAAAAATGGCAAAAAGAATCCAACCCATGTTATATACCTGATATACCTGATACACCTTGATACACCACTGATACATACTCAATACACCATTAATATGCACTTGATATACACTACTAATATCTACTTTGATGCACTTGATACATTTGTGATATACATTTTGATACCCTTCTAATAGAGATTTGATACACTTAATATACACTTGATACATGTGATATACAATTGATATATACTTGATACAAACTTGATATATATACACTTGATACAAACTTGATACACGTACACTTGATATATCAAATATTTGGATTTTAGATAAAAGATTTTGAATTTTTGTTAAATGATTTGAAAAAGAAAAATATATATTTGTTGTAAAAATATAAAACAAAACACATATTATTATAACCCAAACTAAAATAATTCACAAACTAAACTAAAACTATTATAACCTAACTATAATAACTTAGGACTATACTAACTCACTCCTTGCTCCGAACACCCCCAAAAAAATTGTTTCACGTTCTTTTGTCCTAAAATTGATAAGGATCGACTTATTTACAAAAATGTCATATTGCTTTATTTACCTAAATGCCATTAGGCATAGTTACTTAATTTCCATTAAAAACCTGTAATATTTTGTCATTTTCAACATCTATGTATATAAATATGTGTATCGGGTGTCTCAAGTGTATCAAGTATATATCGAGTGTATCAGATGTATTGATAGCGTTGAAAATACGCTATCTTATTATACTTAAATTGGGATCGTTCTGGTATTTTACGCATCTATTTCATGATTTTGTAGGTATTGAGGTTAATTCAAGTCATTCTAGGCCTTAATATTCATGTAGGGACTAAACGAGCATAGTTAGAGGTTTAGAGCGTCAACGAATATGCACATTGAAGGCACGACGTTGCACTGCATGGCTCTGGCCGCAGCAACGTAAGACACAAAGGGGTGATTTTCGGGCATATTGCATAGCGTCGCAGCGCCCTATAGCGTCGCAGCGCTACGAACTTCAGAGACAAGACGTGTGCGCAAATGCACGGTGCTGCCTCATATTTTGTTTAAAATACCTAGTCGCTTGCCCTTGGGCATATTTTTACACACAATTCTATAGATTCTTCACTGAAACTCTTGGCACTCCTTTGAACTATTGGATTGAAGACTTTCTCTGTTATATACATTCTACCAATAGTTTAAAAAAACTAGGCCAAAATTTTAAAAAAAAAATAATAATAATAATAAAAAACAGCTTTCGAAAAGTTGATTTTGTTTTTGAAATTTGGCTACGAATTCAACCATTATATTTAAGAAAAGTGCAAATTAGTGTAAGATCACGTGGAAAGGAAATAGACTTAATTTTAAAAAATAAAAATAAAAAATAAATAGTTATCAAACGGAACCTAAATATTCCATAATTTTCAAATGACTCCTACTTAAGACATACCAATTAGGATTAAGAAACAACAATGGATATCTAGTTTGGCATTCTTTCGTTGTCTTTAGGCCCTTATGAAGATAGTCGAGAGAAAGAAGTTGCATTTTTTTTTTTTTTTTTTTTGGACATAATAGCATAACACATATTGCCAACATCCAAATAAGGAAATATTAAAGGACATCTTATGAATGTGACCTTTAAGAGATTACAACTAAATTTCCCGTCAGTCGATAACTTTCATTTAGATTTTTTTTTTTTTTTCAAAATATGGGGAATAATCTATGGATAAAAACTAAAGGGAATATAGAGAATCATCAAAAGTTAATTATTATTTTTATTTCACTTTTTTTTAACAATATTCAAGGTGAGAAGGACTAACACAATATATATACATGAAAAAATATTAATTATCGTATAAGACAATTTTAAATCAACTTAATCTTAAGTATAATATTATATGGAGTTTTTGTCAAAAGGTCGTGAGTGTATTTCTACTTGTATATATAGATATAGATATTTGTATGCATGTATGTATGAAACTCTTTTATTTATTTATTTAAAATATTTTGTTAGGGTTTTTATGGTGTGTGTGGTTAAAGTGGAGTGTGTTACAGTACACCTTCAAACATAAGTGAATAAGATTCAAATTTATCAATTAAGCAACAGAAACTATATTTCAAAAATTATAATAATAAAGAGAGAGAGA
Organism: Cucumis cinereus; assembly: GCA_037974625.1. Lineage (NCBI taxonomy): Eukaryota > Viridiplantae > Streptophyta > Magnoliopsida > Cucurbitales > Cucurbitaceae > Cucumis > Cucumis cinereus. Next base: position 15,133,652 of record JBBPDJ010000020.1, read on the forward strand.
GAGAGAGAGAGAGAGAGAGAGAGAGAAATAGAGATTGGAGTTAGAAATAAATAAATATATATATATATTTGGAGGAGAGAGAATTAGCTAGATAGGTTTAGTAGTGTATACAGCCTTAATTAAGTTGAAGATTAAGGTTAACGATGCTTACGTTCTTAGGATCTTTCATGTTGGAATCTTTGTTCCATACATTGGCATTTGAAGCATTATTGCCTATTTCAACTATATATGTCCAATATATTAGCATTTATTATTAAGTAGATTTAATAAGACGAATGCTAAAGCACAGGGCTAACAGTACATTTGAATAGGTGTGACAAAGGGCAAGTCACTCATCTCGATATGCATTTGGGTTGATGCAATGGGTGATTCGTCTTATGTAAAGAAAAATACCTTGGCATGCATAATTTTATATATATATATATATATATATCATACACGGGCTATTTTCTCACATTTACATAAGTTATCAATATTGCTTGCATGTCTTCTCTGCGTGATTTTGGATGTGAATATTTTGAATGGTTGTTTACTTTTAGTAGCGTAAGAGTTAGCTCATATGTTTATTTTTTTATGGTTTTTGCATGATTACATAGTAGCATAAGAGTTGGCTCAAACACTTGCTTCAATTGTGGGAAATTGGGGCATTTTGCTAGGGAGTGTCCTGATATATGCATCTTGATAAGGAGGGGGAAATTAAGAGTAATAATATATAATATAATTTTTCCTTTAATTAACCTCAATATTCTACTTTTAATTATGTTTCTTTTGGTGTGGATGGTGGCTATACGTAGCTTACTTGAGAGGTTTTTATTAATTTTAATTCCATGGCTGTTTGGCTCTTTAGGGGTCAAGGAGAACGTCGAGACGCCATCAGTTTGCAGCGCAAGACTTGAAACACAGATAGTTATTACCAGTCAACTTCACTCTCCACTCCAAATACGTAAAGACAATTATTACCCTTAACTAATCCGTTGTGATAAACAATTATTACACTCTCCACTCCAAACACAGCGCAAGACTTGAAAAGCTATGAGTTGCCAAGATTTATCTAATGGCTTCTCCGGAACATATGCTAAGTAAGACTTGGAGGCCAGACAAGTTATCATCGGTTCTGCCACTTCCACAACAAGCCTGTACTTTTTGCCTTGGCTCATTGGCCCAATCTCACCACACAAATGAATTTCATTGATACTGCTATACTAGCTTCTGTGTGTTCCATCACTGCAAACCTTCCCATCTCTTGCACGTACAGGTCGAGGACGTTCTTGAACGGTTCCCAACCACCTGGCTCACACTGGTTCTGGAGCAAGGCATCGTTTTGTCCTGGGGCAACTACCTCGAAATCCATCGTAACTTTTGGTATTTGTTTGGTATTTATAATTGTTTTCTAGTATGTCATGGCAATAGAGATAAGTGGTATTTGATTCAAATAATGTTTGATACGGTAGAATCTAATATAAGGCTTGAATCCAATTCAATTATTTGGGACCAATACTGTTGTAATAAATGAAAAGAGAGTAGATTACACAATATGTTTGTGAGATTTCTCCTTTCTCAAAACAAAACAAATGAATAAAAATAAAAAATTCCATCGTTCCTTCCAAATCAAGAGCATCAGAAGGTACACTTGTTGATATGTGATCACACAAAAGAGGTCTCTAAATCATTATGTACAACAAAATATATATATATATATATATATATATATATATATATTCATCAAACACAAGACAGTAACTTCGCAACATGGTAAAATTTTCAATTTAATGCTACAAAAAAAAAATTAAGGTAATGTAATAATAATCAAACAAAATTAAAATATACACAGAGGTAAAACATTATAATAAATAAAGAAAAATAAAGAATAAGAAATATTGTTAAAAAATATAGTTAAAGAACCTTATTCTTAATTCATTAGATTAGAGATTGAGTTAAGTCAGTCTAAATGTGAAATAAACAACTCAGTGTTTATGTAAATAAATACTTTGTTTATAAATTACAAACCATGAGTTCGTGACATAAACTCTAAAAAAAACTCCCACTTGACCTAAGGCAGTGGATTGTATGATACATTAAAATAAAAATATATTATAAGTCTTGTACAACAGAATAAACTAGGGCATAGACTACACCCAATAATACAACCTATATGTTCCACAATCGTTAAAAAATGTGTTGTAGGTATTGTAGATTATAAACGTATAATATTATTTTTTCTATCTTAAATATAATATAAGTTATCCGTAGAAAATTGTAGTATATATTTTTATTTATTGAGTTCACGTCTCAATTATGTGTTAAGAGTTTAGGGGAGTATGTCTGGTTTAATGGTAGAATAGTTTAACCTTAAAATGAAGAGAAAAAAACAATAACCATAGCAATCAAACATAAATAAATAAATTTAAAAAAAAAAAAAACCTATAAAAATGCATGTTTATTTTAGGTCAGAAGAAATTAAAATCCATCAAATATTCATAACTCAACATAATTCGACTTTGCACATCACATAAACTTCTTATAAAATCAAACAAACTCAACTTTACATCCCACACAGACAATTATTATTACCAATTCAACTTCATCCTCCACTCCATCGTACTCTAAATACGACAATAATTACCAACTTAACTAACCCAATCAATTTGCACCCTAAATCTAGTAGTGCAATTGAGTAGGGTTAGCTTTTATTTTATTATCCCATTATATAGATGGAACATAAATGGGAGTACACCACACATACATATAATAATGCATAAAAGCAGGTAAAAGTAGGAGTTTTGTTATATTCATGATGATGCCAATAAGAGTTGCTTAAAGTAAGTGAGCTCCTTGAAATGCTCCCATGCTTTCTCCCAGACAACAGCCTCATAGTTTCCCTCATTATCATCTTCATCCTTAGCCGTCAAGATAATGCGGTAGTTGACTCCTGTCACAATCTGCGAGTCACACTTCAATATACAAATGAATGTCAAGTGTGTCTCTTCCCTATTGTTATACTCTGCTACTGCCCATTTTGCTAATTCTTCCAAGTGTGGACTGTGAGGATCCTCAACTGGAACGAAGCCGCCGCTCACTGGAGAAGGAGAAGACATTTTAGATCTTTTACTTACTTGTAATACAGATACACACACTTGTTCTCACAAACTTTGATACTATATGGAATGTTTTGAAGGTTTCATATTTATACTACTCCTTCCTTTCAAATAATACATATTTGGACAATAGACAATAATTAAAAGAAAATTAATTGGACAATGTAAATTCAACTCAATTAAAAAATGAAACTTGGGTTACGAGTCTATTAAAATTTTATAATTATTTAGGGTTTGTTTAGCAATCTATTTGTTTTATATTTTTTTTTTTTAAAATTGAATTTTTAAAATCAAGTGTATTTGATAACTAATTCATTTTTCTTTTCTTTTTTTTTTTCTTTTTTAAACAAAAAAACTTGTTCTTAAAAAATTATAAAAGGAAATTGAAAAGGAAAAACATAAGCTTTCAAAAGAATACAATTTTGTTTTCTGAAAATAGAAAACAAAATCGGTTATGATTTTTATTTTTAATAAATAAGAAAAATCAAAATAAAAAAAAATAAAAATTATTTTTTAATTTATATTTAAATATATTCAACTTAATTAACAAATGAAATGTCGGTTACGAGTCAATCATAAAAATTATTTATTTTATTTTAATATATTTGAGTTAATTAAGAAATGAAAACGCGGGTCAAGGTCTATAAAATTTTATATTAATTGTATTTTGCAATTTTAAAGTCACCAACTTTCTTAGCTTTTAAGTTTGTGTGAAAATGCTAAGATTTTTCAATTTTATTAAAAAAAAAAAAAAACAATTATTGTCTATTAGCATTTTCACCCTAAAATTCTGTACTATGTATTATCTATTATATTTTCATGTATGAAACTTTTTATTATTAGGAGGTTTAAATTTGAGTTTTTTTAGTACAAGAATTTGAGCAAGAGAGATTTGAACCACAAACCTCGTACTTACTAGTATACTCGTATGTCAATCGAGTTAAGCTCTTATTGGCCCTAAATTTGAGTTTAATTAGAAGTGTGTGGGCTAAAAATGAACAAATTTCAAAGTACAACACTAGTAAATAATAGGGCAAATATCAATTTACACCATGAATTATGGAGGTTGTATCAATTTAGACCATGAACTAATAATTGTATAACTCAAATCCTGAACTTTGGGATTATATTAATTTAAACCTCAAATTAATAGTTGTATCAATTTAAACCATAAACTTTCACAAATATATCAAATTAAACCTTGAACTTACGTAAATATATCAATTTAAACCCTCAACTTTCATGAGTGTATCCAAATAAAACATAATGGAGGGTTTAGATTGATACAATCATGTAAGTTTGGGATTTAAATTGATATAATTGTTAGTTTAGAATTTAAATTGATACAACTCCCAAAGTTCAGAGATTAAATTGATATAATTATTAGTTCAGGGTCTAAATTTATACAACCTCCATACTTTAGGGTGTAAATTGATATTTTTCCTAAATAAATATTTTAAGTTTTAACCATTTTTGAAAAAAAAAAATAAGAAAGGTATAACCACAAAAAAAAAAACATCATTGGTTACTATAAATTTTATTTTTATCTAACAAAATGTTTAAGAATTTTGGAAACTAAATGAAGTAAAAATGATAAAAATAAAAGATAAAAACTCAAATATATGACTAAAAATCTAATCTAAAATGTTCATAATTAATGCAGCTAAGAATAATTAGAAATGTCACATACAAATTCCTAATTAAGGAAACCAATACTATAGGATCTAAGTAAGAAAGGTTCACCCAACAGCATGGGATCTATGGAGAAAGATTGAAATTTATAAACCTATAAACATTTATAAATCGAATCAATGTAATATTTTTAACCTCTATAAATAAGAGTTCAGGGTTTAAATTGATATAATTAATTCATAGTAATTTTTTTTTATGCCACTCAAAATTTATGGTAAGAATTTGATATTTACCCTAAAATTTTTACATTATATAATTTATTTATATGATTTTGAGTTTAATTCTACATAAAATCAAATAAAACTAATTATAAATCGTTAAAGAAAGGTCTAAATTAATTCAATTACAATAAAAAAAGAAATTATAGTCTAAATTTATATACTTATCACTTTGGGAATTTAATTGATATAACCATGAGGTAAGAAAAATTAATTAATGTTGTATCCGTAGGTTGACCTTTTAAAATTGGATGAGCATTAGTCTTATCTCAAATATTATTAGTATTAATTAATTAATTATAATAGTAATTGAAAGTTTCTGCCTTATTATTACTTAATTAATTATAATAATCCATTCACACTCCTCTCACCCACATTTTCTGAATCATAATAATATTTTTAAAATAATATTTTCTTTTGTTTTACTGTTTTTATATCCTCATAAGTTTTTCTTCTCCACTGTTTTTATAATTAATTAATTACAGATGAGGTCATTTTTATTTTTATTTTTATATTTACTAGTACGAAAGTAAATGAAAGGCATACAAGATATCTTAACTAGGTTGACATATCATCTCGTAGATATAAATAAATGCAATACCAAAAACGAGCATTATCTTTGAAATAGGTAACTAGAGAATAGCTTGAAAGTGATATTTGCTATTAAAAAACTAAATGAATAAGACAGTTGTTGTAAATGATATATTAATTAAGAATTTATAAGCATTTCTTTGAAAACGTCAGAAAAAGGACTAAAAAATAAGATGAAATAACATCTACAAATTAATAATTCAAAATGAAATGGTTATCATAGGATAAATCTTGAAATAATTGACTATTTAATATAGGACGACTTTGGCTCAAAAAAATAATAAAAATTAAATAAATAAATAAGGAACGACTACTGTATATTGAATGGATAATAACAATGGTTGAAAATTTTCATATAAGAATAAATTCAAATTAAATTCAAATCACCATCCCCTTGGTAATATCTTTGTAATATTTTACTTATCTGATAAAACATTAATTTATCATATAATCTTTAATTAAAAATTAAAATTTTAAATTATTAAAAGTGATTATTTTATTTGATAACCTAATCATCTAAATATATAAATCACATCATCATTAGAGTTAACGTAATCTTAATGACAAGAGCAAAAATATGCACTTTTTAAAGTTTAGGGATTAAAACAAACATTTTTAAAAGTTTGGAGACTAAGATAAAACAAGATACAAGGTTTATGAACCAAAATAAAATTTAAACATTATTTATTTATTTATTTATCATTTTTCTGAATTATTTTCTTGTAATAAATTATCCTTTCTCTATCCATGGACATTGCTAACACACTATGAATTATGTAAATTAATCGATGTATTAATTCTTCATTATTCACACTTTTCTGCTTATTTTTATTTGTCGATTTCATGACATAGAGTATAAGATGACACAAAGTTTCTTCATTTTCACCCTAATTTTAACTTGAGCCTAATTCAATCTCAAATTGTTATACAATTTTATTAACCTGCTCTTATTGTATATGTGACCCTATGAAGCATAGGCACGGATACACATATGCGAGATCGATACGATATACAACGATTTGTTAATTTCTGAAAAACTTTCAAATTTTTTATGATTTAACATGAAAAACTTTCAAATTTTTTATGATTTAACACAAAAAGATACGATACGATATGGATTTAACACAGAAATGCTAAATACAATCCACAAAAGTATAAAATATCAGATTAATAACATAACAAAAAGATACTTTAATTTAATCATTAAATGATGAAGGAGGTTGAGTCTATGGAAGGATATATTTGATGATTAACCTTAAAAGGGAATACACGAAAAAGCTAAGGGCAAGTAAATATGATTTTATGATATATTTTTAAAAATTTTAAATTTTTATATATTTATTTTTCATTTGGTTGGATAGTAATTATAATATTTTTATGAAATTAGGTGAGCTATGAGTTTAGGGTTAAATTTCATCCCAAATATTTGTAAAAAAAAAAAAAAAAAAACCCTAAACCTTAAAAAGAAAAAAAAAAATTGATTGACATATCTCTTTCACATATCTAGAAGGAACTACGAACTACGTGTACGTGTATATAAAATATAAAATTTTAATTGATATAATTACCAAAATTTAGAGGAATAGATTGAATTTTTATAATGTACAAAATAAAAGTCATAATATGGCGGAATTCATATTTTGACCTTTTAAAATTTGTGTTTTAGGAAAGAGACAGTATTCTTAATGTTGTGTTCATATACGTTGACCTTAGAAAAGATTTGATTTTTTTAATTATTAGTATTAATTAATTAATTAATTATAATAATCCATTCACACTCCTCTCATCCACATTTTCTGAATAATAATAATATTTTTTTATTATTATTTTACTGTTTTTATTTGCTCCTGGGGTTTTCTTCTCTACTGTTCTTCATTGTTTGCCATAGAAGATGAAGATTTATGAAAAACAAAAAAAAAAATGCTAAAAGTTAAACTGGCTAGTTTTTTTCAATTTGAATTACTACCAAATGCAAGTCAGCCAAAAATAAGAATGAAACATTAAAAAAAAAAAAAAAACAGATTTCAAAAACTTAGTTCTTGTTTGGTTCGTGATTCCAAAATTATTTTAAAAAACAAATTTTATGAAAAACAAAAATACATTCTTATTTTTCACTATATTCGAAAACACGTTTGGTTTCATTGTAAAATTTTGAAATTCGAATTCAAAATTGAAAATTAGTGTTTGGTTGTGAATATGAAAATGTAATAGCGTATCTCATGTTCCCAATTTCTTAAAATAAAATCTAAAAACAAAGAAAACAACAATTTATTTTTTTTAGTTTTGTTTTTAGAAATCATTTTAAAAAACATGTATACCAAACACGTTTTTAATTATTTTTTTTGTATTTTTTGTTTTTAAAAGCATAAAAACGAAAATGAATCACAGACCAAATGAGATCTTACTTTCTGTGCATTTTTAACTATAGCTTGTAAAATTAGCAAAATGTAAACTTAAAAACTGGGATATAAATATCAAGTTAAGTTAGAAAAAAAATTGGTAACTAATCTTAATGAACAACATTTGTGTGTGCACATGGATGCGTGTGAACATGTATATTCTACGTGTGTGAACATGTAAATTGATCTCCAATGACAATTCTATATTTTGTGCATGTTCAACTCATATGTTCTACATTCATCGTGATATAGGGTTGTAGATTATATCAATAATAATATTTTGTCTACAATAAATGCAATAGTTATAGGTAGAGCGTTGTAAAATAAATTTTTATTTATTGAGTTCACATCTCGAGTCTGTGTTAAAATTTTAGGAAAGTATGTGCAGTTGAATGGTATAACAAAAAGTTAAAAGAGAAAAAACAATAATATACCCATTAAAATGTATGCTATTTTAGGTTAAAAAAAATGTATCAAATATCCATAACTCAACACAATTCGACTCTCTGTGCATCTGAAACACAAACTTCTTAAATTAAACAAACTCAACTCTACACTTCAAAACACAGTCAATTATCATCAACTAAGTTCAACTTTGCACGTCAAGTACAAACAATTATTACCAACCTAACTTAACTCAACTTTGCACCCCAAACACATTTTATATATATACATAAAAATTGAGAGGGCTTGAGCCCCGACCTAAATTAAATCTTCCCAGGATGTAGATCATGTCATTAGGGGTGTACATAAGTCGGGTTGAGCCAGGTTGGAGATAAATTATGGACCAACCCGAGGTTCTCGGGTTGGCAAAAATTGAACCCTATCGATTCAATGTGGAAGGGTCAACCCAACCCTTGATTTTCGGGTTGGGTTGGGTTGGGTTACCGGGTTGTTTTTTTTTCTTTCACAATTTTGACTAGTTTTTCATTCTTTCATTTTTCATTAAAAGTTAAATTTTTGCAATAAAGAAAATGTAATATTTACGTAAATGCTCTAAATATATTACATCAATTTTTAAAAGTTTTATAATCAAACAAACAACAAGAATTTTATGTAAAGTCAAGTGGTTTACTTTTGAATACATTAAACCTAAGTTCATTAAAAATTCAAGTTTACATTCAAATTCATTCAAAATAAAAATAAAGAACATTCAAAAGTTTAAGTGTACATTTAAATTCATTATATAATAATAATAATATAATAAAACCGAGTTGGTCGGGTTGACCGGGTTACTAAATCCATAACCCAACCCAATCCGAAATATATTTTTTAAAATTTTTTGCAACCCAACCCTAAACCCTAAACTCTAAACCCTAAACCCTAAACCCACGGTTTGGGTTGGATAATCCGGGTTGATCGGGTTACCGGTTTTTTTGAACACCCCTAGTTTAGTCCTTTTGATTGTTTGAATTTTAAGCTTGTAAAACAACCTGTGTTGTCCTTTAATACTTCCATATCATTATGTGATACACCATTTGGCCTGGTCTATTCTAACATTTGGGGACTTGCTCTCTCTACTACTGTCAATGGTTGTCGATATTTTGTTTTATTTATTGATGACTATTCTCGCTTTACTTGGATTTACTTTCCTAAACATCGGTCTTCCTTATCTCAAACTTACATTGATTTTGCGAATATGGTTCACACTAAATTTTCTCGCACCATTAAGATTCTTCACACATATAATGTAGTGGAATATAAGGACTCCTATCTCCCTTCTTTTCTTGTCCAACAAGGCACTCTAGTATAACGTTCATGCCCTCATACCTCTCAGCAAAATGGTCGAGCAGAACAAAAACACGACAATATTCTGGACTCTGTTCGTGCTCAACTTCTCTCTACTTTCTGTCCCAAAAAGTTTTGGGGTGAGGCTATTCTCACCTTCGTGTATGCATCAACCGTCTTCTATCTCCAATCATTCACAACGTTTCCATCTTTGAATGGCTCTATGATACTCTCCCCTTTTACTCCAATCTTAAAGTTTTTGGTTGTGTATGTTTTGTGTTATTACATCCTCATGAAAATACCAAACTTGAACCTTGTGCTCATCTATGTTGTTTCTTGAGATATGGTAATAAACACAAAGGTTTTCGTTGTTGGGATCCAATCTCTCAACGATAACGTATATCTCACCATGTCACGTTTTGGGAACATCGTATGTTTTCTAGTCTTTCTTCATTCCATACCTCTCTCTCTAGTTCTCCTTCATTCTTCATTGATCCTTCCATTGATCTATTCTCCACGTACGACACTTCCCATGACCCTGGACCTCGTCCTCTACTCGTCATTGACCTCACTCAGTCTACTCCTCTTCATGTGCTCTCTGATCTACGATCTGTCCCTTCTGCTAAACCTGAATCTGTATATGTTCGTCGCTCTACCCGGGTAAGGGAAACTCCTTCTCATCTCAAAGATTACCATTTGTTTTTCCACTATTATGCCTTTGGTTGAGCTTTCCTCTTATAAGGAGGTCAGTACTGACCCTTTGTGTCAGCAAACAATGAATGAGGAACTTTAAGCCTTAGAAAAGAGTCACACTTGGATCTAAATATGTGACTAACTTACCTCCTAGAAATAAACCTATTGGCTGTAAGTGGATTTATAAAATTAAAACTCACTCTGATGGATCTATTAAACGTTATAAAGTTCGACTGGTGGTCAAAGGCTATTCTAAGGAATATAACATTGATTATGAAGAGATATTTGCTCCAATTGTCCGAATGACATCTGTTCGCAGTCTTAAACAATTGTCTCTTCTTCAAATGGATGTTAAAAATGATTTTCTCAATGGCACCTTATCTGAAAAAGCCTATATGAAACCACCACTTGACACTGTTCTTCCACCTCAGAAAGTGTGTCTTCTTTGTTGTGCACTATACGGTCTAAAACAAGCTCCACGAGCTTGGTTTACAACGTTCAATTCCACCATACTCAACTTGGGTTTACCTCTAGCTTTCACGATTCAACCCTATTTACTCGATAGACCTCTCGTGGTATTGTTCTCCTACTCTATTAATGTCATGATTATTACAGGTGATGATCCTCAAGCCATATATGAGTTGCAATGCTATTTAGGAAAACATTTTGAGATGAAAGATTTAGGACCCCTCAGTTATTTTCTTGGTCTTGAGGTTTCATACTCGTCCGATGGATACTACTTATCTCAAACAACATATGCATCTGATCTTCTGGATCGATCTGGTAACACCACTGCATCGTTGATTCTGTCACATCCTCAACACCACTGGATCCAAATGTGTGACTAACTTCTTTTGATGGACTACTTTTGAGGATCCCACCTTGTATGGGTAACTTGTTGGCAGTTTGATTTACTTGACTGTGACCCGTAAAGATATTGCTTATGCAGTTCACATTGTTAGTCAATTCATGGCCGCTCCTTGTACTATACATTTCACTGTCGTACTTCGTATATTACGGTATGTTAAAGGCACTTTGGGTCATGGACTACAATTCTCCTCACGATCATCTCTGATTCTCTCTAGATACTCTGATGTTGATTGGGCGTGCGATTATTTCGATAGGAGATTTACCACTGGTTATTGTTTCTATCTACGAGATTCTCTCATCTCCTGGCGAAGCAAGAAACAAACTGTTGTTTCTTGTTCCAACACAAAAGTCTGAATATCGTGCATTGGCTGATGCGACTTCAGAATTACTATGCCTTTGTTGGCTTCTTACTAATATGAGGGCCCCACAACACCCAATCACTATTTTTCATTGTGATAATTGCAGTGCCAATCAGATTGCTCACGACCATGTATTCCATGAATGAACAAAGCATATTGAGAATGATTGTCACTTTGTTCGCCATCATCTTCAAAGTAACACTCTCCATCTATAGTCCATCTCCACCACAGATCAACCAACTGACATCTTTATCAAAACTCTTCCTTCTCTCACAAACTCAAGTTGGTTTCTACACTACCATCTTGAGTTTGAGGGAGGGTGTTATCGTCATTTATGTTATATAATTATTTGGGTGATTACTTAGGTGATCTCCTAATTATTAGGATATCTTTAGGATATTTTTTCTTATTTAGATATCCTTTTGTGTGTATATTTAGCTGTGTATTAGTCTTTGATTGATCGATAAATGTGAAACATTATGGATGAAAATTTAATTGAGCAAAACTTAAGTGCTTGCTGGGCTGTCTCCATCTTTTGCAGCTCAACCACGTGTCACAAGTTTATTAGTTTTAAGTTCGGTTTATTTATTGAAATAAAAAATAATAATAAATATTGTTAAATTTCTGTTTTTCAAGGTTTTTCTTTTTTATTTTCTTTACCTATTCACATTCTCTCCCTCCTTTATTATGTTGCCGTTTCTCCTTCTTTTTTTTTTCAAATGAATTTTTTTGCCGCTGCTACTTCATTGTTCTAGAACTTTTCCATTTCTACTTCCTTTTATTTTAAATAAACCATTTTTAAAATTTTTTTTCCTCATTTTCAATTGTGTATTTTGCTCATATACAAATTACTTCTTAGTTTCTTTTATTTTTTCTTTTTTGCAGAAAACATTAGCATTTAGTTACAAAAATCCAACCAATTAAAGATTGCTAACTTAAAGCATTGGAGTGTTTTGTTCAAATATATTTTGAACTGTTTAAAGTGAGATACTGATATATAATTCTCTTTATAAGATAATTAGATTTAATTATCTTTTAGTGGGAGAATACATTTTGTATCATGAAGTTTAAAGTTCGAGTATTGTTGAACGTTTATCTATAATTTATGATTGTTTTCTTGCAGTGTTTTTGTATACCTTCTATTTAAATTGACTAAAATCAATTAAAGGTCTTGTAATTTACTATAAGTGAATCCTAATCTCTAAATTTTGTAGAGTAGATTAGTGCAATGAATTAGATTTTGTATATGAGAAAAATACACCATTGAAAAAGAGAAAAAAAAATGGTTTATTTAAAATAAAAGAAAGTAGAAATGAAAAGGTTCTATTTTTTTAGAACAAAGAAGTAGCAATGGACAAAAAATATTATTTGAAAAAAAAGGAGAAACAACAACATAATAAAGTAGAGAGAATGTGAATAGGTAAAGAAAAAAAAAAAGAAAAATCTTGGAAAACGGAAATTTAACAATATTTTTTATTATTTTTTATTTCAATAAATAAGTTTAACTTCAAACTAATAAAAATTTGTGACACGTGACTAGGATAGAGAAAGAAGCACCTAGGTTTTGCTCCAGTTAATTTCATAATTTTAACAAACTAACGTTCACACATTGGGAGTGATTCATTTGGAAGGGAAAAGCTAAAAAAATTTAGCCCACACAAATGGGTGTATATCGCTATGATCTGCAACTTCAAACCCAGAGCGCTGTTTTGCACTTCAATCGGAACTGGAACTCTCATCGTTCTCAATTCCCTAATGATGCTGAACTGAATCCTTCTCTCTTCATTTACTATCTCAAATCAAATTCCCCTTGGATTCTCATTTTTCAAGAAAAGTCCGGTTCAGAAATGTCCAAATGCCGCAATTGCAGAGCTGCTTCTACTGTCTCTCATGTTTGAGGTTTGGGAATAATATTTTATTTCTTCTCTCAATATCTCGCAATTTCTTGATTTCTTCTTCTTCTTCTTCTAGGAATTTCTTCTTCTTCCTCCTCCTTGCAGACTGTGTAAACTGAAGATTCTTGAATTAGTTGTATAATGGTTCCATGTCTCTCATATACTCATGACGTTTTTCCCAGCAAGAATTTTCCCCTGACCTCAAGAGGGAACATACGAGCCAAAAAGGCTCTCTTCTTACTTCAAAACTGCAAGAATTTCAAACAGCTCAGGCAAATCCATGCCAAAATCATCCGCAGTGGCCTTTCTAACGATCAATTACTTACTAGGAAACTGATTCATCTCTACTCTACTCATGGAAGAATAGCGTATGCGTATTTTCTATTTTATCAAATCCAAAATCCTTGTACATTTACTTGGAATCTGATAATCAGGACCAACACTATCAATGGTCTCTCTGAACAAGCCCTCATGTTGTATAAGAACATGGTATGTCAAGGAATTGCAGCCGATAAGTTTACATTTCCATTTGTCATTAAAGCTTGTACAAATTCCTTATCCATTGACCTAGGAAAAGTAGTTCATGGGTCTTTAATCAAATACGGGTTTTCAGGGGATGTATTTGTACAGAACAATCTGATAGATTTTTACTTTAAGTGTGGACATAAACATTCTGCTTTGAAGGTGTTTGAGAAAATGCGTGTTTGCAATGTGGTTTCATGGACAACCGTGATATCTGGGCTGGTCTCTTGTGGTGATTTACAGGAAGCAAAAAGGATATTTGATGAGATTCCATCTAAAAATGTGGTTTCATGGACAGCAATGATAAATGGGTATATTAGAAATCAACAACCTGAAGAAGCTCTTGTACTGTTTAAGAGAATGCAGGCTGAGAATATTTACCCAAATGAATATACAATGGTGAGCTTGATCAAAGCATGTACTGAAATGGGAATCTTAAGTCTTGGTCGAGGGATTCACGACTATGCCATCAAGAACTGTTTCGAAATTGGTGTTTATCTCGGCACGGCTCTGATTGACATGTACAGCAAATGTGGTAGTATAAAGGATGCAATAGAAGTTTTCGAGACGATGCCTAGAAGAAGTTTGCCGACTTGGAACTCGATGATCACTAGCTTAGGAGTACATGGGTTGGGGCAGGAAGCTCTTAATCTTTTCAGTGAGATGGAAAAGGTAAATGTGAAGCCAGATGCAATCACTTTCGTTGGCGTTTTATGCGCTTGTGTACATATGAAGAATGTAAAGGCAGGACGTGCTTACATCAAACGAATGACACAACATTATGGTATTGCACCAATTCCTGAGCATTACGAGTGCATGACTGAGCTATATGCTCGTTCTAATAACTTGGATGAAGCCTTCAAATCAACAAAAGCGATATCGATAGACCTCAATGAGGATTCCTTGGCTTTTCTGTTGAATAATGAGTAAAGAAATATGCAAATGCAGGAGGTGGGAAGTTTGGCCAACAGTCCTTCTCTTTGTTTTGATGCCAGAGCCAAGCAGGTGCGGAATTTTCTGTTGAATATTTGAGCTTACTACTTGCTTTTCATGCTCTTGCATAGTACACAACAAACATTATTTGTTATTGATTCTCGTTGCAATAGATATACCCTGTTGATTTCAATGAATTTGAAATTGTTGATAGCAAAATAGGTGTAATATACAAGAGTTAAACGTGCATTCATTATTCTTATGCTTGTGCAAATTGCAATGCTCTGTCTGGAATTCCCACATGGACAAACTTCTCTTCAATTTGAAGTTATTGCAAGTAAAAACATGACGAACTTATGCAGTAGCAGTTGGTAGTTCTTGAATAAAGCTCCATTGGTGGAAGCAACCCCTCTTTCAAGTTGTTCATTATATCATGATGGTGTAATATACATGTATAAAAAACACAATGCATAACTCTATCATCCATGCTTAAAGACATCACCATAACCACATGTAGCTCACACAACCTACCTAAAATTAAAATGAATGTGAGTTCAAGAAAAGGGTTGATGGAAATAATTTAACATTTTGTTCATTTTTCTATCTTTGCTTTAATCCTCAAAATATATTTCAACATGCACCTTCTTTTGACAAATTTAAACTCATAAAATTTTTAGGACTGAAAAAAAAAAAGAAAAAAAAAAAGAAAGGAAAGATAATCGATAGTTGAAAAGATAGAATATAAAACTCTACTATTGCAAGTATGTATGTTGTCACACGTTGATCGTTGTATATATGTAAGGGATGAATAATTTCTTTAGCATTATACATTTCTATGATGAGGCTAACTCAAACATAGTTTAGTAGATATATAAGACATAGATTACTATCCACAAGTTTGATTGTCAACCTCTCCACTTTATAATTGTTTGAAATAAATCTAATTACAAAAGAAAAAACACATTCCTAGTACAAGTTTGATTGATTGGATAGAGCAAATATGTGACTATTTTAGTTTAGTTGAAGGATGGAAGGAACCATGGATTGGTCTGTGAACCTTCATTCGAATAGCTAAATTGGGTTGGTTCATCAAACCTTAGGACTAGATTACGTTTTGTACGAAATAGGTCCTTGTATTTTAGCCTCGGCAAGATGGTGAATCAGTAATTATTCTTAGGACTACTTGTAAAAGACTGAGCTAAAATGTTCATTCACTGTTTTAGATAAAGGGAAAGAAAAAAAAAAACCGACGGTTGGTTAAAGTAAATCGGATCTTTGTAGTATATATAAATGAGATAACTATCTCTATAAAATAATTTCATATAGTTGAGGGTTATCCAAGGCAAGACAGAGTCGTGAGGTTATCTACCAAAAAAGAAAGTCAAACTCTCACGTCCTTAGTCGGCAAGCTAAGCTCACCCTATTTCACCAAAAAGGAAAACAATCGAGGGGAGTTTGACGAGTTTGCTCTTGACACTCTGCAACCTCAAGGGCTACGCCTACCCTCACAGAAACAATATAGCACATATTCCCAAGCGAGAGATAGTAAACGGGCCATATAAATGACAACATTCCATCAACCTCAAGGAGTAAGTAATTTTTTTTAGCCAAACTGAGCACTTTGTTTACTAATTTGGACATCGAAGTGCACTTGATCGACTTTATCAGTGTAAAAGTTCTAACATGTCTCGATCAGAGGAGCGAGAAGGCCTGAACAAGATACCGATGCAAATACATAGAGAGGTCTATTGTCCCTTAATACGAGTATGAGAATTTAGCAGTAGAACTAGCCTTTAATCTAATCCAAATTAACCTATTCCATTATATGTTATTTTCAGTTGGGACTGGGAATTTGGCACTTTACTGAGTTAGACATTATATATAATGGGCCTTGGGCAAAAATATCTTGGAGAGATTAAAAAATATCTCCAAGATGATGGGAAAGTTTGAAAGCTTCCTCTAAATGAATAAACATCCTAGGAAGAAGAAGCAAAGCAATCTTATCTAAAGAGACACCCTCCAATATATCCATAACCCTTCTCACTTTCCTTTGATCACATTTGGTTCTAACTCATCACGTCGGTCGCTCGGCCATCAAAGCAACCGCCTCGGTCGTCTATGACTCATCTGTGGTCGATTATAGTTCTGCCATCTCGTAAGTTATTTTCTATTGCAACCTTCTCTTTTGTATTGAAATTAAATTTGATGCACTATATTGAAATATCATAACTCATCGATTAAGTTATATCTTTCGATATTGGATCTTAAACTTTGAATTATGTTTTTGTAAGTTCTTGTTTTAAAAAACTTCTAATGTATTATACATTAGACTCATTTGACATCCTTTAATTGTAAGAATTTATTAAATACAAAATTAAAATTCAATAGCTTAATTATTAGGCACAAATATGAAAGTTTACCGTTTTAAGTGGTGGCGCAAAATGTGAATAGAATTGTATTATTTTAATATACAAGGTTTTAAACGTTGTTGTCAATGAAAATATCAAATTTTCAATTACGTGGAAACATCATAGAAAAATATTTAAAATATAAGTTGAGAATAAACATTTTAACGTTTTAAAAAAACAGTTTAAATATTTGAGGAAAAACATCAATTTTTACCCTAAAACCTACGCAGGTGTTGCCAATTTTAACCCTTAATTCAATTTTAACTAATTCACCTATTAATTGTAAATTATTTTTAGACTCATAATTTCAATTGAATAATTTGTACAGAAAAAGTTTGATCAATGTGCAAATTAATGGCCGAATACATCCTCAAAATTCATAAATTTTTTTAAAAAAACTCTGACGTTGTGTTTCTCTAGGAAATGATCCATTTCAGATATATGTTATATAATTTTATATGTACAAAATAACTTTTTTCTATTGATATTTAATTTGGAGTGAGATGAAATTGAAATTTTATAGTCTAAATAGATAGGATCCGACAAATAAGTTGTATATTTGGAGATAGGGTGTTTCCTGCAGAAGCATGTGAGACAATACATGTTGTTGGGCAAATATGTTTGCCCCCATAAGTTAAGGCTTCAACCTTCTTGACTTCACAATCAAATCCCCTGCCGAGCAGACTCGTATAAAAATCTATCAACGTCTATCATTGATAAAACTCTTACAAATCTATCATCCACAGAGCATAAACCCTATCTCGTCATCATCTAAGCCCTTACTTTCCTTATTCAATCGATATTTAAACAAAAAAAAAATGTGATGATTGAAAGGTAAAGATTGTCCATATTTAGTCATTGCATTGGAGTTTGGAGTAATCAGTAATTAGCAGTGAATAGTACTGAAAGTGTCATTATTAATATTATTATTATATATGCAGTGTTTTCCGAGGAGAGGCCTGCGATGATCTAGGTGGAGAATTCTGTGAACCTCACTTCCTAAATGGCGTTTTCTAGTCTGATTTTTTTTTTTTTTTTCTATTTTACATTTTAGTTTTTATTACACAAAAAAGAAGAAAAGGGCTTCTTAGATTAGGCCCCATATCATAACCTTCTGGCTTCTGTAACTGTAACACCCTTTTCACCATTCTCAATAATGCTTAAATATTTTACCTTTTTCTTTCAATCATACTGATCATAGAATTTGAATTATTAGGGACAAAAAAGAGAGATGAAGGCAATTTAGAAAGGCTATAATAGAAGAAGGAAACTAGATTTAAGAAGAAAAATCTTATTCCAAAAAACTCAACCAAATCATCAAGTGTGACATATGAGGTTGATCGAAAGCAAGAGAGGTAAAATACTAAACCCACAAAATATTAGCCAATCCTACTTGTGGTTGTTGCCTTCAAGAATAAGATGGGGCTCAGCTGAATGTTGTTGGATTTACAGAATTTGTTGATGCATAAAAACACATCAATTATTCCATCCATCAATGGAAACAGCTGCTTCTTTTTCATAATAGCTTCACTTATATAACACCATGTAAACCAGCTGAATCCAACAGTACTGCTTTTATTTGCTCGGGCAAGATCTCCTGACCTTCCTTGGATTGCTGATAAGAAATGAAAACAGATTGAATCTTTGCACGACATATACAATACAAACACCCCATTGAAGAGAAATGGCGAGTTCCAAACTTAGATATGCATACATGGATGTGCTATTACAGATATGTTTGGAAGTGATTTTGTCATTTTTTAAACTACAACCAAACGTTCTTTTATTGATTCATACATTTAAATTGCATCTAAAACCGTAAGGTTAAATATTAAATTAATCTTGAGTGATTAAAATAAAGACGTTTTATTTGGACCTGACAAAAGTGATTTTAACAATTTTAAAATCATTTTCAAACATGCACTACAACTAACTTGAAAGATCATCAAAATTCTAAGAGTCTATGGAGGATAAATAAAAACGAAAGGAGAGCGAACCTCAGCGCGAAACACGTCTAAAGCAAATCCATTGAAACAGCTGATTACTGCTTGTTGGATGTCCAAGCCAAGGTTATCCAAAGCCCTCATGGTGGATAGCAACAGACCTGGCTTGCGAGAACAAAACATGTGAATATTGACAGCTTTGCCTTCTCTGACCCGGACTTCAACCTGTTTATTTATGCACGATACCAATCATGATTTGAAGCATAAATATATGCACATGAGCACACATACACGTAGGAAAATGCATACGAATCTCATAAATGTTCGAGAATGAAACTAACTTCATAAAGATATGCTCAGAAAATGAATCGAAACCATGATTAAGTTTCATGATGTTCAGTATCTAGTTGAACTGAATTACTCAGATAGAAGTAAGATGAAAAAAAAAAGGAGATGCAAGAGTTCCACCAATATCATTAGAACTAACAAAAATCATACTGTCCAAGAAATTTACGCACGACACATTCTTGGGTATCTCTTAGTTAATTAAAACGTAAGGATTCATCTGCTAAACTTGACTATATTTTCGAAAGCCTACAACAATAAGACGAAGAGACTGTAACTCACATGATAATTGCTAGTTTAAGAAACTACAGAACATACACCATTAAAAGTATGTTTGGTATGATTCTTCAGAATAGCATTGAGCACATGTTACTCCTCCATGACCACGTCCCATACAAGTATCATCAGACAGTTCATTGGACCTCACTGTTTGGTGGGGGACTTCAAACTGATACATTTGACTAAACATCTAGTTGAAATTTTAGAACTAACACATTCGAACAAAGCGAAATTTGTCCATGCATTGGTAGTTTCTACATCCAAGCAAGCTCAAAAGTTACCGAGCAATCATTTACATAATTAATATAAGAAGAAATTGAAATATTCTTTGCTCTTTCAGAATCAAATATTAGCTCTTGCTGCAAGCACTTGTTGAGGAAAATTAAGAACAAACAAAAAGGGAGAACGTCTAGCTGCATAGATACACAAAACAAAAAAATACTACCAAATCCTAAAAGAAGCAAAAAAGATGAAGTTGGATAGTTACCCTGGCAGGCTGGGCATTGGGGCTGGACAAGTTGCTTGGACACAGCTCCTCTTTGACACGACAGGGAAGAGTCGGCAGCGTCGGCGTCAACGGGTGAAAGCTTGCAGAAGGTTGCAACACAGAACCAGGAGGGGTCGACTCAAGTTCAATATGGAGATCATTTATCCTTTGAAGAAGCTCCTTCAAGTAGTCAATGGCATCTCCAAGTATTGAAGCTCTATCCATCTGTGTACACAAGGAAAGTACAGAATTGGTGGTTTCAAAGAGGATAGGAGAAAAATTAAACAATGAAACAACAGGAATTATTTGCCCAAATCCCCAAGAAAACAAATACGCTTAACGAATACAAATTAGATGCAATTATGCCACAAATCCTAATAATTCACAGACGTATGTACTATGAACTTATAAGAACATTTATTCTATGTCATCAGTGGTTCAAGATCTATCCACCATGAGATCGAGACGAGCAAAAGCCTGAATCCGTACCTTGCTTATCTTCGGTACGACGGACCTAAGCATGTAAAGCCTATCATTCAGCTTCTTTCTCCGCCGCCGCTCCGCCATCAGATTTTTCGCCGGCATCCCCTTCTTCTTCCCCTTCTGATCTCCGCCAGTGATAGTACTGTTGGCATTGGAATTGCTTCCACAGTTTTTAGCATTAACATTATCCTCTTGCTTATTGTACTCATTGAGTTCGTCGGAATCATAATTCAAGCGAGAAATATCCATGCTGCCATCCTCAATGTCCTCGTCGCCGTTCATCTTCCTCAGCCTGTCCAAATTCGGCGTCCACATAGAGCCTTCTCCAAATTTAAAACCCGAAACCTCCAAATTGTCTAGTTTATCAGCTCCACCAGAGCTAACTCGATGCGCCGCCCGCTTCTGAAACAGGGTCGGCTGCGCACCGACCTCCGGGAACACTTCGAGAGGTCTCAGAACCTTAGACCTGTTCTGAAACAGAGCATTCCCACAGGCATCGAAGTTGTCAAAAGCAGCCGCCGAATTAAATCCAGCACCAAATGCGGGAGGGTTATCGGCGACGGGAAAGTCGGAGTTGTTTAAGTTGAGTTCCTGATTAGCAATTTGAGGAAGAGAGGAAATGGCAGTGAAACCCATCAAAGCTTGGTTAGCCTGGTAAGATCCAAGGAGAGGATTGTCAGGGCCTAAATCAAAGGCATTATCAAAATTGGAAGCGCAAACAACGTTGAGAAGAGAAGAAAAGCAGGAAGATTTGTGAGAAGGTAAGATGGAGGTGGAATGAGAAGGATGGAGAGGAAAAGCGTGAGAAGGAGAGCAAGAAGAGGAGGAATCTAAAGGGTGTAAGAGGAAGTTATCAGAAGGATTGGAGGAGAAAGGAAGGTCAGGAATGTGGGGATGAGAGGAAAGGGAATGGAAAGGTTGGTGAGAAGGATTGAGAGGAGTAGAAGAGTTGATGTAGGAGTCGGATTGGAGAATGGATTTGAAGGAGGAAATGGAAGGGGAGGGTGGAATGGGGAGGGAGGGGTTGGTTGTTGTTGTTGTCCAAGAAGTGGGGTCGTCATGGTCGGCGTCGAGCCAGAGGATTCCGGTGGACTTGGGAAGCATTTGGTGGAGGGAGGGAGTTGCAGAGAAGAGGGAGAAGAAGGAAGAAAGGCAGTTAAAGAGAGAGAGAAAAAGGGAAAAGGCTTTTTAAAAGAGAGAGAGAGAGAGAGAAGAGAAATGAAAGAGAAATATATTCCAAAGTTTGAACGTTACGTATCAGAAATTCAGAGCACAAACAGAAAGAGAAGACCGCCAATCTCTCATATTCTCTCTCTCTCTCCCTCCCCAACAATTTTCTTTTTTATTATAATTATTTTTATTATTATTATTATTTTATTATTATTTTTTTTTGTGGAAAAACAACACAAACCAATTTTATTACCAAATATAGGTACATAATATATATGTAAGTACAATTTATGGGTGAAGTATGGAGCCTAGGGTCACTTTGTTAATCTAAGTGAACAATCATGCCAACTAGATGAATGTCAAATTTTCTAGCTAGGCTTTCCAGAGTCGAATTGCATAGGAGTAGTGACAATACATGGAGTACAACTAAACATAGTATACTTCAATTGGCATACCGACATGTTAATGGTCACGAGAATTTTAGTTCTCATTCTCAATTGTACTAAAAAAAAATTAATAATGATGATGACTACAACTTACTAAAGTTTGACATCAATCAACTTAACACACTTGTTCCTCTTCTCCTTACTTCATATGATTGTGTTATGTACGACATTGATAATAAGACGAGTAAAAAAATAAAAAAAGGGATTTATCTCGATCAAACTAGAGACGTATATAATATTACCTAGTTCAACTTGACACTTCTCTATTTTATGTACTAATTTAAGCATCTTTGGAGTGTACGTGTTGCCATAACATCATAATAGTACATACGAATATCTTCCCCAAGTGTTGCTTGACTACTTAACCAAATACTTGAACTCAAAGTTGATGGGGATTGATCTCGATTACACTACAGAGGAATGTAATCTTGTCGTAGTTCAACTCGACACTTCTTCATTCACACACTAACTTAAGCATCATTGAAGTGTGTTGTCACAACGTCATAACAATACATATGAATATATCTTTCTCACCACGTTGCTCAACTACTTGACCAAATACGTAAATTAGGGGCTATAATTGTGACCAGATTCTCACATCAACCCCATATATATATAGTCTTTTTATAATAACTTAAGATATCTATCATTGATTACTCGTTTTTCCTTACTATATTAAATTACAAATTTGTCACTTAAATTTTAACATGGTGTCGATTTTTTTTTTCGAGTCAATCTATTTTGTATTTAGCACACCTAACTATATAGTAGCAATTTAAAGAAGAATCTTGCAAATATTTTAAGAGCTATTTTCAAATATAGCAAAATAACTCAAACTATTTACAAAATATAGAAAATTATCATAGTCTATCTACAATAGAACATGACATATCAAGATAGACTATTATTTATATCTGATATATCGTTGTCTATTACAGATAGATTATAATATTTTACTATATTTATAAATATTTTTTGACGTTTTGTTATTTTAAATCATTTTTAATATTTAAATGGTTAAATGGTGCATTTTTTTAGAAAATTTATTATCTTTATTTTATTTTTGAAAAGAAAACTAGCATAAAAAGTAATTAAAGATAAGTGTGAAGCTGTGAGGTGCAATTTGTATGTATTCGGTCTCTTTTCTTGGAGAAATATTTATTTATTTATTTATTTTGATGGGTTATTAAAAGATGTACTTGTTTATATATTTATTTTTTATGGGTTACTCCAAGAATTAAGTTAGGTATTTTTAAATATACAAAAATTATCTAAAATATTATAAAATGTAGTAAAATTTTAGATTCTATAAATAAAAGATATTGATGACACTAGTAGAAGTTTACAGTATTTATCAATGATAGATACTGAAATTTTGTTATATTTTGTAAATATTTTCAACAGTTTCTATGGTCATTAAACACGAGGTCCATGTCGAAAAACCTATCATTTAGGTTGATCAATATAGTTAGGTTATATTGAACTTTAAAAAAATGTTGGTTATATTATTTAATGATAACATAATTGGTAGGTTTTGAGTATGATTTCAAATATTGCATTTTCTTTTCACTTTTATCAACATGCGATGGAGGTAGAGATTTGTTATTTGTCCTCCTCGATTGAGATTAACTGTTTATCGCATATTAAAAGTTTTGGTGATTGTTTTAGTACAGTAGGAATGAGGTTTGAATCTCCAACTTCTAGGATAAAAAGTTATATTAATTAACATTGAGCTAAACTCACACTTTCATAGTGGATAAAAATTCTTATATTTAAGTTTCTCGATTAGATGATTTGATTTTTAAGTATAAACTTATTTCTTTGGAGGTCCTTTATGAAAATTTTAATGTGCGTAATAATTTATAAGTTTAAAATTATTGTCAATATGGATATAGTTCAATTGATTAAAATATATATTATAGTCAACACTCTAAATATTGAACTTGAGAAAATTAAATTTTTAAAAATGTCATGTGAAATTTAAAGGACTTCTTGCATGTCTGGTATAAGTTAACAAAATTAGGTCCACAACACAGACTTATTTATTTTTGCAAAAATACTAAAAATGGAAAAAAAAAAACCACACTCATATATCTAATACACATGATACACTTGATACACATGATAAATATACACTTGATACACCACTAATACATACTTGATATACTTGATGCAGTCAACACACTCAATACACTACTAATATACACTCGATACACTACTGATATTCATTTTGATCCACTTGATACACATGTGATATACACTTGATATCCTTCTAATAGGCACTTAATACACTTGATATACACTTGATATACCAAATATTTGGATTTATGATAAATGATTTTGAATTTTTGGTAAATGATTGAAAAAAGAAAAACATATATTTATTGTAAAAATATAAACCACAAACACATACTATTATAACTCAAACTAAAATAATCTACATTATAAACACAAACTATTATAACCCAACTATAATAACTCATTTCTTGTCCTAAATGTCCCCTAAAAAAACATTTTTTTTTTCATGAAGTTGATAAAGATTAACTTATTTACAAAAACGTCAGATTTTGTTATTTACCTAAATGCCACTAGACATATTTACTTAATTGCAAGTAACTTAAAAGCCTATAATATTTTGTCGTTTTCAATATTTATATATATAAATATGTGTATCAAGTGTATATCAGTGTATCAGGTGTATCACTTGGGTCGAATTTGTTTTTTTTAATCATATCCACAAAATGAAAAAAAGTGTATGACAAACTTGTAAATTTCCAAACTCAAACTGTCACTCACTACAATTTCTCAGAATTAGAGGTCTACGATGAATATCTTCTAACTTAGTTTTATTTATAATCTTTTAAAAAAAAGAAGCTCAATACAAAAAAATATTGACTTTTGTTCTCATGTTTTTCTTTTTAACTTTCACATAAATGAGTTCATTAAAAGGTTGGTTCGGAATAATTTTATCCTTAAACATTTAAAAGGTATTAAATAAGTCTTAAATTATCCATATTGTGTATAATAAGTGAGACAAATTTAAAATAATTTTTAAAAATTAATTAGCCAACTAATATAAATTTAATTTTTATGTTTAATAGAACCTTAAACTTTCACTCTTAATTTTTTTTTAAAAAATAAAAAATAAAAAAAAAGTGAGGATTACATTTGATTATAAATAAGAAGACACCGATCCCAAATTTGATGAAGTTATTTAACTAAAGGTTTTAAAATGTTTGGTTTTTTTTAGTATTTGTAAAATGTTTGATGAATTAAACTAATTAAACTGAATTTTTAAATCTAAAATCTCCAACTCTATAACTTTGTTTGAAATAAATAAATTAATTAAAAAAAAAAACTAAATACAGTGAGACCATAGATGATTTTAATGTTGATATTTTTCTTTTCATAATGTGTGTTGATCGAGAGTACGATTTCATCTACACAGTGAAGGAAGATAACAGCTTCTGCTGGATATCTGAAACTCTTAGCTACTGGGGAGAGGAGAGGGAAAACATTAAAACATTTTGAAATATATATATATATAGCAAAATTTTATATTCTATCAATGATAAGTATAGATAGTCATGAATAGACTTTTATCAGAGTCTATGCATGCACAAATTATATCGTTTAGAGCAAACCAAGTCAAATTCTAGATATTTTTATTTCAAATTATGTGGTTCGGGAAAACAAAGTCAAATCGAATCCAACTGTATCAATTCGGTTCAATTTAAATTAAAAAAATAATACATCCAAACTGAACTGAATCGACTCAGTTTGCTTCGGCTCGTCGGTTTGGTTTGGTTTTTTTATGCCCCTAATAAAGTATCTTAAGATTTTGGTATTAATGAATCAATGTAGTCCATAAATTCTTTCATTTCATATTTTATTTCTCTCTCCTTTTTTAAAGTATTATTATAAAGATTTGAAGTTACGATTTAAAAAAAAAAAAAAAATGATTATGCATGAACACAATTTTCATATTGGCCAAAATACCAAATTCAAATTTATAAATTGTCCGTAGTACAATCAGTAAGAAGAAGAAGAAAACCTCTAAAAAATTATATGTGACAAAAAGAGGGAGTGCAGGAGTTAATCGGACAAAATAGAGTTAAATCAATAAATATTTAGTAGTATTAATTATTTTTCCTTGTTGTAAAGATGCATTTGTAACGGGTGTAAGCGTTTTGTTTTTCTTAACGTAATCATCAAAATGATTAAAAGACAACTAAGATATAAGCGTTTAATTTGTTTTATTTTTGTATCAACAATATCATGTTTTTTGGGAAATTGGACGTAACAATCTTTTCATAGCCTTAATTTCAAATCTCACTCCTAAATTTACAAAAATCATAATATTAATTTAGAATCCCTATTTAAAAGTTATAAGGTAAAACATAGGTTATACATACATACATACATATATTATTACATAGTGTATGTAGTAAGTAGGTGGGTAAGTAAGATTAATATATATATATATATAAATAAATAATGTATTGCCATTGGAAGCACGCTACAGATGGCATTAATTGCAAATTGGAAAGGTAAATGAATAATGGAGTTAACGTTGGAGGAGAAGAGAGGCAAAGTTTGGAATAAATTTGTTGTATGAGAAACCCCAAGTTTCTCGTGATTCCCTTCTCCAAAATTCACCACCACCCCCTCTTTTTTTTTTTTTTTTTTTTTTTTTTTTTTTTTTTTTGCATCCCATTTTATCCTTCTAATTACACCTACAAATGCCACTAAATAAATATAGTGTGTGTGTCGTCTACTTTCAATTTCCTGTTCATTTCCCTTTTCTCCCTTCAACTCTCTCTATTAAATCCAACTTTTTCTTCTCTCCTTAAGTCAAACAAAGTTAGATATCGACTGTGATTTATTACGATTGCAATTTGCAACATCTACGATTCTAGAATTATCCTCAAAAGCTAGCTTTACATGTTGAATACGAGTTTAGTAGATGTTTGAGCCGTCAATTTAGACTAAAATATTTGTTGTCATCATATTTTGGCCCAAATATGTAGGATATGCATGTGAGTGACTTTTACGTACTTAAAATTACTTTTGAAATGACCATACTCACTTTTATAATTTTAACTTTCATACAAACAAAATGTTGAAATTGATTTTAGACTAATATAAAATCATTTACAATTGATTTTTCATCCATTACTTGTAATGAGATTTTAGTGGGTTGATTGTAAAGGAAACGAACTTTTCATTAGTGGAAGAATTGAAACATATCGATTTTATTTAGAATTAAACCGGTTAAGCATCAACGTACCTCAGACTAAATGGAGATTCCACACCAAGATTTGCCAAGTGGAGAGGAAGAAGAATCTAAGGCCTCCCATTTACTAGGAATCAAAATAAAAAATGAAATGGAGCAAAAGAGTAACGTGAAAGTTATTTGATTGAAAATTGTGAGTTATTTTGGTGTTAAAATTTGCCCAAAAAAGGTATCTATCAATTGTAGTCAACCAGTAATAAGTGATCATATTTTTTAAGTATCATAGTCTAACAGACCGTTTTGCAAGTTCTAGTTTTCACAAGGACAATTATTTGAAATTGTAGTTGAGAGTAACACAAATTGTTGGAATAAATGGTGCATTGTATTCTCTCATGAATGGTTGCATCACTTTATGAGTAAAATTGTTTTAAGGAGACAACGTGAATTCATTGGGCTCAGATATTTAATAAATGTGTTTTCTACTTTAATGTGGTTTTGCTTTTAATAACAATATTAAGACAATTTTACTCACCCTAATGTCTGAGTTTCGAGAGTAATTGTCTCCCAGGATAGAACAAATCACATTTCTTCTAGAATTAGCACCATGTCTAGAAGATCAAAGAACAAAACTTTGTGGATGTACCGGACTTCAACAATTTTGAAAATTGAGAGAAATGCTTTTGGAGAATGCAAAAGATTATATGTAAAAATGTTGTGTCCGCGTTAATTTTGTATATATTTTTTTATTTTCGATATTTTCAGTAGATATCACAGAAGTTGATGAAGTATCAGATGGTGCTATAGATATTAACCTTTGTGCAGTCTTTTCAGAATGCAACATGGTGGCCAATTCCAAGGAATGGTAGGTACACAATGGTGCTGCTCATCATATTTGTGCCAACAAGAATATGTTCACATCATATGTTCCAATCTCTAGTGGAGAACAATTATTTATGGGTAACTCCTCTAATTCAAAGGTTAAGGGACAGGGAAAAGTGATCCTTAAAATGACTTTTGGCAAGGAACTTACTCTCAACAATGTGCTTCATGTTCCTGACATTTTCAAGAATTTAGTTTATGATTCATTGCCCAACAAGAATGATATGTATGTTGAAAAGGGTTATTTGAGTGATGGTTTGTTTAAGTTAAATGTACTCATAATTGTACCCAAAAATATTATTAATAATAAAGTATCTACGTTTGCTTATATCGTTGGACATATCAATTTCAATTCGCGTTGCGTAGGCTAATTAATATGAATTTTGATTAAAATATTCAACTTTGATACAAATCATACATGTGAGGTGTGTGTGGAATCAAAGATGACTAAAGCACCTTTTCATTCCACTTAAAAGAATTACTAAACCTTTAGAGATATTTGTGACTTGAAATTTGTGCAAACTTATAGAGTTAGGAAAAATTATTTTATTACTTTTATAGATGATTGCACAAGATATTGCTATGTTTATCTGCTAAGAAGCAAAGATGAGACAATTGAAATGTTTAAGCTTTATAAAAACAAGGTTGAAAATCAACTAAGCACAAAGATTAAGGCAATAAGAAGTGATCGAGGTGGTGAATATGATCATAGTGATAGCCAAACAGCTATTGGAAGGGCACAAAATATTATGTATAGTGGTAAGTCTCGACATCTATACGACAGAGACATAATACAATCAGTCAACTACTCTCTAGTAGAATTATCTCCATTGACTTTGTGAGGTCAAAACATAATATTGTGGATCCGCTTACTAAAGGCCTAACTGGGAGCTGGTAGAAAGTTGATAAAAAAAATGGGATTAAATCCTATAATATTTAGTTAATTAGAGAGGCAACCAACCTAGCTAGTTGATTGGAGATTCCAAGATCTAGGCTCAACGAGCAAACCAAACTCTGGATAATGTAATGATCATTACATTGAAATTTGACCTTTTACCCATTCTAAGGATGATGAGGTAGTGCTAGTATGGTTTTAGGGTAAGCACTAATGATTTTTATAAGTGGTAATTATTAGTAAAAAGAGCATACACGATGCTCTTTATAAGAATCACCTATATGAGTGTAAAGAGGTCACTTCTTAGAGAATTTTATGGCAAATTCTCTAAAACACTCATGAAACCAGGTAATGTTCAAGGCCAAATGGACACAATTATGAGAACAAACTTTGTTATAATGAGAAACTATATAATATACGTGTGTTTAGAAACTTAACACAGAAAGTCAAGTTCAATAAATTAGTTTTTAAACTCATAATATACTCTCCAAAACCCTAAACATACTATAGTAAACATTAAAAATGAAGAAACACAAGAAACGAAGATACAATGAGATGGAAAAACAACATGCATGACTTTGTAATTTCTTAGATAGGTTGCTAATTTTTCCTATAGAAGAATGAAATCCTAACAAACTCAATGATATTAACCCAAATTTTGGAACAAATGTTAACAACATTTTAAAAGTTTTGCACAATCAATTATATAGAGATTGAAGATTGAAGTAAAAGAAGTACCTACATCACCCAAGTCAATAGCAAGACAAAATACAAAGAAAAGCTCCACTTTGATGCTTTTTTTAGCTTCTTTTTGTAACAAATATATTTAATGTACCATAATTAAGCATGTTTAGTGTTGAAATAAGCAAGAAAAACAAGAAATTTAAGAAAAATATAATGATATAAGAGAACATACTGATCAAATCAAAGGGTAAAAGATAATGCAAAAAAGATTATTGATCAAATCAAAGGGTAAAAGATTAAAAAAAAAAA
The DNA here is from genome assembly GCA_037974625.1 of Cucumis cinereus. Taxonomy (NCBI): domain Eukaryota; kingdom Viridiplantae; phylum Streptophyta; class Magnoliopsida; order Cucurbitales; family Cucurbitaceae; genus Cucumis; species Cucumis cinereus. The sequence goes on from JBBPDJ010000020.1 coordinate 15,164,211, forward strand.
ATTACAAATTAGGTGTGTACATTTAATTGTTCATGCAACTACAACATAATCAAATGGAGTTAAGATTATTCACCAAATCCTCTTAAAATGTAACATGTGGTTAAGGTATTACATAAACACTCTATAAAACCACCTAAAAGTTCTAAAAAAAAGTGGATAAGTTCCATAAAAGTGCCAAAGTTTCATTTATGTAACTTCTAACATTTAGTAACAACTAATAAGATAATTGGAATAATGAAAAACTTGTAATAAACAAACTTGAATCCCTTGCTGAAAACATATCCAAAATATGTTTGAAATCAATCCAACACTGCAAATTGAGAAGTGTTGATGGTTAGAACTTAGAAACTAAGTACAAAACTTAAAATTGATTATGTTTTTACGAAGAGGCTAAGTTACACTTTAAGTGTTTAGTACTACATGCAACGTTGAACAATTTTTGCATTCTCATTACTATGTAAAAAAAACAAAACATGTAATTACTTAAATGTTAAAAAGCAAAAAACATAAAATTCAAACTCCTTCCATAGTCCAAACATTGATCCAACAGGGCTACCAAATTTTCAAACTCCAAGTGAATCCAAGAAGATTTTTGGAGCATTGATACAATATTACTTGAACTTGATCCACATTATGTCTCTATATGAGGTTCAAGTACTCAATACTATAGTCAAGGAACCTTGTTTGGATTTTGAGTTTTTCATAAGCAAATCTCTTTATTGAATAATAGAATAGTTTATCATTCACAAATTATGAGTTTTAAGATATAAAACCCAACACATTCCCACTTGGACTAAAACTCTTAGTGGTACAATACACAAATGTTAAGGTTTAAGTGAGAAAAGTATAATACAATAAACTAGGGCATACATCAGATAAATGTCCAATAGTTCTTCCACTTTTCCTAGTTTATAGAACTCATCATCCAAGATTGACTAGGTGACCCTCAAACACTTTAGTGCTGAGGGCCTTTGTAAATTGATCAACCAGGTTGTCTTCTGAGGCAATCTGTGTGTCTATCAAATCTCTTTAGTGTACAATCTCCATGATGAGATGGTACTTTCGCTCAATATGCTTTCCTCGCTTATGACTTTGAGGTTCTTTGAAATTTGCAAATATGTCACTGTTATCACAACATAGTGTAATTGCATAGGCATCTTGGAACAACTTCTAGATCGACCAAGAATTTACTCAGCCATACTGATTCTTTAGCAGCTTCACAGGCAGCTACATATTCAGCTTCCATGGTGGAGTCAGCAATGCAACTTTGCTTAATGCTCCTCCATACTATAGCTCTTCTGTTTAGAGTAAACACTGATCCTGCCGTTGATTTTCTAGAATCTTTATCAAACTTAAAATCAGAATCAGTGTATCCTGTAAGGATCAAATTTTCACGTCCTTACACAAGCATATAGTCCCTCGTTCTTCAAAGATATTTAAGAATATTCTTAACAACAATCCAATGGTCATATCCAGGATTGGACTTATACCTGCTGACTATCCCTATGGGGTAGCATATGTTAGCTCTCGTACATAACATAACATACATCAAGCTCCTACAGCTGATGCATAGGGAATGTGTCTTATATCCTCAAATACTTGAGGTGTCGTAGGACACTGTTCCTAAGACAAATGAATTCCATGCCTAAAGGGCAATGCACCTCTTTTGAAATTTTGCATCTTATATATATCTACAAAATATTTTGACGATATTAGTTGCTTGACCCATAGCTAGCGTCTTGTTCTTTCGATTTCGAATAATTTAAATCCCTAGAATATACTCACCCAAATCTTTCATTTAGAAATGAGTAGCTAGTCATTCTTTAATGTCATTCAAGTATCTTACATTACTCCCAATGAGTAAGATATCGTCAACATACAATACTGAGAAAGCTATAGAAAAGTTGATAATTCTTTATATACACAAGGTTCGTCAACGTTTTGCATAAAGTCATAAAATTTGATCGGAGTATCAAATCTAATATTCCAAGATTGACGAGCTTGTTTTAATCTATAAATGTATCTTTTCAATTTACAAATCTTATGCTCTTGACTTTATCTTATAAACCCCTCTAGTTGAGACATGTAGATACTTTCATCAAGATAGTCATTCAAAAAAGCAGTCTTAACATCCATTACATTTCATAGTCATAATACGTGGTAATGGATAAAAGTATTCTAATAGACTTAAGCATAGCAACAAGAGAGAAAGTTTATTCGTAGATTACTCCTCTATTTGGGTAAAACCCTTTGCTACAAGTCTTGCTCTATAGGTCTGTACCTTTCTAGCAACATATTGCTTTCTCTTGTAGATCCATTTACATCCGATAGGTTTTACTCCATCTGGTTGGTCCACAAGTTTTCAAACTGAATTGAAGTACATTGACTCCATTTTGAAGTCCATGGATTTTATCCATTGATTCTTGTCTACATCTTTTATTGCTTGTTCATAAGTTAATGGATCCTTGATCCTATCGTCCGATATGACGAGTTGAGTTTTAGTTGAACCCAAGTAACGGTCAGGTTGATGGGTAACCCTCCCACTACATCGAGGCACTCTCAACTCTTGAGATAGATGTGTCTGATCAGAGGCGTTGGCTCCATCTGCTATTTTAGAAGATTGACCAGCTTTATCAACAACTTTTGTTGATTTATTTGTAGTTTCTTCAGAAAATCTCATTTAATATTAGTTTACTGCGAGGTCGATGATTTTTTATGTGATCTATTGGAAGGTTTATTAGGCCAGCGTTGATGAACTGCTCTCACCTATTCAGATCTAAGAATAATCCCATGTGAACAGGAGTTCATAGTTAGCTTAGGATTAAGGTGGAGTTACCTAGGTCATTAATAATTAAAATAGTCAGTTTTAATTAGTTACGGTGTTATAATGTAACAGTGAGTATCTCATGGTCCGATCTTATACAATCTCATTCCATAGGATGTCCCCACTCACATGTCTCTACATGAGCGTCTTGGGATCACATCTCTTGTACTAACTACAAAGTGAACCGCATCTATAATGTCTCCAAAATGAAGCGTCCAACTTTATTTCTATCCTATAGACCTATTACTCGAACTTAATCCACGTTTATGTCTCTACATAAAGTTCAAGTACTCACACTATAGTCAAGAAACCTTGTTTATTGGATTATGAGTTTTTCATAAGGAAATCTCTTTATTCAATAACAACTTATTGAACAATACTTCAACAACAATTTTATTGAATAATAAAATAGTTTAACAATTACAAATTACGAGTTTTAAGACATAAAACCCAACAGGCTTTCATATGAGTCGAGCGTTGGTGGTGACATGATTACAGACGAAGCAATAGAATGAAAGATGGAGAAGGGAGGCAAAACTTAAATGGGTCGAGTCTGCATGCGTAAATGTGAACGATTTTGGAGATGAGAGGTTAAGGAAAACGCTTACGAAGAAGACGACCGATGATGTATCACATGGGTGTTGGAGGAGATTGTTTGGAAGAGAATGCAAAATGCAGCGGATTTTACTTTACCATCTTATTTTTAGAGTTTCTTATTGTTTTATTATATTAATAATGAAAACAAGAAAAGAAAAACGTATTTAATGACAGTTAATAAATGTCATAGATTGATAACATTTAAAAATTGTCATATTTTTCGGAAGTACGAAAATTTCCATCTTTTTTTTGCCGAAAACATGTTTTTTCTATATTTATGACACTTTTCTCTCCTTTCAATCTCTATTTAGCTACATCCTAGTGTCATCGAACCCTAAATTTTTGATAGTGATAACGTTTTTTATTGTTATAAAACCTTTTGATGGTATTTTTTCCAATACAATGAAATGTTTCCAAATTGAATTAAAGATATCATATGTCAACTTTCTATAGCGATATGAATAGTTGTACAAACATGCTATGGAAAGTCGAGGATTTTCAATAACATCAGCTACGATGGCATTTATAAAACGCTATGAAAACACTTTTATAGCGTTTTTACAATGTTATCAAAATCGTTTTGATAACGTTTTTCCAATGCTATAAGAAAATGTTATCAAAACTGTTCAATAGTATTTTTTTTCCACACTATGAAAAGTTTTTACAGTGTCATCTATGCACTATCAAAACAGACTTTTTATAGCATTGTTTATATCCTTGAAAAAGCGTTATGGAAAGTCATAGATTTTCAATAACATGGACTCCGACAATATTTCAAGACCGTTATGGAAAGTCTACAATAGTGTTTTCTAACACTATTGTAATTTGAAAGTGATATTTATAGTAGTGTTGGTAGATTCATTTTATAGTTTGTAAAGATATTATAGGTTCTCCAATTATTGAGGGATTATTTGTTGCATATCTGTGTGTTAAATAGTTGATTATTGTGTATGAAAATTAATCAATTAATTCAGAAATTGAAACTCAAAACCTTAGTTGAAATTATATAGAATGATGTAAAAAAAACAAAAAGAAAAGAAAAGGAGAGGGGATGAGTGAGATAATTGGATGTCCCCCCTCCACATGGAAAGGGAAAGTGTGTCGATTTGAGAGAGAGAATAGTAGTAGTAGTAGAAGATGATAATATAATATGGATAACGCAAGTGACACACAGACACGTGTCAAACATGCAACTAAACCACACATTGTGTATATGTATAATGTGTATTCATGAGTTGGGTGTATGAATCCAATTCGTCTCCCCCCATGTGCATCTGCTACTCTTCAAACCACCAACTTTTTGCCCTCCAAATTCACCCATCAATAATCATTTCTCTTATCATTATTACTTTTCTTATCTGCTATACTCTTAATTGGATATTTTGTTTACGCCTTTAAATAATGCAATTGTTAAACATGGATTTTGAATCAATAGAAAGGTATGTTTATAATGTTTTTTTTAAAAAATAAAAATAAAATATATATTAGGTAATGTATTATAGATTATGTTGAATTGTAAATGAGGTCTCTTTAGTTTGGATTAACTTAAAACTCAGACCCTGGAACTTCAAATATTAGAATTTAGTTCTTATGGTTTGATATACATTTATATTAGTCCTTACCATTCGTTAAATCCTCTTAAATAGTTCAAATGTTATAGCTTGTTTGATTATAACACATAATAACAACCATATCTTTAACTGTTAATAATAGTTTAGTGTTAACTAACATTTAGTGGTAATTACAACTAAACTTTAAAATGCAAATCCAAATTTTGAATCTCTTTCCTACCCCAACATATATTTGAACATAGACTATTTTCATTTTCATATGCTCAGCCAAATAAATCCTAACATTTGGTACTAATATTAAAATTTATGGTAAAATATCATTTTGATCCCTGAGTTTTTATGAATAGTGTATTTAGTCCTGAGTTTTTAAATTAGTCATTTTAAATCCTGAATTTTCAAAACATATAGTAGATAATAAGCTTGGATAATCATCGACACAAAAGTTAGACAAGAGAAAGAAAATGTGATTCACTGCCAATAAACGTTTAGAAAGTGAAAAAAATTGTGAAGATAGTCTAGATGAAGAAAGAGTAAAGAAATACGGATTCAAATTTTATTGACATTGTTCACATATATATATATATATATATATATATTTGAAATGGAGATGGAGGAGAGAGAAAAGATGGAGAAGAAGAAAGAGAGAAGTAGGAATATGAGAGAGAAATGATAGAAAGATTAAAAAAATGTTTTTTTTTCAACGTCATTTTGTCACATTAACATTTATAACTTTTTATATTAATTTTTTTTTTTTTTTTTGAAGAGTAACATTTTAAATTTATTTTTTATGATCAAAATTATTAATTTAAAAACTCATGGACTAAGTATCATCAAAACTTAAGAATTAAAAGCATATTTTTTCTTTATTATTATTAAAAATACATTGAAAGTACATGAACCCAGACCAAATTGGTTCATAACCAAATTAGAAGAAGAAGAATGATATTTTAATGGGTTTTTTCTTATCTACACACGTGGCAATAACTAGTGGAAGGAAGGGAAGTCGAGGTTTTTGAAGCAAGTAAAACCGCCGTCGACAACGAGATTATGACCGCTGATGTATTTAGAATCATCAGAAGCCAAAAACAAAGCCGCTTTCGCCACGTCAGCCTCCTCGCAAATTGCTCCCTTAAGAACCCCAAGCCCATTTATTATTCCAACAATCTCGTCCTTACTAACCCCTTTGTACATTTCTCCTATGCCCTTCACTGCCATCGCCGTCGCTACTGGTGCCGGCGATATGCAATTCACTCGTACCCCGCTCCGGCACAGCTCCGTCGCCGCCGTCCTCACTATCCCCGGAATTGCATGTTTGGATATAGAATAGGGATGTGGGCCTAACCCACCCATGAGCCCACTTATGCTTGATGTGCATAGGATGGACCCGGACCCAGCTGGGACCATGACTCGAGCCGCGTGTTTTATTCCGGCTACGACTCCACGGACGTTGACGCTCATTACTCGGTCGAAATCGGCTAGGTCTAGCTCGGCTATGCTGGGTGGCAGCGCCGGTCCGGTGATTCCTGCGTTGTTGTACATTATGTCTAGTTTTCCGTGGTGGGTCACCGCGAAGTTTACTGCGGCCGCAACTTCAGACTCCAGTGCCACGTCGCATTGTACGAATTTGGCGGTGGGGCCTAGTTGTTCCGCCACTTGTGGGCCCAGTGTGGTGTCTATGTCGGCAATGATCACATGGGCCCCTTGATCCACGAACTCTTGGGCTGTGGCTCGGCCCAGCCCATTTGCTGCACCGGTCACTAAAGCCACCTTGCCTTCAAGCCTGATTCCAACAACGACAAATAATAATGAAACTAATTAAGGCCCAATAATAACCATTTTCTTAGACAACAATGTATTAAATCTCCATTCACATGAGAGATATATTTCTATTATATCGTAATAAAATTCATCAAACATACAAAATAAATTAGATTGGTTAGTAATTTAGATATAACATAAAACAATAATCGTGCTAAAATTATTTAAAAATGTAAAATCTTTATTTACTAATTTGATTTTTTCGATTTTTTTCTATTAGATTTATTAATTTGAGTTTTGTAAGCCAAATTTCTATTAAAAAATGTAAGAAATAGTTGACATCAAACTAATTCATCTAACATAGAATGTCTCTTTCAAGATCAGAGTTTCAAATCTCTCAACTCATGAAATAGAAAAATAGAAACAACTACCTATTTTTAATATTAAAAACTCGGTCAACATTATAATTATTATAAAGGTAACTAAAAGTAAATGACAAATTTAAAATACCTCAAGAGAGAGAAAACTTAATTTAGAAAACCTGAAATTTGAAAATACAATACTTGCTTCCAAGGCAGAAAACAATATAGTTGACTAAATTACGACAATCTAAAATAACTTATAAATTATCACATGCTGTGGATTTAAGTATTTATAATTATATCTCACTTTAAAAGTTCTTCTTTTAAGATTAATTTTTTTTCCATGGTATAAAATGAGAGAATCAAACATTTAACTTCAAAGTTGGTAGTACATTCGAGCTTTACTCATTTGAACATTGAAATTTCAAAATTAGTATTACTCTACCACATAATAATAACTATTTTATTACTATGTAAACCATAGATTGTAATAGTAGTAATGAATTATTATTAAAAAGAAATGCCATAATAAATATAGGAATATGACCTTTTTTATTATTATTATTATTATTTGAAGATCAAATAGGACTCATTTTCATGGTTATAATTAACTTCTTATAACATTAAGCGGAAAAAGAAAGTGTGACAGAAAAGACAGCTGCAGAGAAAGCGAAGGGTGTGTGGCCAGGCCACTTATGCTTCCTTTTCTGCTCAATTTATTAGATTAGTTGACATATTTTCTTAAAATAACATTTTTTGTTTTTATATTTTTAAATTTATTCAATTTTATTAAATTATACTCAAATTAACATATCAACTTATATCTTAAAGCTTTTATAATTAAATAGATTTACACTTGGGTTAATCATTTATAGCTATTTTTTTTTAATTAATTTACTTTAAAATTTCTTTTTGTTTTTGTTTTTTTTTTTAATAAATAAACGACATTTTCTTACTAAGCAATGAGGGTTGATCATTCTATAAAAAAGATGTGTTTAATTCAAAACTTTGTTCCAAGTAAATTATAATGTTTATGAAACATTTTTCTCATATATATATATATAAGATTAATTGAATGATTATTTGGATATTATTTATTATATAATTTAAGAATTAAGTATTGTTTCAAAATGTGTGTTTTGGATAATATATGTTTTAAAAAAGAAAAGAAAAAGGTTATATTATTGAAAGTAAGTTACTTTTTGCATAAATAAAAGACCATCCTCCCATGGTCATGACTTTATATAAATGGTATATACAGTCATACTAGTTTGGTTAAAGTGGAATTTTAAATATATATATTCACTTTTAATCTTGTAATTTTTTTTTTTTTTTTTTTAAAAAAAAAGAAAATTTATGGTTAAAATAGATTTTTATTTATTTAAAAGAACATGAAGTTTGGTGCAGGAAGTAAAGACATATGATATGATTTACAACAGTGTTAAGATAAGTAGTGCGTTAAAATTGATTATGTAAAAAGCCAGATCATAGCTTTGTAAACGAAATTAAGCATAACAACTATGTTAATTTATATATATATATTGGAATCAAACTTAAAGAGTAAACATGAAAATTCTTCCAAATCTATCAAGTCTACCTAACATTTTGGAGAATTTTACCTTTAAAATAAAACTCAAAACATAACATTTGATTTTGATTTTGATTTTGATTTTGATTTTTTTTAAAAAAAAAAAAAAAAAAAAATTGTTGGTTCTTCATTTTTGGGCATTTCTCACAATTGGTCAATTAAATTACAAATGGTCGATTTTTATTTGAAAAAAAAAGGGAAAAAAACATTAAAAAACTGAAAGGTGAACACGCCAGAAGGTTTAATTATTATTATTATTATTATTATTATTTAAACTGGAAAAAAAGAAATGCTTAAAATTGAAGACGGGAGATCACGAAAGTAAAGGCATCAGAATCTGGCTTCCGAATTATATGGTAAAACAACCAAAATCACATAAATCCAAAATAATGCTAAAAGGATGGAAAGTTGAACCCTCCCTTAGTTAGATTCCTTTTTTTTTTTTTAAATAAACAGAATTCATTGACAACCAAAAGATGAGAATTGAAGAAGAAATAATCGAAATTCATACCTTCTGTGACGACTGAAAACTGAAGAAAACGACCTGAAACTCCCTCTAAGAACACCATTGCCGATCATCTCAATCTCTCTTTAAAGAAAAAATAGAATCGAAAATGAAGGGTCAAGATGGTTTACAAGAGACAGAGAAGTTAAAAGAAAAAAAAAAAGAAAAAAGAAAAAAAGAATGAAATAGAGAGTTTAATTAGAAGGAACCTGGTGAAGGATGGGAGCATGAGGAGGGAAGAGGAGTGAAAATTGAAGAGAATTAAAGAAAAGGGAAGATTATTTATATTTGTGTGATATGGAGTTGTAATGAACACGCATTTTCATGCAACAAACACAGATGGATCACAAAAGTGAAACCCTAAACCCTAAATTTAATTTCAACTCAACAACCCAACATGGCCTTCTTTGTAACAGTGATTAGAATATATGAAATTAGCCTTACCAATGAGTTACCCCTATCAATTTACAAATTTAAATAAATCCCAAATTGAAGTAGATGCAAGAGTTATTAAATTAGGGAGAATAATTTAATATGATACATAGGTGGGGAATGGATCCCCAGATGAGTAATATTTATTTATGGGAAAACATGAAACTTTTTTTTTTTTTTTTTTAATTTTTTTTTTAACAAAAAGGAGTGAGTAGTGTCCTGTAAAATCAGAAAAAAGGAAATAGAAAATGGTTTGGTTTTATAAATAAAGACAAAATATTAATTGAATATTATAAAAGTATGTGTAGGTACAAAATTATAATGTTTCCAAAACCTGCCTCAATTTCAGGAGAAAATATCCCATTTATAACAATTTTGACCCATTAAATAAATTATGGATTTGTGATGGATGGATGAATATTAAAATGGGTCCAAATAAAGGGTGTTAATTAAATAATAATTAGATATATATGTTGGGAGACAAAAAGGTTAGAAACCTACTATTATAAGCATACAATAATTAATAATTATATGAAAAAGAGGTTGGACATGTTTGATGAACTTGCAGATAAAATCCAGCTGTGCCACAGTTCCATATTATTCAAATCAATCTGTTCCACCATAAATATTATCATAATATATATATATATATATATATATATATATAAATTATGGATTCGCATGCATCTTTATTTATTTATTTATTTATTTATTTATTTATTTATTTATTTATTTCCCAACCGACCATTTGCCTTTTTTTAACATAGTTCTAATCTATTTTGCAACAATAGGGAGAGTGATTTATTGCGCTAATTAATGTACTAAATATTCTTGTATTAAAATACTTTATTCAAGATATGTTTTTATTATTTTGGTAGTTTCTTGATTCTAAATTTACTTCTTTTATGATTAAGCATGTAATTCCTACGATTCAACCTCTTTCATCATTACTTTTTACCATCGCTCAAAATTTAATTTAATTTTGTAAATTTTTATTTTATTTCAATTTAATGAGTTCACGAGGATTCTTACATTCTTCTTTTTTTAAAAAAAAAAGTTAAAAATTAGGTGGTAAATTAGAGGGAATTGAATTGGAAGTTCAATTATAAGACTTATATGTAATTTTGGAGTAAAAAATGTGTTTCTAAGTTAATACGATGTCATAAATTTATTATCAAAATTGATTTTTTATTATCTTATATTTACAGGAAATTTAAAAGAAAAGGCAAATACCATAATAACTTAAATGATAATTAACATATACTTATACTAAATAAAGCGCTTCACCGCTAAATTTAAATGTTTAATTTTAGTAGGTTTCACTTACGACTCTAAAAAAAAAAATATTTTTGTTCTACAGCTTTAAAATAATTAGTTCCAAAAAAAAAAATGGTATAAGAAAGTTTTTCTTTTCATTATTAAAATGAAAATCAAATTGTTGGGTTAAAAAAATTAGTGGTCACAAATTTTATTATTTAAACATCATCCACATAATTGACCTAACAAATGAGTATAAAAATTGATTTTATATATAAATCATTGTAGTGATATCTTTTTGAAGATCATAAAGTAGTAGATATATATCGTTGTAAACCGTATCATTTAATGTTTACGTTTTAGTTGTGACATTAATTTATAGTCTTTATTTCCACAAATATATATATATATATATATATATTTAATAACAAAATTTAATTTGAAACTTTTAAATTAATTACTTTGAGGCACATATATTAGAATATATTTTTAAAAAAGAAATAGAATTTATGGATTTATAATTTAGTCAACCTTTGTTGTTGAGTGTGTGTTGGGAATCCCAAATTGTTGGGTGTAGTCAATTACATAAGAGTACTTATTCCTTTTGCTTGAGGGCAGATTGGCCATTCCTATATATATCATATATATATATATATATATATATATATATATATATATATATATGATAGACAAAATAG
>JBBPDJ010000020.1:15175902-15197858 GCA_037974625.1 Cucumis cinereus
TGTTTCTGTTTTTTTTTTCAAGAAACAAGAAACAAGAATAGTTATCAAACATAGTCTCGTTTCTTGTTCTCAAAATGAAAGAAATAAGAAACAATAAACAGGAAACGAGAAACAAAGAACAAGAAACGAGAACGTTACCAAACGGACCCTATGTATCCCACTTACTTATTTAATATCCTACAAAATTTTGTGAAACTCTAATGTTAAATGGTCAATGCGTTTTTCAGTAAGATTAGTTATTAAGGTGTGTAATCTGATCCAAATATTTATAAACACTCCCTACCTCTTCAAAGCCAAGGAAGGTAACAAAACGGAAGTCCCAACAATCATATAAAGAAGTCGCTCAAACAAGACGGTGGACCATGCCATTAGCCGAACGCAGACGCCAACCAAACCAAGAAATGGACGCCTCCCCAGTCAAGTATCAGATCTCGAACACAAAATCACTAAGCTTAGATAAGTTTAGGATTAAAAACTTTGTTTGAGATTGCTGTAGTTTTTTTTTAAAAATAGCTATCAAATGTCCTTTTAGAATAGTCAAATTTAAAATTAAGTAAATTAGCGTCGACTAAATTTTAATCTTAGAAAATAAAAAAGTGTGTAAATCACTACTAAATTGTTGTAGTTTATCCCTATAATGGACCAAAGTAGACCCATTGATATTTTAAGTACTATTTTAATACTTTGATTACAATTTCTTTTGTTTAATAAAATTTTAGAAAAAATTATTATAATAAACAATATCCAACCAAATATTAATTCAATAATAATAATAATAATAAAACATATAATATAAAAATAAAAGTTTTTTATTTAGAAAATTTTGTTTGGTAAAATTTGTAACGATGTAATCTATTTTACTTTTAAGATCATGAATGTGAAAATAGTAATATGATTGTGATTCATTAAGACATTTTAATTTTTTAATAAAATAATAATTACGAACATTCCAATTTATCTCAACACGAGGATTAGTTTTATAATTTTCTTTTAAACCTCAGTTTGAATTAAAAAAAATGTAATTAAAAAGTCTATAACAAATCCTATAATATAACTGGTGTCTACAAAATTAATTTTCAAAAACAAAAATCAAGTTGTGATTCACTTCTTTTTTTTTTTTTTTTTTCTCTCTTTAATCATTATTTTATTAAGAGAAGGAGTCTATGTCCTCATCTCCAACTTACTTGGACATATAACTTCTATTCAACAAAACTATTAATAAATACCTCTAGCCTACAACACACATGTTAGCTTTGGCCACTTCACATTGAGTGCTTGTCCTTTGCAAATTATAAAATATTCCAATCCTAACAACATTATCGTCACATACTATAGATGAATAGTATCCATCGTATCTACACGACTATATATTGACATCTTCAAACAACTCATTTAAAGAAGCATGTTACCAATGACTTGGTTCAAGCTAGATCACAACATTTCAAAGAATTGAAAGTGAACAATCTATGATAATTCTAACACACATGACCAACCATCACTATTTCCATGCTGACAATACTTTAATTATCAGGTCAAGTTCTTACACTCACTCTACACAATTATATTCTCTATTATTTCATCCATTATGTCATATCATCATCGATGGCTTGGTTCAAGATAGCTAGATCACAAGATATCAAAGTATCGAAAGCACGATCTATGATAGCTCTTAAAACACCTAGCTACCATCACTGTTTTCTTTGAAGACAAACAACATCTTTTTAGAGGTCAAATTCTTACATTTTACATATTTACTTAATTCTATATCTTAACGTTAAGAAATGGTTTTGATTTTCTGATCAAACCATGAATGATTTTGGACGAATTTCATACAATTTGACCAAATGAAAGAGGAAATTAATCAAAACCATATATTATAAGATTGTAAATGAATAAAAGAGAGGGGGGAAAAGTATGTAAGTTGAGAATGAAAGTGTGTTAAAGATGAAGGTAAAAAAACAAAAGAGGGGATGGAAGCATGCGGCACATGATAGCGCATGGGAATGGTACGTGGTCCTAAAAGATTGCCCTCCCTCCCTATTTCTTTTCACTATTCAAATTGATTGGGATGGAACATGAACAAATATAACAACAAACTAAAACAAATAAGACTTCAAAAAATACCTTTGTCCTTAATTTTGGAGGAAAGTTACTAAAGTTTTGTTTAAAAACTACCCATAAACTTTTAAATGTTTTATAAATACCTTTAACTTAATATAAAAGTTCAAAAAATACCTCAATCGTTAGTGTTTGAACATAAATCATTAATTACTCGTGACAAAAATAAGTTTAAAAAAAATGTCCCTAGCTACCATTAATATGATGATCAATTTATTTGAAGTTTTCGTGAGTTAAAAAAGAACCGTTGGATATTTATAGTGAAAAAAAGTGAAACTTTGGTGAATTTTGAAACATAAAAATTGGATTTAATTGTGTAAATTAAATTCGTTTGCTAGAAACTTTAACATGAATTGAAACCATCAAATTAAGATGTTGTTTCATGTACAAATTTAATATGTATGAAAGTTAAATTTGTTACTTCTTCAATTTGAATGAGTTCTGTTTGATTTTAGTCAAATAACTGCTAAAAATTGAGTTAAATTTGACAAATGTTTCAACTTTTATATTTATTTGATTTTATTTTGTATTTTGGAGAGTTACTAAGTTGCTAGCCTATAAATAGCAACTTATTCCTTCATTTATATCATCAATTCCAAAATTGAAAGTTCTCTCCATTCTTTTTTTCTTTCATTTTTTTCTTTGTTCTTGTGTTGAGTTGAGAGCAAATATCCAGGAGTTCTGCCAGATCCGAGTAGTTCGAGGTTGCAGTTCTACCGGAGTTGTCGTTGTATCCTGCTGAGATGATCATTGTAGTCTGCTTGGAAGCCCGTGCAGAGCGAATAATTATTTTCAGGACAACGCTTTTCAAGAAGCGTGCCTCGACTACGGTTTGAGTATTCCAAGTTTTTATGTTCTTTCAAATATTTAATAGTTTTCGTATCTAAGCATTTTTTTTATATCAATTGACTTAAGTATATTTGTTTACAATTGAGTTGTAATCAGTTTGCAAGTGTATCCAATTCATATTATATTTAAATTTGTTTTCAACAATCTGAAGACAATCAGTTTGAACTGATGGCTACAAACTTCTCTACAAGGTGCATTCAAGGGAATTGTTGGGTTTGTGGTAAGAGTGACCATACTGTTCAATGCGTGCAAGCACAAAAAGGGGCAAAATTCCAACAATCAAGCAAACATCGTAGAAAATGATGATATGGTTGCCGTCATTTCTGAGGTAAATATGACACACCAAAGGTTAGTGGATTGATAGTGGTGCTACTAGGCACATTTATAGGGACAAGTCATTGTTAATTACATATGAGAGGCAAGATGTCAATGATAAGTTGTACATGGAAAATGCTTCAACGACCTTTATGGAAGGTAAATGGAAGATCCTACTGAAATGGACTTCTGGAAAGATACTTACCCTTAATGATGTGTGGCATGTTCCAAAGATTCGAAAGAATCTAGTGTCAGGAACCCTACTTAATAAAAATGGGTTCAAGCTTGATAAATTTATTCTGACAAAGGGAGGTATGTATGTGGGAAAATGCTATCTAAGTGATGACATGTTCAAACTGAATGTACTGGCACAAATGCCAAAGAACAATAATAATAATATCAACTCTTCTACCTATATTGTTGAGTTGTATGATGTTTGGCATTCTAGATTGGGGCATGTCAATTATCGTTCTTTAAATAGAATGGTAAGTTTAGGATTATTGCTGAATTTTAACATTGATAGTAGACATAAATGTGAAGTTTGTGTTGAATCAAATTTTACTAGAAAGTCATTTTCATCTGCGGAAAGAAGTAATGAGTTACTTGATTTAATCCACAGTGATGTACTCCAACAAGAGGTGGTAAGAGTTACTATGTCACATTCATTGATGATTGTAGTAAATATTGCTATATATATCTATTACATAGTAAAGGTGAAACCTTTAATATTTTTAAAACATATAAGGCTGAAGTTGAAAATCAACTTGAGGAGAAAATAAAGGTGATTAGATCAGATAAAGGTGGTGAATATGAATCATCATTTCTATATGAATTTGTGAAGTTAATGGTATAATCCATCAAACTACAGCACCTTATACACCACAACAAAATGGTGTAGCTGAAAGAAATAACCAAACTTTAAAGGACATGGTTAATTGCATGTTAAATTGTTTCGGTGTACCTCACAATTTGTGGGGGAAAGTTTTGCTTACAGCAAATTTTATACTAAACAGAATTTCACATTAGAAGACTAACAAGTCGCCTTATGAAGTGTGGAATGGAAAGCTGCCCTCGTATAAAATGCTGAAAGTGTGGGGGTGCTGAGCAAAGGTACAAGTTCCTTTACCAAAAAGAACCAAAATTAGGCGTATGACAATTGGTTGTGTTTTTATAAGCTATGCAATGCATAGTGTTGCTTATAGATTTATGGTGATTAAATCAGGAATACCTGATATTAATAATAATACCATAATGAAATCTGTTGAAGTTGAATTCTTTGAGGATATATTTTCTTTAAAGAAGGAAGGACACAAAATTATTTGTGTCAAAAGAACTAATGAGGCTAGCTCTTCGAAAGGTCAAGACGATCAGAAAATTGAGTTTGAACCTAGAAGAAGCAAAAGAGCTAAAAAAGCTATTTCTTTTGGACCTGATTTCATAACTTATATGATAGAAGGTGAGCCTCAAACTTTTCAAGAAGTTGTAACATCTTCTGATGCACCTTTTTGGAAGGAAGCTATCAATAGTGAGCAAGAATCCATTTTACAAAAAAAAATACCTGGGTATTGGTTGATTTGCCTACTAGAAGCAAACCAATTGGGTGTAAATGGATTTTTAAGAAAAAAATTAAAGACTAATGACACTATTGATAAAAACAAAGCCCGCTTAGTAACTAAAGACTTTCACTAAAAAGAAGGGCTAGATTTCTTTGAAACCTATTCTCCAGTGACGAGCATTACATCTATTAGGATGTTAATTGCAATAGCAACTTTACATAATTTGAAAATACACCAAATAGATGTAAAATTGCATTTTTAAATGGAGATTTAAATGAAAAAATTTATATGGAACAACCTGAAGGGTTTGTTGTTAAAGGACTTGAAGACAAAGTTTGTAAGCTTGTTAAGTCTCTTTATGGGTTGAAACAAGCACCAAAACAATGACATGAAAAGGTTGACCATACTATGTTATCAAATGAATTTAAGATAAATGAGTGTGACAAATGTGTCTATGTTAAAACCATAGATCAAGAGTATGTCATTATTTGGTTGTATGTGGATGACATGTTAAAATGGGCACAAATAGGAGTGTCATTGATTTCGCTAAAAGAATGTTTAAATTCAACTTTGATATGAAAGATCTTGGTCTTGCTAATGTTATCCTTGGAATTCGAATAACAAGAAATCCAAATTGATATATACTTTCTCAATCTCACTATATAGAGAAAATGCTGAGAAAACTTGATCAGTTTGAGAGTAAGTCGGCTCTTACTCCATTGTCCAAATTGTAAGTTGAAAATAGTTACCAATTTTTATCTTTTATAAACTAATATAAAATTATAAAAGATCCACAAAACAGTATTTTGATTTTTTTTTTAAAATGTGCCATGATTTTAAATTCACATTTAAAAAAAAAAAAAACAATGAATTGATGATTATGGGTGACATAAAAATCATTATAAAAAAATGAAATGTATTTTGGTTTCCAAAGATAATTCTATTTATCTCAAGAATATTAAATTATCAGTCTCATTTTAAAATAGAAATATTACTAATAGTTTTAAAATATAATTTATTAATTATTTTACGAACGGTCTCAAAATTATACAGCTAACCTAGGGAGAAACTTCAAGTATTTATGTAATTTTAATCATAAAACCCATAAAGGAATACTATTATTTCTCAAACTAAATTTGTTATGCTCTAATAAAATTAGAAAAGATAAAAAATAATAATAATAAATAAATAAATAAATTTTGGTTATGCACACTGTATTTATGGAATTTTTAAAAAATAATAAACAAAATATTACTCCACCCTAAGCTAAATAAATATTCCAACTCTAATCTTCTTTTAGAAAAAAGTGAACAATTCACTTGGTCTTTGATATTCTAAACTATAGACATAGCAAACGAAAATACAATCTTTGATATTCTACTCTAATCTTCTTTTAAACATGTCACTGCCCTAGCAAACGAATCTCGAGGCATTTACTCCTTCTCAACTTCAGACTGTCATGAAAGCAAGCACAGATGAAAAACGAGTATTTGCAGTATTGAGAGTATGATATAAGTTTAGTTGATAACTTAAAAAGAAGATGTAAGGAGATTGCTCACTCAAATCTGAAGGACATCTATCGCTTGTCTAAGAAGAATAGTTTTATGTCTCAAAGTGTAAAATAAAAATTCTAATAAAATCGTTTCTGACAGTCCCCTCATCAGGCTGGTGATAATCAATCTTCTAGAATTGGAATGGGCAAAAATTCTTCTACTGTTTCTTTTGTTCCTCTTAATGGAGTGCCTTTCACAATGAAGAAAGTGTTGGTTTATGGAAATATGGTGTTAAAAGAAGAATTACAACAGAGACTAAACCCTCTGATCAAGTTCAAGATTCCTTAGAGATTGTGGAATTATTTGTCAAAGTGGGTTTGATAAAAGGTGTTAAACTTGTCAAGAGCTTTTTGATGAAGAAATGCTTCTTAGGGTTTTCCTAAAATCTTTGGTAGCCTCACAACCACCGGCGGATTTAATATAGGTCCACAACCACAGGTGGATTGAAATTATACTAATAATAGAAGATAGCATAGTAGTAAAATTGCATCTCAGCCCCTCCTAGACCCAAGTTCAAGTCTCATTTTGTACATTTACAACACTTTGAAATAACGAAATATTGATTAAAGCAATCAATGATTGATCCTTCTCATACCACTTTTCATATTCATAATAGAGATGAAGAGGTTTGTGACAAAGGGAAAGCCTAAAACAGACAAGCACAATGATATGGAAAACAATAAACATGAAAAAGCTCCATGTAAAGTGGAGGAAAAGAGTCTTATTCTTGAAAATAGTCATACCATTATGCTTTTATAGTATGGCCTTGAGAACAAATTAACAAAGCATGTTAAATCAACCAAAATCATCCACCAAAGAGTACTAATCCAAGCAAAATCATCCATCATCTCTATTAAGAACCCATATGCCATTATGCTTATATGCTTTGGTCCTAAAAACAAAGCATGCTAATTCAAGCAAAATCACCCATCAAAGCATACTAATCCAGCCAAAATATCAATGAAAGCATACAAATTCAAGGCAACACATCAATTACATCTACAAATGTTCACACTTATATTAGCAAAACCCCATTTGAACACAATTTATCTCAAAATCATTCAACAAACTATAGAAAATTTCTTTTTTAAAAACAAAATAAAAGAAACGTTCGTATTCAAATATTCATAGTCCATTATAGAACGAGAGCAATGATTGCTTCCCAATTGAAAGACGGGGAGATCAAATCAACGAATGGAGACGGGACGACAAAGCGGCGAAGGAGATCTTGAAATGGAGACGAAAGGAATGCAAATGATTGAAGTGGTGAAGGATCGACGAAATGGAGATGGAATGAAGAACGACCGATGAACCAAACATCAACAGCAGAGCGGCGACGATTCATCTACGTTGGAAAATCAGGAGCGACGACGACAGACGACGGGTTCTCTCTAGGGTCAGGGAGATCATAGATGAAAATTTTAGATATGATTTGAGGGTTTTAAAGAGGAACTCTCGACGCTGCCATTAACTCATCAAGAGTTAATAGCTATCTTCGGACGCTCTTTTGAACAACGTCGGGGGTTGTTTATTCCATTTAACAAAAATAGTGTTTCAAACTAACTTTCAACGGTTGTTATACAACATCAGAGGTTAGCGCTTACTTCAGACACTTAATTTACTCCGTCGGGAGATACGCTTTCTCTTGACTCCTCTCTCCCGACAGTCATTATGTGCGTCGGAAGATATATTTTTTCTTGTAGTGATTTAAGGACCATAATCACCAATATAAAGAACTTTATTTGGTGATATTTGACAAATCCTTCGATATTCTTGAACAATTTATGAGCCTTTCAATTCATGAGAAAGAAAACAAAGGTCTAATTTTCTAATACCATAACGATTTTCTCATGATTAATAAAATACTACTGTAATAGTTGATAACAATATTTAAACGACTCATTGAACTTAACTAATAACATTAACTAACTCAGCTAGAGTTGGAGAATACTAACAAATAAAACATAAACACAAGATCCTTTCAATATACACTTTTAAACTGAACCCCTAATGTTATTTTGACAAAATATAAAAATTTAAATCATATTAAAAAATCTCAAATCACATGACTTTGTGTAATATTTGTAAACCAATCAATATACACAAACAATGATAAATACATATATTTGGCTAAGAATAGAACCAAATCATCACCTAAAAAATATAGCCTCATTAGGTTTAAGAGGTCAAGGAGTTAAGGGTGTGGAGTATTTCATATCCTCTGACCATTTCTACCTAATTTCTCAGCTATCCTTTTCCAATATTCTAAATTTATCTATTTTTCTTACATATTTTTCCAGGAAGAGTTTTCTTGTAAATTTTGTAGTAAAAGAAGCTGTTAAGTAGTGACAATGATTGGACAGCCTACGCAGTTACAATTGTATGTTCTGGGGGCGCAGCAATGGGAGGGGCAACCCCACCGGTTGTTGGCCTGAAAAGAGACCCTTCGTCAGAGGAGTGAATTTACCGCATTGAAATATAGGTAAAGTAAGGGTAAAACGCACAGTTTTGTTTTGTCTCCAAGTCCGAGTGTTGCTATTTCAAATCTTTTTTTTTTATTATTATTATATATTATTTTTCTAAATTGTCTTGATTTGTTAGTTGGTTATCAATAGAAAATGACGTGAAAGTTGTTGACAAATGAAATTATTAATAATTAATAATAAACAAAAGAAGAAGAAAAAAAAAAAAACAAAACAAAACAAACAAGAGTGGTAGAAAGAAACTTACAATCCAACAGAAACTTTGAAGGCGTCATAGATAACCCATTGAGCTCCAGTGAGGGTACCAATCATGACTATGCGTAGAGGCAGCCCTCGTGTGAAGAGACCCCATAATCCAACCTTCTCAATTGCCTGCAATACCAATACCACGACTCCAAATTAAAAATAAAAATAAATAAATAGTTACAGGTTTTTGTTTTTGAAAATTAAGTCTTACCGGTAGTTAATTTATATGTTTTGTTAGGTACTGTTTTCATTTGAAAACTATATATTTCTATTAGAAATTTACTAACAATTTCAATTGAAAGTTGTGAGAAAATAAAGTGAATTTTTATAAATAAATACAAATACTTACCTCGCCAACGGTGGCCCCTTTAGCATTATTGAGAAAGGAGACGAGATTATCCGCAGGATGAGAAACTATAGCACAAGACACACCCGCAATATATCCACCACCAAAGCTGACTCCAAGCTGCAATGCGCTGCTGCATTCCTTCTTTGGCTTCGAGATTGCATGCTTGTAGATAAGTTCCACCAAGTTCTCAAATGTTGCAAACTTCATCATTGTATCTGTAAGATGTAGTGCTTTTATTTTTATTTTCTTTTCCCTCTCACTACTCTTAATTAACTCACTCTATTTTGAACTTGACTTACATGGGATCTGACGTCCCCACAGAGGAACAATCCCCTTATACAACCTTCATGAACAAAAACAATTTGGTTATTAATTACAGAAAAGTAGACACTATGCTCAGCTTAACAGTTAAATACATAAGATAAGAAGATGATCGAAAGAGTGAGTTTTACCCAACTGCACCTTCAGATCTAACAAATTTTGGAAGGCCATCTGACAAACCTCTGGCAAAACCTGCCTGTGTCTGAACTCTAACTTTAACAGCTTCAAAGGGGCAAAGTGCAACATCTGCAATCACTTCAGCGGACGCAGAACCAGCAAGATAGATCAATGTCTTGTACTTTGCTGCATACTCAGGACCCACTATATCGGAATAGTATTTCTTAAAGAATTCGTAGATGCCATACTTGCAAGCACCTTGAGCGCTGTAACCAAGTAGAGTTGGCGCCCAACCCCTAAAGAGGCCCCTGATTCCTTGCTCCTTTAGCAAAACTCCAAAACCAGATGAAATGTTCTTGTATTTCACCGGGTCAATCTGAACAAAAAGATTGTTGTTAGCTTTGGGATATGAAATGAACACAAAAGGAAAAATGGTATTGAAAACATGTAAAACAATTTTTTACATTAGAAATTCAAATTATGAATTGCTACCAAACCAAACATATATCGTGTTCTTTTAAATCACTTGTTTTTAATCCGAATCCCCAACAAACAGGCCTCAAATGTTTCATCCGATCCATTTCATCTCAGAAGACACGATATAGCAGAAAATTAAGGAGGAACAAAACCAATAGATTTGATCAAATGGAAAACAATTATAGAAAACAAGCAGCAAGCATTCCAGAAACAGAGTACACACATCGTGGCCCATTAACAAATATCTCAACCTGATGTTAACCACCAAAAATGGAATACACGGCATAATGAAGATGAGAAGAATGAGCACAATAATTGATGAATTCTTTTTTCAAGAGAAAGACAGAGAGAGAGAACTGCCAATCATTCTTGATAATTTAACATGTTGTGCCTTATATTTATAGGATAGAGCCATTTTCATAAAGAACTACAGCTTAATAAGAGCCATTAGAACAATATTGAATCGCGTCTTAATGAACCAAGAGAATACAGAGCTGTTACAAATAACTTGGTATAACTCGGACATACCTTGCAACAGATCAAATGCAATTCTCTAAAACGACTCGTAAATCTCTAAGATCAAGCTTCTGCAACACACCGCTAGGAGTAATAACTTTCAAATACAAAGCATTGTGTTGTTTAAGAATATATCACACAGAACTAATCTATCATTTGTTCATCTTTCTATAAAATTGAATCGAAAATAAGTTTTGTTGATCAAAAATGTTTACTAAAGAAAAAGAAAAATATATTATTATTTTATTCCATCCTTTGTTGTCCGACATTGATAGATTTGTAAGGTGATTTTACCTTCAAATACTCGTTCACACCGATAGATTTACGAGATGATTTTACCTTTAAATACTCATTCTTTTACTTTTGGATTTGGACCCCAAAGGCATACATGTCCCCTCCTTTGGGGTGGTGAGGTGAGGAGAGAAATAAAATAATAATATTTTTTATTAACTATTTATTTTTTTATTATTTAAAATGTTTTCTATTTATTATTTTAAAACGTTTTATTTAATTATTTAAAACGTCGATGGTTGTCAACGGTTCATTTGCCACGTAACCGTCCAACCATTGTCGTTTGTTACTCTGTAACATTCGTAACTGTACAGTTGAAGATTTAATTTCCATAATCGACCGTAACTGTGACAGTTGAAGATTTAATTTCCATAATCGACCGTTAAAGTTTGCGGCCGTTATCGTCGTTACGGTTACCGTTAAACCGTTAACGGTAACCGTTTCTCTTCTTACACCTATATAAGCTACACATCCCTTCTCATTTTCAACATCCATAAAACATCAATCATTCTCCCTCTCTCACGAATTCTCTCTACCACTCTCCTCCTCTCGGTTTTTCCTCCCCACAAAATTATTTCTCTATTTCTTAAATTTTCGAGCAAGTCATCAAGATGTACGTTTTTCGATCGATTCCGGTGCAGCTCCAATCGAGATTCCGACTGTTTTATCCTGGGGACAACGTGGTAGTTCTAACTTTTTGCACACCGAGCAAAACCGTGAAACGTCTTAAAGAGAGTGTCACTGTCCAGCAGCTCAATTCCACCGATCGTGTACCAACAAGTTTCAGAACCGATACTTGATCAAGCATATACACAAGAAACAAACAAGAAATACGTACAGAAAAGCCATAGTGTAAAGATGAATAAGTTCAAAATCCATATGAAAACATGCCAAAATTTCATGGAAACGCTTGAGCAACCACATGTTTAAATACGTGTGAAAAGGAATAGTCGGTGGAATAAAGGTTGAGGAATTAGTGTTATTAAGAAAGGCGTACGCACC
This sequence comes from Cucumis cinereus, assembly GCA_037974625.1. Taxonomy (NCBI): domain Eukaryota; kingdom Viridiplantae; phylum Streptophyta; class Magnoliopsida; order Cucurbitales; family Cucurbitaceae; genus Cucumis; species Cucumis cinereus. Next base: position 15,188,096 of record JBBPDJ010000020.1, read on the forward strand.
TGCATATTACACTTGACGAGATCGAGAGGAGTGAGGGCGGTGTGAGTGAGACCACAGCTGAGGCTTCCACCGACGGCACAGGCGGCGTAGAAAGCCGGGGAATACATCTTCAATTTTTTGGTGGGCTCAGTGGGAGAAGGAATGGCGAAGGGCTTCATGGAAGTGGAGAAGGATTGTGATGGGGATTGAGAAGGAAGAGTGGAGTGGAGAATGGTGTGGAATGGAATGGAGGAAGAGTAGAGGAAATTAGGGATGAGAGAAGAAGATGAGTGAGTTTCAGAGATGGCCATGGAAGAATTTGGAGGCGAGAGGGAAAATGCAAAATGGTTTTGATTTAATTTGTCAAAGAAATTGAAATGGTATATATATATATATATATATATATATATATATATATATGTTTAAAAAGAAAATCTGAATTCCGTCAAAGTTATGTTTTTAGGGACAAAGGGACCATTTCCAAGCTTTTCGCGCCACTTGATATTCACACATACACCTAACTACCCATTACATTACTTCGGGATGACTTTTCATCATCTGATATTAGTGTCTTAATTCATCATATAATATTATATTTATATATATATAGTAATTGAGTCCAATTACAAATGACACTCTAATCCTATTGTCTTCAATAATTAAGTTCGGTCTATTTGCACACCATAATAATTAATTAACTCGTATTAAACAAAATTAATTTATAATCTTTTTTATGCTCTAAACTTTTGGAATATATCAATAAAACTACAAATTATTAATGATATCAATTTAAAGTATAAATTTTAGGTACTTTGTTAGTAATTTATTCCTATTTTAATTTGATTCCCTTTTAAATTAACTTAAAATCACATTGATAATTTTTTTTTCTCTCCAAAAATTTCATTACCAAAAAAATTCGAGTTAATCTTTGGAAAGCCAAAGGAATTCGAAGTATAAAGGATTTTTTTTTTTTTTTTGGGACTTGAAATATAACAAATCAAAATAACATGAAAGAATATTTTTAAAAAAAGAAAAAAAAAGGAATGAAGGATAAAAGAATAATTTTATATGATAAAAATGTATTAGAAAAAGAACAGCCGCCATTGATGTAGGGACTATTTTGCAATATTTATTAACAAATTTCAAACTTACCTTTGAATATCAGCTTCCTCTATTTCATTTGAATTTGAATTTTTTTTTTTTTTTTGTCTATATCTTCTTAAATCTTTTATTTTAATTGTCAAAATAAATTTGATTCAACAATAATTAATATGATCTATTACGGTAAAGATTGAAGGTTGGATTTTTCCTATCCAAAAGTTAAACAAAGAAAAAATGTTTAATTTTATTTCAATTTTATACGTGTATTATTTTTAAACGTATATATCTTTTTTCTGTTATTACTTAATTAATTTTGACAAGAATAAAATTTATTAAATTCTTTTTTTAAAATATGACAAAATGAATCAAAATATTTATAAATATAAAAAAATATACTATCTATTGGTAGATCATAACATTGAATTATATTTATAAATATTTTGAGAAGTTTTTATAATTTAAAATAATTGGTAACAAAAAAATAAAATAAAATCTAAAACGGGGAGCCACCTAGTGTTTTAAGTATTTGATTGCAAAATAAAAATAAAAATAATAATAAAAATAATAATTATTTAGTACGTAAAGCTGTAATTAGTATGGTTGAGGTCAAACTTGAGCGCTTTCCTTTTTGTTCCGTGTCAAAAATGCTGAGTTTTTGCGTGATGACCACCCAACACAAATATATTTAACTTTATTTTACTCAACTCTTTAAATTAATATATTAAATAATTTTATTTTATGCTTACGTGTCTATTTCATTTCTAAAAGTTTCTTTTTTTATTATTTTTTTTTAATCTTTCAAATATTCAATTTTGTCTCTAATATGTCTTCTTCAACTCTTGAGATATATAAAAAACAACTTTTAAATTTAATTCATCTTTTACATATAAATTTAGTTTTCATATCTTTCAATTTTGTGTCAATTATATTCATAATTTTTAAAAAGAATTTGAGTATATTTCAAGCTAAGAGCATTCGACTTGATAATGTTGTTTATGCATTTCAAGCTAACAGCATTCGACTTGATAATGTTGTTTAATCTGAGTATATTTCAAGCTGAGTATATTTCAATCTGACTATACTCGTCTTTATGCATTTGCAAGATTACTTCTTCTAATAATCAAGTTAAGAGCACAATTTTCTGATTATACAATTAAGAACATTCGACTTGATAATGTTGGAGAATTTACATCTCAAACATTTGATGATTATTGTATGTCAATTGGAATAGATGTTGAACATCTTGTAGCTCATGTTCATACACAAAATGGTTTAGCATAATCTTTTATAAAGCGTTTGCAATTAATTGCTAGACCATTGCTTATGAGAGCTAAGCTACCTACATCTGTATGGAGAAATGTTATTTTGCATGTTGCATCACTTGTACGTATTAGGCCAGCAGCTTATTACAAGTAATCGTCATTACAATTAGCATATGGCCATGAGCCAAATATTTCACATTTGAGAATTTTTGGGTGTGCAGTGTATGTTCCAATAGCTCCACCACAATGTAGTAAAGTGGGTCATCAAAGGAGGCTAGGAATATATGTTGTATTTGATTCTCCATCAATTATTAAATATCTTGAACCTCTGACGGGTGATATATTTACTGCATGATTTGCTGATTGTCATTTTAATGAGACAAATTTTCCAACATTAGTGGGAGGAATTTAGAAGTTGGAAAAAGAAATTACATGGAATGTATCATTATTGTCTTATTTAGATACTCGTACAGATCAATGTGAACATGAAATTTAGAAAATAATTCATTTGCAAAATATAGCAAATATATTACCAAAAGCATTTGTAAATGCAAAGAAAGTAACTAAGTCACATATATCAGCTGCAAATGTTTCATAAAAAATTGATATTCCAGCACAACAAGTGGTTATTAATGAATCTGGAGCACGTAAAAAGCGTGGTAGACCAGTAGGTTCCAAAGATAAAATCCTCGAAAAAGAAAGAGAATCAATAACTCGATTATGGATACATATGTTTCAGAAGAAATTCAAAATTTGAATCATGACAAGAATATTGAAAAAGATAAAGTAATTGAGGATAATAATGAGATTTCGATAAACTATGTAACGACAAAAAAAAAAAAAAGATGGAACCGAACTAATGCAGTTGTTGATAACATTTTTGCCTATAATGTTGCTCTTAACATGAGATTCCAATAAGTAATGCAGTTGTTGATAACATTTTTGCCTATAAAGTTTTCATTACGCTTAACATGAGATTCCAATAAGTAAACATCAACTTTTGAATCCACATCTTGTCAATCATCTTCCTCTATATCTTCCAAACGAAGACCAAAAACCATCAAATTATTTGCACCTGTACTTGTAGTGGTAGTTGTAGTTGTAGATGAAACAGTTGTAGATGAAACAGTTGACCAATCCTTATATTCGTTAAACAATACTCTCAAAACACCATCTACCCTACTTCCTATCGCTTTTGCCACATCAACATCAAATAACTTATTTAGACAAAACAAAAGAGATTTCATCTTGTAACGAGGGCCTAAAACAAAGGCAACATACAAGAATAAATTTGTTCTATCTTTTTTTTTCAATACTTATCAAACTTTCTTGCATTCTCATTGCCATTTTATGCAAAAGTACGTCATTCAGACCAGCTGCAGTCGAATATTGTTTAATACAGTTTTGAACAGTACTAATTTCATTGAAGACTGAATTAGAAGTAACACAGAGCGACCCCGAAAGCTTAACAGTTTCCCCATAGAACACAAACAAGAATTTAGTAAAAATCTTAGCAATTTTCCAATCCCTAGTAGTCAGTTTTTCCTCCTCATTCATGTAGATAGTGTCATAGTCTTCTAGCTTCTCAAATGCTTTTTCAAATTTTAAAGCTGCCTCAAGTATCAAGTAAGTAGAATTCCATCTAGTTGGAACATCTAGATACAACATACTTTTGCTTTCTATGTTCTCCTCTTCAATGCACTTTTTAAATGTAGTAAGTCGAGCAGGAGAAGCTCTAACAAACCTCACGACATTTCGACTTCGAACCAATGAATCATTCACATCTTTTAGGCCATCACATACAATTATGTTCAATATATATGCACAACATCAAACATGCAAGAACTCGTCATCTAACACCAACTCATGCTTAAAACGATTCTTTAGGTAAGTAATTGCAGTATCTTTTGATGAAGCATTATCAACTGTTAATGTCATAATCTTTTCAATACCCCACTGTTTTAGACATTTCTCAATCTCCTTTCTACCGTCTCTCGTCTATGGTTATCAATTTGAGTGAAATTAAGAATTCACTTTTGGAACTTCCAATTTTTATCAATATAGTGTGCAGTTAAAACCAAAAAATTCATATTTGAATTGATGTCCAAGTATCAGTTGAGAGTGACACCCTATATCCTTGATCCACAAACATTTCTTTCATTTTCTCTTTCAAACTATCATATATTCCTAAAATATCTCCAACAATTGTTTTTCAAGAAGGAAGAACAAAATTTGGTTCTACCAACGACAAAGTCTCATTCACAAATCTCTTAAATCTCTGATTCTCTACGAATTTAAATGGCAACTCATCAATCGCAATCATCTCAGCAATTAGTTGTCGAGCACTCTGAATAGTAAACATCTTATAAGATACGAATGAATGTGAACTTGAAGTATCTCTTGTACTCCCCTTGGCCTTGTTCTTAAAGACCAACTTAGTTTGTGTTACATCTAATTTATTCTTCTTAATATGATAAGGATTTTTCTACAGTAGTTTTCTATATGCATTTTCATGGTTTAATTTTCATTCCTTCTAGGATCACATGCATACAACATGCCACAGTAATTATATTTAGCATGTGGATCATGACGACTACATTCAGAATATTTAGTAAAGTAATCCCATACCATATATGAATTTCTCATCTTTCTTCCCTTCGTAGAGGTGGAAACCGCCTCATCACTTTGAGCTGGTTGTTGTGGAAAAGAAGACATCTCAACAACATCATCGTTGGATTCATTACTCATTGTGTTGTAATTGTACCTATAAAACAATAAAATTGAAGCACAGTTTCAATAAATAGTTTCAAGTCATAACAAAACCTTAACTTTATTTTTCAAGCCATAAAGTATCCTAAACAAGAAAACAAACCATAACTAATTCAACCATATACAAATCGAAGCACAGTTTCAACTCATAACTAATATATATAAAGTTCATTAACATATAATTATTTTGATACGGAAGAAGGTATCTCATTCTTAATTAAATTATACACCAATATTGTTCCATTACACAACTATTTTCATAAAAAGTCATCATTTGAGAAGCAGCACACAATAAAATTCTTAATTTTAATTATTTTCATAAAAGTCATCATTTGAGAAGCAACACATAATAAAATAAAATAAAATAAAAAATTCAATCCAAGTACAAGGTTTATAAGATGAGATTGGAGTTTTAAAGTAAGTTAATGAATACTTTTGCTTCATAAAGGTAACGATTTACTTTAAGTTACAGTAACTAAATCTATATAGTATATACAGTCAATTTTATGGCAGTTTAATTCTTTACTTTCACTTCTATTTTATATGCTTGAGTTTCAACCCATAACTAATACAAACTCGAGCACAGTTTTCAGTTTTTCTATTACAAAATCTAATAAATTTAATAAATAAATATTACTTATACTTAACTGGTAGTGTGCGACTGCTTGGGGAAGGAGAATGAGAGGTTGGAATACTGGAATGGCTGACGGAAGCCACCGGTAGTGCGCCTGAAAGTGGAAGAGGCCGACGCTTCGTTGCAAGTGGAATGGCCGACGGAGTCACACTGTAAACCTTAACTTTTTAATATTAGTGATTATCTTTTTCGAACACACTACATGCAGACGTAGTGGACTTTACCGAACTGGGTTACCAACTACTGTGTGTCATTAACTATTTACTTATTGTTGGTATTTTGTTGTTATAGTCGTTGCTTTTTCATTTAACGTTGAGTCAGGAGTTATCTTAGTCCTTTTTCACTTTTGAAACCACCCATGACAAATAAACTTAAGGGTTGTTTGGGGTGTAAGTTATGTAGAACAATGTCTGAAGTTTATATGTTTAAGGAGTTCATATTATGTAGTATGTCTGTGTTTGGAGACAGATTTGAGTGCATATGTTGAAGTATTTGGTGCAGTTTTTCGAATTCTTCCTAATCTGTTTTATAATTACTATTTTTGTTTTGAAACTTTTTTTATTGAATAGTTCCACCCATATTTGTTTGAATAAAATATGGTTGCAATTTTTGTCTTTTATTTTTTAAAGTTTTTTTTTTTTTTTTGGTAATGAGTAACAATTAACCAACTACATTCTTGGAATATAGTTAAATAAAATGGAAAATCAAGAAGAAATCAAAACTTTTGATTCCGAGTTTTTCTCTATGAATTTCATCATCATATTCTTCTTCATTCTGTTGTTGCTCTGTATTTTTTCTTTGTCATTATTTTTTTAATTGAATCCTTCCCCTCATCTTAGCAGCTAATGGAATATCACCACATTTTTTTTAAGAATTCCAGTTTCCTTTCTCCAAATTTGGAGAATCATCAAAACAAATTTCCATTTTTTTTATTATTTCTTGCTGGAAAAAGGTCTAGAAAACAAATCTCTATTTATGATTTTTTTTTTTTTGGTTTGTTATTTTTGTTTTGAGTTTTTATTTTTGTTTGTTTTTTCTTTAACTTTTTGTTCCACCATTCTACTACATATATACTATTTCAAATTCTTAACATTCATTTGATATGTGAATTCATTCTACATATAATTATTGTACTTAAATAGATAAATGCAATTGTTTATATAATCCACAACCTACAACACACTTTACCAGTCATAAAACGTATGAGTTGAATGTGCACAAAAACTAGGGTTGTCATTAAGGTTTTTTTTACATGTTTAAAAATAATAGAGACCGAAATTGACTGAGCAAAGATGGTCACCGAAGTTGTCATCGAAGTAATTGTCAGAGCCTGAAATTGGTAATCGAAATTGGACATCAGAGTTCTCATCGAAGGTGGTTGTCAAAGCTCGAATTTGGACGTGTGAAAGTGGTCGTTGGAGTTAGTTCCTGGAGTGTGGCAATAGTAGAAACTGATGGTGGCTAACCAATGGAGCATTGGAAGCATTGAAAGAAGGGAGAGTTGGAGTGAGTTAATAAAATATACTAAGTCAACTAAAGTTGGTGGGCCAAACAATAAGTTGGTATATTACCATTTTAACTCAACTCGTGTGAGTATGCCAATCACATCCTTAGCTTCTTCAAATGTCACTTCAAGTCTACATAAATGTTGAAATCACAATTTTAAGTTGAAAAATGTTGCAAACTTTATTTTATGTAGTAAAAATGAGGCACAACAGAAACACGAAATTCGAGAAAATATAATATGAAAATTAAATAAAAATCTAATATATAAATTAAATAATTAAAGAAATTGAAAAGTTATGAAATTAGGAAAATTCTTCGATATATTCCACTTTCTCCAAGATATATGAAAATTTCATCAATATGTGTATCTTACAAAACTCGTCAAATGTCACTATTTATGCCTATTTGCCAAGCATGAGGTGGGTAACAAGGTCACTAAAGATTGATATTTTTAAGATACATGACAATGTAGTTGGAATGTGGAGGGAGTGACACATGACAATGAACACTAAGCATAATGGACACCAAAAAAAAAAAGTTTAAATATATTTTTAAAATTTTGAAAAAGTTCAAAGATGTTTTTAACATAAAATACAAAGTTTGGAAATATTTTACATAATATAGCCGAATACAATTATGTATATATAAATTTTACATCAAATTAAAAATTTAGTCCTATGTCTATTAGTCCATAAACATTAAAAACATCTAATGTTTATAAACTTCCAATTGTGTCCATACCCATAAGTTTTAAAAAATGTCTAATAAGTCCTAAAAGTTTCAGTATGTGTCCACCAGATTATTGAATTCTCAATTTCGTGTCTCATAAATCTCTGACCTATTTAACATTCTTTTTTAGAGAAAATCACGAACCTAATAGACAAAACTGAAAATATAAGGTCCCATTGAACATCAAGTTTATACCTTATTAGTTATTTTATTTTTGGAGCATTTTAAACATAGCAAAATAAACCAAAATATTTACAAAATGTAGCAAAAGTTCATGCCTGTTAGAAGTCTATCATTGATAGCGTATGAAATTTTGTTATATTTTGTAAATATTTTCAACAGTTTTGTCATTTATAATAACTCTCAATAACTTATTAGAATAATTATTTTAAATAACAAAACTGTTGAAAATATTTACAAATAAAGCAAAGTTTTGTTTTCTATCAATGATAGACAGTGATTGATACTGATAGACATCTATCAATGTCTATCAATGTTATTAATGATGGATGATAGCAGTCTATCGATGTCTACCACTAATAGACATTGACATTTTGCTATATTTGAAAAAAATTTGGTTCATTCAGCTGTATTTGAAAAAAAAAACAACATATTACATATAAAATTAAAAGTTTGAAAACCTAATACATTTTAAAGTTTAAAAAGTGTGAAGACTGAATAGATACAATCTGAAAAGTTCAAAAACTAAACGTGTAATTACATAAATTTAACCTTGAGTGGGATAAAATCAAAAGTTTTGTACCAAAACGAGCCAAAAGTTAAATTAACATGAAGTTTTTATTATCGAGGCCTCGATGATTCGCCGCCCCACATATATTGGTTAAATATATATATATATATATATAACGGAAGACAGAAAAGGGAGGAATCCAACGGATATTTTTTATAGTCTTGCAAAGCAATAAAAGAAGCGTATCAAGAATGGGATTGGGAGCAATAAGTTTGTCATTTAATTTGTACAAAAAATGGAATCTTTTAAAGGAAATGGAAGAGATTCATTACCTCCATTTTCAGCCTTCTGTTATTCTAAACCTGCTGCTTCTTAGCTTTCCCTCTGAGCTCTGCCTTCTTTGTTGCTTCTATTTCTTTTTTTACTCCCAATTCACTTCCCTGTTCCCATTCAGAAGAGACACAACAGTTAAAAACACATTGCAATGGAAAAACAAACCCTCCTTTGTTTAACAGATACAAGCAGCTCTGACAGTCCTCTTCATTCCTCCACCCTTCACACTACTCATTCAGGTTTTTCCTCTCTCTCTCTCATTCTCATAACTCTTAAGTAGGTTAAATGAGTGTTTTGATTCCACGGTTGGCATATGGTTCATTTTCAGTTTCATAAGTTTCAATTTAGTCTTTTTGATTTGGTTAAATTTTCTTAAATTGACTCTACTATTACTACACTAGATGTATTTTGCTAGATGTCAATATTAGTATTACTCTTTTTCTTGATGTTGGAGTTTAAAATCTCCATACATTAATAGTTATACAAGCAAAAAAGAGAGAAAAAAAGTATTTTCCTAGATGTGGTAGAGATAGAAGGAGCTGGTATTCAAATGGATGAACTTCCTTTCTTAGCTATATTGATTTTAAAATAGATGAATCGGTTAAACTGGATGAAATTCTAATGCATCTAATTTTCACAAATACTTCAAAACTAAGAAACCATAACACTAAAATTGTTATTTAAGTATCTTTTGTTGATTGAAATATTAACCAGTTCCAACTGTTACAGACATAAACAAGAAAATGAATGCAATAGTGA
>JBBPDJ010000020.1:15203091-15226681 GCA_037974625.1 Cucumis cinereus
TTTCTTGTTTGTCGTTGGCGGCAAGCAGTTCCAGTTCAATTTTCCCGGGAGACGACTGGACAGCCCCATGACCTATTGGATAAAGCTTCATACGAAGAACTTGACCTACCTTTTTAAATTTTAAATTTTAAATTTTGTAACCTTTAGTCCAAAGTTAAATTATGAAATATTGTTATGGATACTAACTCGTCTTTTTGTTACTTCTTTAATTTTCTTTTATCCTTTTTTTTTAACTCCGCTTTAATACATTTTTTTATATCTAAATTAATGTCTATTTAGTCGTTGAAGTTGCACATATGAAAATTATATTATAATTTTATTTTTAAATATATTTTTCACCAAAATAATAATAAGTATTTAATTATAACGATGTAGTTTTGTCAATTATAAAATTGAATTGTGGTGTAAAAAAGATTAATAAAAATTATAAAAAAAAAATTGAACTCACATGTAACCATTTAATTTTTAAATAAAATGAATTATAAGGAAGGTAAAATGTTTTTATATATGAATTCATAAATTGTAGAAATTAAATTATTGAATTAAGGAGATAAAAACTTCTTATATTCTAACATTATCTCTTAAATAAATTTAATGGGTTAGATAATGGAGGTGGGAATTTGAAAGATAACTAAATAGTTAAGGTTTAATTAATTTATTAATTATATTAAATAAATAACTATTATTATAAAAAGATATAATCGAAAAATATTCTTGTAAAAGAGTCGAATGAATGAGAAACATAACAAATTGTGAATTGCCATGAGTACGTGCTATTTTTTAAAAAAAATATTAGAACAATAACTATGATTTTGAATTATAACTAAGATTTATCTCAAAATACAGCACGATGTTGTAATTTTATGACTTGTTGAGAAGACAAACTGGTCTAAAAATGATTCTCTCCTCAAACCACTTTTTAAGATGGTATGATTTCTACTTAGTAACTAAAATGTTCATTTTAAAACTTTAGTGCCAGTATAAATATCAATTTCAAACTTTAGGTACCAAAAGTGCGTTTTATCTTTTTTTTTCTTTATTTGTACAATAAGAATATCGAATTATAGACTTCTTAGTCACTAACATATCTTTATGTCATTTAAGTTATACTCATTTTGGTTAAATAAATATAAAGGTTAAATTGTAAATATAAAAGTCAAAGTGACATTGTTCAATTAGTATAAAGTAGGAAAAATTACCTTTTTAGTCTCCAAGTTTTGAAAATTATGTGTGTTTGGTCCTCGAGTTTAAAAATTATACCTTTTTAGTTTTCGAGTTTATAAAAATAAACCTGTTTGGTCCCTCGGTTTACAAAACTACCTTTTTACTCCTTGAGTTTTTAAAAAATCTCTCAAATAGCTTTATATTTTTATTTTAAATAATTGCATGACATTTTAAATTAGAAGAATAATTTCTAAAAATTGTATTCTCACGGGACTATTTTTTATTTTAAATATTATATAATTATTTTTTAAAAAAACAAACAAAAATACTTTTAAGACTTTTTAAACTCATTTTTTAAAAACCGAGGAACTAAAGAGGTACATTTTAAAAACTTAGAAATCAAATATGTCTATTTTTATAAACATGAAAACTAAAAAGGTACAGCTTGAAAATGCAGTGACCAAACACACATATTCATCAAAATTTGGAGACTAAAAAGCTAATTTTTCCTAAAAAGTATGTATTTCTATCTCCAAGTTGAGTTTAAACGATCCAGCGAATAGGTGAGCCAAAATTGAAGAGAAAATGAAATTTGACCTACATTTTGAAATGATCTTTTTTTCCCCTTTACTAGCATCATATTCAGTAAAATTATCAAAACGAAACATTTCATGCACAGATTGACCCTTTTCTCTTTCGTTGTCTCGTTGTCTTGCTCTCCTTATTCTCTCAACCTCCTTTGTCTTGAATTTCCTCTCTCTTGCTCTCCCTCCACTGTCACATCCCCTCTCTAGCAACCTTACATACCAAAAGAAGAGGTGTGAAGCCAACACATGTCGACTCTCTTACGACACATACTGACCTCCAATCATAGTATCATTGCTAAGAAGACCTCTTTTATAACAAATTGGTAAAATCACTCAATTTTAACACTGCAGAAGAATTTATAAACATATTTTATAAAAATTATTTTAATACGACTCAATTGTAACAAACTCTTACGTACTCTTTTGACGATCATAATATATAAGCCCTTCACGGACTTTGACATACTAGAACCTGCTAGACAAATTGGACGATTGACAACAGTAAGCTCACCTATGGGATTATGATCATTACCTGGAAAATGAAAACGTTTGAAAGAATGAGATGAAAGGCTTAGTGAGTGACTAGCTTTAGAAATACATGAATAATTATAGCTTAAACTTTATTTCCAAGTTTTGTTTAAACAAACAAACTTATACTTAAAACTTTGAATAACTTTCTTTTTACACTTAATCTGTATTGCTATCTTTACTTACAAATCATCTAACCTCATTGTGATATAATTGAATCGATACAGAAAATGATGGTATCAATGAGTTGTGGTTTCTAGCTGACTTCGTTGTAGTAGAATTCAATTGATACATACAACTATTATTATGTTGTATAATCAATACTATCATATACTAAACTAGGCACGCTATTGCGAAGTAATAACGACTCACACTGAAGTAGAATTCTATATCACAACAGTGGTAATATCTTTATATATGGGGTATAATCACTTCTAAGAAACTAGGCATGCTATTGTAGAGTATACTCGATACAATAACAGCTCGCACTGAAGTGTAAGTCTTCATCACAACAATGACAAATCTCTCTATAAATGCCTAGTAGGGTTTACCAAGTACTACCGACTTCTATGTTGTTATGGAATCTACTCAACACTAACAATGGAATAAACTTAATTATGTTCATATGATAACCATCCCCGAAGGCTTATAACTTTCTCCAAAGAGCTTTAATCTGATCTCTGAGTATTTAATACAACATGCTTATTCTTTTTACATTAAGTTTGTGAAACTTATTTACAATATACTTTTTGTTAACTTAATAAAAGTAAGCTTATAAACTTTAGTTTACCTCTTTTAAGTTGTATTTCACAAATCTCATGGTTACCATTTTCTTAGTCATTTTTACTAAACTTAGGTTTATATTCATTTTTAAACTCCTATGTTCAAGAAAACATATTTACTCATTTATCATACTTATTAGCTTAATATCTTACTTAAACACTTTACTTGAAGTTCTCAGTAAACCCTTACTTAGAAATCAAAATCTAAACTCAAGCTTAAAATAACTCTTTTGTTTTGCTTAGAAGTTCTTACTTAGTTTAAAACTTATGCTTTAACACTAAGCTTAACTCATGCTTAACTTTTTCTAAAATAGTCTCATGCTTTTACTAAAACTTATCAAATCTCAAACTTTATAATTTAACTCAGTGAATTCAGAAAATAAATCATGCTTAGGTTACTTACAACTTGCTTAATAGTTCTAACTTGAAATTCATGCTTTAAATCAGAATTTAAATTCATTTTGTCACTCACAACTCTTAAGCTAAATTTCTTAGGTCTCGTGGACTTGCTCTATAGCTTCTTGACTTGTAATTAGAGAAATAAATCCCTAATTAATCATCTCATACTTAGAAAATAGCAGTCCTAACTTAAAATTCTCCAAAATATCAAAATTTACATTTTGGTGTCATTGATACTGCCAAAGCACAAGGTTGGCCAGTGGACATGGTTGAACACATGGACAGGTCATTGCATGGTTGAACACGTGGACAAGCCATCACATGGCCTTGATAGCCCCATTCTAACCTCATAGATGTCTGCCCAATGCATAAATTTATGCCTTGCACACCAAACCTACCAACAATGCCTACAACGCCTGGTCCAACCCTCAACTAACCTCACAATGAGTGCATTCCAAGCCTAGTGTGCATTTGATACTAAACTCGTGTGGTCACTACCGCCCTTCCACACAATAATAAACTCTAAAGACAATTCCCTTCATGAGCAATGACCCATCGTGCATAGCTCAACACCTAGCTAAGACTTCCTAGCTCAACACCACGGGCAATGCCTATTCTCTTGAAGCTGCCTGTATGATTCAAAAAACTTAAAAAATTCATAACTTAAAATCCATTCATCAAAATGAAAAACTTTCTCATACAAACTTGTTTTTTATCCTCTCAACTATCTTATTTCAAAATTTCAGACTAAAACTCAAAATACAGATTTGGATGGCCTCGAATCATTGAAGAGTGTTTCAGAATCTTTCGAAAACATACCTTCCTTGGTTTTCTTCACTTAACGGAGTTCCTCCCCAAATCATTTCTCTCTGACGGCTCTTACTGAAAAATTAGACTCTCTAAGGGTTCTTTTGAGGCCAAAACACATAATTTGCGCGGGTAAAATGATAGCACCCATAGTCTGAAGTTAGCCTTATATATACATATATATACATATATACATATATAAATATATACACATATGTACATATACACATATGTACATATACACATATGTACATATACACATATGTACATATACACATATGTACACACATACACGCACATATATAAACATATACACACATATACACATATACACATATATACACATATACACATATATACATACACACACACATATATACGTCTTGCATGCCCTCAGCTTGACAACTCATGTTTGCCGAAATTTAGATTAGTGCATGTTTGACCATCTGTAATCCACTTAACTGACACTCTTTAATGCCTCATGCTCAAGAACTCACTCTTGAATGTATAGTCCTCCACCTCTAGTTTGCCTAATCCTTTACTTGATATTGTCGCATTGTCTTCAGCCTAGGACTTGTCTGACCGCATAGCTTCAACTCAACGCCTAGGCTTGTCTTCTTCATGCCACATAGAGGCTAACGTGGCTACCCTAAACGCATAGCCACCCACTTGGCTGCATAGGTACTTGGCACACACACACAACACTCTTCACTCACGCCGCCTAGCTCTTCCTACACTTGGGCATCTAGGACACTCATGTGGTTGCATAACCAATAACTCACTTAGTCGCATAGAGGTTCTTCGGACATGGTTTGGTCGCGTAGCACACCTTCCCATGACACTTTGCATCCCAACACTTGGCTATTTCTTTAAAACTTCAATCACCCATCTCTTCCATCTTTTCCTTTAAACTTAACATACTTACCTAACAAATACTTTAACATCATAATAAGAAAGCTCCAATCTTTTCACTAGCATAAAGAGATAGTAAGTCTAGAGTTTACATCCACTCTTTCTCACTATCTCGCTATTACTCTCTCTCCCTCACTCTTGATCTCCTCTCACTGTCTTACTCTTTCGTTCCATTACGTTTGACGTTCCAATGGCCCACAACGACGCTTCTGCAACATTTTAATGGATATCAACAAATGGAGAAAGAAAAATGAGAATGATCAGCACAAATAGAGGAAGGACAATTGAGAAGAGGACAAACAATAAGGGTAGTTTTGTATCATTGGTTTACGATGAGGTAAGCAAGATGACAAAATTCTTGAATTTAAAAAAAGTGGAACAAAAACCATTTTGGCATTGAGATCAAGTATTTTAATTGATTATCTCCTGTTTCAAATCTTTCACTACTGTTAAGCTCAAATATAGAAATAAATCTATAGCAATGGATGTTTAACATTTTTAATTACCTAATAAAGGAAGACGAACAAATGAAATTAGTTTAAAGGTATAAATAGATTTTTATATTAGGGAGAGTGATTCTAAATGACTTGTAATTCTCATCCCCATTAATCAATCTACATCTACAGAGCAATTTTGGTAACACAATTCAATCAAATGAGTTCCAAAACACACAAATGAAAATTACAATACATTTCAACGAGTAGAATCTCAATGCACATGAATCCAAACATTAAATCTTCAACCCAAAGGTACAATAAAAGACTGAAGCTGCATCACTGTAAACAAATCAAACACTAAGAAACAGTTTTAAACTAAACAAACTACAAATGCTCAGACCAAATGTTGAAACTCCATAATTGAGCTTCACATAACTTGACCCACTTTTCCCCATGAACTCGCCGGAGTCCGGCACCAATGCCAGTTCTGCAGAAATGGGAGAAGAATGCTCATCAACAGGAGAAGGAAAAAAACGAAGACATATTTTGGGAAGTTATGTGTTGTGAAACAGGCGGAGAAGCCGGTATGGAAGAGGCGGCCACCGGAGATGAGGCAAAAAATGTGGCCAGAGACAAGGCCAGACAGAAGCAAACTGCGGCGGTAGCCATTGATGCAGAGATATCTCAGTAAGAAATTCAATAGCGACCAATGAAGAAGAAACAACTGGTATATAAAGATTGACGGGAAATATGGCAAAAGAAGCGGATAAACCAGTAAAAGTGAGAGTTTTGGGAAGTGGGTAACTGTTGGAATAGTGATGGAGCATCACGGGAATGGCAGTTTTATCCACAAGAAATTACAAAACCATGTCGTTTTGTAAGTTTGCTGATATAGAAACACTCTGTTTGCTCTTTGATCTGTTTGTTTTTTTGGCTGGTTTCGTTCATCAAAGTACAGAAAGATTCCACCATTAAGTGAGATTTGAGAAGAATTGCCTTTTAATGGCGTACAGGAAGTTCCAGTTTCAAAGGGCCTCTTTTCTTCTTCTAAACTCAGATCCACAACCCATGTGACGACACCGTTTTATGACAACATGAAAAAGCTTTCTTTCAACTTTCTAGCAGCAATTTGGTTGTCCATGTCCTTTCCCTTCAATTTCTTCAAGGACAACAACCAATAACATAAAAGTACTTTTATGCCAACAGGAGTTTTTGCTTCCACTTAACAATGAAAAATGATAAGAAAAAAAAAAAAAAAGAACAGCATTTTCTGATCAAAATAAACAACCAAGGAGATTTCGCATTCGTCCCAAGCTGCAATACCGACCTGCTTTCACGAGAAGATCGTGTCTGTATGCATAGCTCAATTATATAAGATCAATGATAAATGGTACATATCAAAAGAATCACTTGATACAGCAACTTTCACTTAGCCATAATTCTGTGAGAGGTGTGGGGGGGGTTGAATCTATCATAAATACTAAAAAGTTTACAACAGGGATTCAGGAATATTGCCTGCTAGTGCAAGAAACATGAGGAAAAAGGATTAAAAAGAAAAGTTCAATCCAAAAATTATATAAATGGCAGATTTGGCCATTATGTGATGACAGATCCTCTTACGGCATTTGAATCGACCGGAAGGGAAGTGGAATTGCTTTCATTAGAGCAGCCTGAGGTGTGCGGTATCGTTCAATGTTTTTATCTGCCAGCCTGATTTTAGTGAATGCTGCAAAACAGTCACAGATGAATCTTCAATGCAAAACTTGTGTAGCATTACCAGGCTGCATTCGAGGAGGCCGGTGAGGAGACATTTAATTGGAATTGCATGCGTGAAGATGCCGATACAAGTCGTGCACGAGGAAGAGTTCCTGATACTTAGATCATTTAATGTACTTTGGTGAGTGGCATCATGAGGTGAGACCTCGTCTTCAACATCATGTTCTCCGGTGCTAGTTACAGTCTGTAGCCTACTTTTGCCAGACTTTCTTCTCGTGATCCCCGGCCGCTGCCTATGAGACAAATCCCAATGTGGGGATGGGAGAGAATGCCCATCTCGATCGCGAATTGAATTGGTTAGTTCGTGTGACATTTGAAGTGTATCATTAGGGCGGTGAGATAAAACGTCTGACCTCAACTTTTCAGGAAGTTCCAAGATGGTTCCATTAAGAAATTGAACCATACGAAATTCAACCTGCCTTAGCGATTCTCCAGCTGGTGGAGAGAAGTCGGGTTGAATCCTATCAATGAAGTTCAATGTTTCAGGTGTATATATTTCAGACCGAAGGCAACGCTCCCAGTGTCCCTGACTCATCTCTGTAAGGGCATCCGAATTATGTATTTGTTCCTCCATAAAATTCATTTCCTGCAAGTTCGTTCCAGAAATGGTTTGCACAATTCAAGAAAAAGAAACAATCCAGAAGAAAAAAATCAAAGATGTAATGTAACGCAGGCATTAATCAAGTCGCTTGTAAGGCCAGGAGCAGCTACAGATATCAACGGGTTTCAATCAAATACCTTGATTCTATAACAATGCAATATACAGGAGATAGTTTCTAACATACAGCCAAAATTTTCAATCATTTAAATCCAACCCCAACAGAACAGATCATTAATAACCCTCTAGAATTCAACTAAAAATATCATCATTTGGGTGGGATTCTTGAAGTATTCAAAAGTAATAAATAACAGTTGGCTAAGTCTTAGTACTATCTATCTATAGCTTGCTTGCCTGAACTATAAGACTATAATGGGCACACCATAGCCCATTCCTCATTTGGCTAGTTTATTGCAAAATATTCATAGATTCTGAGTTGGCTTTATTGGTCCTTTGAAACGAAGTTTTTCATAAAATTCAAACAGAGGATGAACAAGAGATTAACAAACCAAGTTACCTGAATTCAATCATAAGTTAAAACGAAAATGAATACCTCATAGGACAACTGACAAACAGTTGATGAGCATAATAATGCGACGGAATTATTACCTGGCAAACGGAAACCGCCATAGATCGGGCCCGATCCAAGGGAGACGAATACACGGCATTGAAACGAATCCCCTGAGATTTCAAGAACACCGCCAACGCTCTCCCCTGCCGCTTCCCTTTCGGCGTCAAACCCGCCTCAGGGCATCGCCCGCCGACCAAGTCCGATCTCAAATTTAACTCGCACTCCCCATGGCTAATCAAAAAAACCTCCATAACCACCCGATCGTCGTCAATCGAACTGGACGAGAAGCTCCGAGTGAACAACGGTGGAGGAGGCAGCTGCGGCGGTGGCGCCAAGACATTATACGGGTCCCAAACCTTGATCGCCGGCCCCAATCGAGGAGTACCAAGGGAGGAAGGCTGAGGAGACAAGGGCGAGGCTAATGCGTGACAAGGTAGCATCTCCGGCTCCTGCTCGATAACCTTCTTCACCAAATAGTTATCCAATTCAGCTCTGGCTGGCTCGACATTATCATCACCATCATCTTCATCGTCGTCTTCTTCTTCCTCCTCCTCGTCCTCCTCTCTTTCCTCCGCTAATTGCACGGACTGGGCCGATCCCATTTCAGCGAAATCGATGCACAAACTTTATCGATGTCAGCGATTTGTTCAGTGAAAATGCTCATGATTGAGCATTTGGGAGCAAGAATTCTGCATAAATGCTAGGAAGATATTAGATTGAAGCAAGTTGAAGGGTTGTCTTCTTTATTTGATATACGTTGGTGGGCAGATCTAGAGAAAAAGGGAACAGATCTGATCGGAGATGGGCCGGTGGATGCGGTGTGGGAAAAGGGCTTATGGTGGAGCAGATAGATTTCAATGGATTGTTTTTGGTATTTGTTGTTTCACATGATCCGTTTCGTACAAAACAATTGAAAAACTTCACGTTTATGTGTTGTACAATCTATGTGTGCAACAACAAACCCAAAAACCAAACCAATTCACACCCATCCATGGGTTTGGTTTGGTTTGATTTGGTTTGGTTTTTAATATAAAATTGAATATTTTGGTTCGTGTTTGGGATAAACAATAAAGTTCAAATTGATTTTTTTATTGAAAAAAAAAAACAAAACTCAACTGAATTGAGAGTATATATACCCTAAAAAAGAAACTCTACTTTAGGTAATATTTTATTATTTAAATTATTACGGTATAATATTTGTTGTTTAGAAAATATATCGATTATTCTAGAGCGTATATGTTTCTTATTTAGAGATGTGGAAATAAAAATATAAATTTTTGAAGAAAAAATAAAAGGAAAATATCAAAAACCGAGAACCAAACTATAATAAATCAAACCAAATGAAATCAATACTCTAGTTTTGTTTCATTGGACATTGGTTTAGATCCCTTAATTATAAAGCCAATTGTTTGATTTGGTTCTTGGTTGGCTCTAAATCCAACAAAACCAAACTATCACTCCTATTGTACACACAAAAGAGGGAAAAAACTCTTAAAACACCAAGTAAAAATTGTGTAGGTTAAAAAACAAAGGTTTTATTTATTTACCATCGTTTTGGAAACTTATTATTATATATCGTTGTTTCTAAACTTATTAGTGAAATATAGTGATTAAGAAATAAATGGAGCGAGTTTTGAACTCTCACCCAGACCCTAGGTAGGAGAAGATAGAGTAGGATGAAATTTGCTCATGAGAGAGAAGGATGGGCGAGTGTTCAACACTCACCCATAGGAGAGAGAAGGAAGAATGACATTCCTATATTTTCTCATCTAATTGTGGCGTCCTTGAATTTCAACCATGGCCTCATTCCTATGTAACTTTTTAGTTGCATGGGTCACCAGTGTGGAGATATTTTGTCCAACTGATGGGTTTTGTTTCAAAGGCATTTTCTAACATGTGAGTGTTCATTTAAGAGGCTTTATTTGACACACCGATCTCTCGGTATTGAGTGGGTTGGGTGTTCGTATTATATTTACTTCAGTTTTATATATTTTATTTTTTTTACCCTTTTAAAATTTATGGTTTTTATTTCCCTTTTATATTACTTGTTTAATACTAATGCAAGTGTAATGTAATTTTTTTTTAAAAAAAAAAAACTTGACTATAAAAAATATTCTAAAATAACAAACGCTTTTCATGAAATTGAAGTAATTAGACAAAAAAAATAAGGAAGAATTTGTAGATAAGTGTATATTGAGTTCTTAAGAACTAACTGACAAATCAATTTACATAAGAAACTAATCTTCCCCCTTTCAAGATTGCATTTCATTCCTGTTGGAAAATACAATTATTTGTTTTTTTAATGAAAACTTAATTGATTTAACTTTAATTTTATTTTAAGAAAATTTAATAAATATTTCAAATTGAATTAATTACATGTACATTTGAAACTTTTATAATTTTATAAGCTCCAAAGATATGAGATACATTATAATATTTTCCTAAGTTAATTTGAACCTTTATAATTCTAATGTGGTTAATTAAAGTTCGTTCGATAACGTTTTAATTTCATGTTTCTTGTTTCTTCTCTTTTGAGAACAGGAAACAATATTACGTTTGACTATATTTGAGAACAATTAACTAGTTTGAACTATGTGCATTACACATGTTTCACAATGTCAAGAAAGAAATGCACTTGTGTAAATAGGATTTCTTACCAATAAAAATTTAAATTTTTTTATTCTTACAAAAGACTAAACTAATAATATTTGCATTTATAATTAGTAAAATAAAAATAAAGTACTTTTATTTTAATTTAAAACTACTTCTACTATATCTATAACTACCATTCAATTTCTTTTAACAATATTATTTTTTATAATAAAAAATTAATTTAATCAAAATTTAAATTATAAATAACATAAATACCAATACTATCCATATATATTATTTATATTATATTTACATTAGCGATACTAGGTTGCTTATATATTATGTTTTGTGAATTTTTCTGCGATATCAATATCAAACTTACATAAACAAGAAAATATCAACATTTCGACAAAAAATTAATAGTATCAATGAAACTTTGTTCTCTTTTATAATAATCCCAACTTCCAATAACAAACTGGAGAATCAAGAAGGACTAGATTATCAAAGATCAAAGTTGATGACAACAACTAGCTTGAAATCGGTGACATTCGGTGGTGAGACACATTAATTTTTTTTGTTTGTTTTCAAATGAATAAAATTATTAAATTATTGTATTAATATATTTAGTTTTTTTTATATATAAACAATTATCGGTCCTAAATTTTCATACATAAATCATACGAATTATCATACTAAATTTTTTAAAATAATTAAACCATAAAGATTAATGTTTTCCATTGTACACCATATACATGTAGAACCAGTAATATAAGAATAAATTATTTTAATTTTTTTAAAAAAAGAATTATGGATTTAGTATTGGAAAAAAATGACAAAATGATCTAGGCCATATAAATACAAAAAACCTCGGCCATATAAATTTAAAAAAAGGAAATTTTGGTCGAGTATCATATAAAAAGAAAAAAAAACCAAACAAAATACACTCGACCACATATATATATATATATATATATATATATATACAATCAATTTAGTTTGACCACCAAACCAAACCAATTTTTTAAAACAAATTTATATGTAAAATCGAGTCCAAGCGATTTATCGATTCAAATCAAATCAAATCAAACTAAACTGCATGTATGTGGTTTAATTTTGTTTGGTCCTCAACTTTACTTATTTTAGTATGTACTCAAAATACACTTATTAATTTAAGTTTAGTATCTATTTGGTCCCTAAAATTTGAAGAGAGACATTTTAATTTCAAAGTTTGAAAAATAATTTTAATAGTCTCTAAGTTAATTTGATCAACTAATGGAAAAGTTTGGAAAAGTGACGTGACATATTGAGCTACCATATCATATATGAGTGGGTAATTTTAGTATTACTTTTGTATTAATTTATTTAGCATGAGTGGACTTTACTATTTACATTTACTTTTATTTGTTTTCTTACCCTTTCCCCTTTCTCTTCTCCCCTCCGTTGCTCTGAACCAGAGTTGGTCCTCCATGGTAGCCCAAGCTTTCAAAGTTACCACATAGCTTTCTTCCTATTGATCCATGTTCCCCAACTTGTTTAATTGTGGACCTATCAACTCTAAACTCGAACCTTTCTCCTCTTTTGTGAAAATAAAACATAAATCCATCATTTTGTGGGAGTTTTGAAAGAAATGGGTGTTCTTGAAGTTTTTATGCTCGAACGAAAATGAAACTAAGATGTTTCAGAATATCGATTGCAGCAGAAAACAAAGGTTTATGTTAATTTTTTTTGTCCCGAAATTATCCATGAAAACATTAGTTTGCCACGAAATTGCCCTCAAAATGCTCAACATTCTTACAAATAAAAATGATGAGCTTTGCTTCCTCTGATTTAAAAAATGGAGGCCCTTGGGCTATGAGTTGCACATTTTTAGTGAGATCCATGGGAAGGAGGGGAAAGAAGACAAATATGAAAATCCAAATAATATAAAATTTATAAAACCCTAAAACCTCTAAATAACATCTGCTCATGCTTTACGGTTTAGGGTTTACAATCAAGAAAAAAATTTTGTGCTGAAGAAAATATGAGACCAACTTTTTGCAGAGAAATGCTATACCTTGAAGGAGTTCTCTGGCAAAACCAACGTGATCCTTATCACTAGCCATGGCAACCAAAAGCCAATTGAGCCTCAGGAAAAGCCATTTGAATGGTATCCACTAATGCTTTAGCAGAGCCTTTGGTATGTGCTGAGAAAACATTCAAAAACCAATTAGAAATGTTGTCTAAAAAAATGCAAGACATAACAATAACACCAATATCTAGAACAACATAACTCAAATATATTTCAATTGATGCAGGTTGAAAACACTAGGTAGATCTAATATTCTGAAAACCTTTAAGTGTCAGCAGACCAACTACAAACATTTACCAATACAGCGAAAAGAGAGCCCATGTACTTAACATCAAATTACCAAAAATCTTTAAGTACAATACGGTTGAGAAGATGCAACATGAGCACAATGATCAGGTCCCAATAGACCAAACTTGACATTAGTAAATGAAAATATGAATCCATTAGTAGATAGAAATATGAATGCACCTACATCTAGCAATATTGTTGCTCCAGGTAGTCTAAGAAACTCAGCTTCCTTGGCTCCTAAGAAACGACTCCTACCAATAAGGAATGTTTGCTCTAGTCCACTCCTGATAGATGCATCTGAAATTCTCCAACTTGAATTATTTCTCATTAGAGCAATATTAAAAGAAAGTATTTGGTGAAATAAACTATAATCTATCTTGCATCATATAACATCTAAAAGTAAGAAATTTTAAGT
Source organism: Cucumis cinereus (assembly GCA_037974625.1). Classification (NCBI taxonomy): domain Eukaryota; kingdom Viridiplantae; phylum Streptophyta; class Magnoliopsida; order Cucurbitales; family Cucurbitaceae; genus Cucumis; species Cucumis cinereus. Next base: position 15,217,016 of record JBBPDJ010000020.1, read on the forward strand.
ATTTTTTTAAGACTTTAGTACATCTGTCTCTAAAGTATCAGGTCTGCACAGATCTCACATGCAAAAGGGCACAAACTGTTCAGAAACTTCAAAAAGAAAGTGTAGATGCATCTTAAGTAAATGTGTCATGGAAATAAATTACACATCAGCATATTTATTCTCTAAATAAGAATATCAAATCAAATATACAAAATGATATTATACCTAAATTGCGGAGAGTAAGAATTAAGAAAAGTTGCAGTTGCTGCATTCTGAAGTTGATGACGTCCAAGCATGCAGAAGTTGACATCCAATAACTTGATGAATTGCATTGAAAAAGAGATTAAGGAACTCTTGCTTGAAGTTTAAGAAGTGAAATCATATTTGTTTAAGAACACATGAGCTAGCCATACTTCATTGCCTATTTGAATTACTATGTTGCAGCATTGGCAAAATCCTCCATTGAGTAGGCTTACACCTTTTATGGTTCTTACTGTTTCCAGGATCTGAGGCTGATATTACAGGCAAAGACATGGACAATGCTTTATTGCGAAGAATGTACTCAAATCTTGGACAATGCTAGATCCTTTTCGGTTTAGATCTTCGCCACTGCACACCGTTAGAACCTCGTCAATCTCAGTTCGCAAGGCCTTTTCATAGACCATGGTGTCCATGACAGATCCTCTGTCCGATGCCGATCTCAGAACCTCTGCATGTGGTATTCGCATATCGTGGTGTTCGTTGATCTCAGAACCTTTGTCCGTCGTCGATTTAGATCCTTTTCAGTGTGGCTATCATGAGGGAGAGGGGAGGGAGGAAGAGAGTGGGAAAAAAGTGGGACTAGGGTTTTTCTCTTTTATTTGAGAGGAAAAAGAAAAATGAAAAGCGAGGAACAAAAAAATTTAAGTTGTGTTTGGGAAGAAATTGCGTTTTTGGAAGAAAGGGCGTGCAATAGGATTTTTTTTTTTTTTTTTTAATTTTTATAATTCAACTTATTGGTTCTTCAACTTTATCATCATTTTATTGGTTCTTCAACTTTATCATGTATTGACAATTAATTGTTTGTTTTTTAAATTAGTAGGTTTGGGTGTATGAGACAATTTCCTCCTTAGTGAACTGGTGATGAATAGGGTATACACAAATCTTTCTTGCCTTAAATAAAAAGGCTACCGACCTAAACATCTTTTACAATAGACTCTGATGAGATGATCGGGTTAGTTTTAAAACGCGAGGTACTCTTTCTCTTTCTACAAGTGGCACTTGATTGACAACTTGTTATCAAATCTGTACTTTGTTCATCACTCATTGTTAGATTACTCTCACCCAATGTCCCCTGCCAGCTCGTTATTCTACACTCACCAGTCTGTGATAGGATGTTGGTCATTCTTTGTGTCAGCATGAACAATTTCATCATCAACCTCAAATATCTCAACATCCCCGACACCGATATTGACATCATAATCGATTGACAAATCTGCATTAAATACGAACTCTTTATTCAACATACCATCTATATTGTCCCCTAATCCTAGCGAAACTATGCTCTCATTCAATGGACCTAACCTCTAAACCTTAAACTCACATTATACTCAGCTATAAAATCAAGAGAGAGCGGAACGAAGGTACACTTTAAGCCATTAGGGTTGGAAATGATGGTGTCGTACTTCTACTCTTGTGAACAGTAATTGATACCTTAGACATCAAAAGATCCACTTGAAAAAGATATTCACCGGTCTTTAAAAATGATGGTCTTTCTAATTATTGACCATAAAAGCAGAGACCTTTGACCTAACATTATACAAACATCTTTTAACCAACTCATAGTTAACATAAATTTATATCACTTATTCTATATATTTCTTGGAAAAAAAAAATGCTAATATACATTATTCTAATATCTACAGTAATAAAACATTTCAATTTTTCTTCTACATATTCTTTCTCATTCTCCTTTCATTCGGCTCAAAACAAAAAAAATATATACGAGACATCCCGAAAGCAGAAAGGCAATATATACCAAAAAAGTTAGGAAAAAGCATCACAATCTGGAGAATAAACATTAATCTGGGTGCAACCATGCTCCCATTTCACCTGAGATTGATTAAATATCACCAATCTTGGGGATAATATATTAACTATCTCGGGTGAGATTACTACATTTACCCCAAGATTACATAAACAATCACACAACCCACTTTTTTTTTGGGCCAATAGCATGCATTTTAGAGACCATTTCAAAACTTATTTTCATGTCTAAATATTCAAATGTTTTTATTAATAGTATGTTATTTGATTTTTAGTCTAAAATACCCTTTTAATAATACTTTCCATATTTAAAGGATTTTTCTAATATTGGAGAGAGAATGTTTAATTATTTCATTGCAATAATTAGTATGGATTTATTTCTTTTTCATTCGGAGAGATAAATAATATATAAAAATTATAATTTTATTCCTTTCAAAAGTTTAAAATTGAACTGAATTATAGTCTTACGGGGTTGTTCATTTTCTGAACATCTTCGAGCGTGCTAGTTCATTTTCGTTTTCTGCAAGTTGATGGGTATGTTTGATCGATCATAACTATGTTTTTTTTGTCTGATTTTTATACATATTATTTGTAATATACTGGGATGTAGTATATTTAGGGTATATAGTGTAGTCAAGTTAATTTAGTATATATTGTCTTATATATTGTAGTATATTTAGGGTATAAAGTGTAACCAAGTTAATTTAGTATATATTGTCTTATACATTGTAGTATATTTAGGCTATATAGTGTAGCCAAGTTAATTTAGTATTACTATATCCAACATATACTAAATTAACTTGGCTACACTATATACCCTAAATATACTACAATATATAAGACAACATATACTAAATTAACTTGGCTACACTTTATACCCTAAATATACTACAATATATAAGACAACATATACTAAATTAACTTGACTACACTATATATTCTAAATATACTACAATATATTAGATTTTGACTAAATATTAATTAAATATTAACATGACTAAATACTGTCATATACCGATTAATTATCTAAAAAAATTATAAAATAATTAAAAGATTCTAAAGATGAGTGATTTTAGGGATTTCTAATTTAGAAAATCTTGTAATTAATTATAGGGCAATATCTAAATAGTAATTTGGACCTAATCTTTTAGTAATTATTGAAGAAAGTTAGACATTATCGTAAATAATCCAAAACATTAGCATTATTGAGATATATGTTCCTTATTTGAGCCTAATATGTAAAAATCCCTAAACATATTTAGCTTTCTTTTGATGGATTGTACGAATATGAGGTTGAGAGGGTTTCTAAACTTTTGGGGAAAAAAAAATATATTAGAAACAGATTTAATTATCACACAAAACTTGTTGAGCAAGCCAATTGGTTGGTTTCTAAAATAATTATTATAATATAATATAATATTTGAGAGCATGATAGTAAATTCAAAATCTTTTAATGACCAATCTCGAAGCGTGCGGGACACATTATTTTTTAATTTTAAAATCAAAATCTCGGTATCGATCTTGACCGAGAAAGTATGAGAAAAACTCTTATAATGACGATTCAAAAAGTTGCTATTTTTGTAATGTAAGAAATTGAATAAGTTATTTTGGACAATTTTCCGTTTTCAAGCTCACTTTCCACCTTACTCGTCTTAAATACAACGATGAATAAAATTTCAAGTAAAAAAACAATGAAGCAAGAACACAGGTATAAAGATGAAAGAAAAAAGAATAATAATTAAAGAACAATCACTCTAATCTCGAAGTTGAAACAATAGTTTGTTAGATGAATTATTCTTATTTGGTTTACCACAATATTTAATTAATACGTATTTAAGTCAATAATAAACTTATTTTTCTTAAGTGATTAAAACAAATTAATTAAATAATTAAATTAAACAAATAGTATATAACAAGCTGGCAAATCGAAAATTTCTTAAAATATACAAAATCTGTCCAACTACTGTCTCCCTTTTTCAACAACTCGACGACCCAACTTTGTCTTTTTACCCATTCTACCTAATATATTAATTTATTCAATTTGTTTTATTTTGTATTATAATTCCTTTTATATATTTATTAATTATGTTTTATAGTGTACCCTTTTTTTTCTTTTCTAGAAAAAAAAAAAAGTATATATAGATATATTTTATGGAGCCTTGCATATTGGGATCGGATTTAGATCTTGTTTCACAAAAGATTTCTTTTTCTTTTAATATATATATATATATATATATATATATTAGTTGAATTTGCAAAGAGGTGTATGGAATTATTGTCCTGGTATTTACACTTAAATCCTCTTAAATTAAAATTAATATCTTTTGGATTAATCAAGCTAAGATATTTCTTCAACTTTCATTTACATCTTTTTAATTTATTTATTTTAATTTAACAGAATTTGCAATCATTTTAATTCTTCTACCTTGAGTTCTATCGATTTAATTTAGTAGAATTTTTTTACTTTTATAAAATTTAAGAATATTTACAAGCTCTTGGAATAAGGAATTTGATGTATTTTCATTTTTTTTAAAAATAATGTATTGGGTATACACACCCTTATATTTTGGGCTCTTAACTCATGGATAAACAAAAAGTGATGCGCAAATCTTAGAAACTGTAAATTAGGAATCCTTCCGTGAATTCTTAAAAACAAATTCCAAAATCCTAAATCAATTGATATCAATTTAAAGATAATTAAAATTGAATTACCTTTTGATTGAATACCATGCGGTACTCACAATTTGAACACTCCCTTAATCAATCATACCTGAATATTCAATCATGCATTTCCATATTAAGAATTGTAAAAAGGTTGGTGACGATTCACCGTCATCAACCTAAAAAAATTTAGGAACAGTTGCAAGTATAGCAATTATATTCAAAGTATTATCATATATAACAATATTTTTTTAAAAAAAATTAACAAATATTTCAAAATACGTTAGAGTCTATCAATGCTAGAAGTTTACTGATAGATCATATTGGACATATTGGTATATAACCGATAGACCATACGAATCTAACATTAGTAGTTTATCGCTGATAAAATTTGCTATATTTACAATTTTTTTAAAAAATGTTGTTATACACTTGATTATTATCTCTAAAATTGCTACTCATTATAGTTACTAAAGAATTTAACCTTCTAAATTCAAAATCCAAAAACTCTAAAAACAACCTAGAGGCAAAACTTTAATAGCCTCCCAAATAAATTTTTTTTTTTAAAAAAGGCAAAATTACCCCTACTTAATATATCTTAGAAAAGATACAATTAAAACTATATGAAATTATTAAATAAATTTTATTGATAATTTGATGTCCGAACGATTCGTAAAAAGAAAAAAAAACTTTGAAATATTTCTATTTAAATTATATATATATTACATATAGTAGAGTTAAGACATGTACATTTTAAAATTTAGTGTTAATGGTCACACTCAAATGGGAAGGGTGGGAGTGTGTTCATCGTCATAATATCCATCAATGACTACAAAAACAAACCAGAATGGGGTAAATGAGAGTGAAGCAACAACTGCAGATGCATGCATTCACTCTAAAAATCGTCATATCATGGTGTCCTCATTAGTAGGTGAAGGTGGCAACTAAAGGTGGTACTTGTGGGTATACCATATTAAACTATGAATATTTAGGAGGATATGACTCTCTACTCCAACAAAGTTGGAGCTATTTTAGTCGATTAAATAAAAAAGAAACACAAATTCATTTCCACATTGCAACACAGAACACAAACCAGATTTCACCAATCATAGGGATTGTATTCAAATTCAATTTTAAAAACTATCACGCTTAATTTTCTCTAATCTTATTGCATAATTAGCTACCTCCTTAGTAATTAGAATAGAGAATTACATGATAAATAGACTCTCGTTAATACAACAAAGGAAAATAACATGAAAGGAAAACAGTAAAAAGAAAAATATTAATTTGGTCATAAAACTCTAATTTATTTTAACATCCTCTCTCAAACTTAAGGTGATAGAAACCCGCTTAAGCTTGTGAATGATGGACTCAAGCGTCTCAATGACAGAAACTAATTGGAAGCATAGGCCCACGAAGAACTAGAACACAAAGAACTTATCGGTTGAAAACAAAGCAAAGACCTACGTAAGGGTATACTCACAAACTTTTAAGCTAAAACAAATATCTACATAAAGATTTCAACCCACGAGGCTCTAAAACACATATAACTTCTAGATTGGAGACATAATCCATGAAAAACTAAAACACAGAGAACTTTTGAGCTAGAGACATGACCCATGGAGAACTAAAATATGAAGAACTTCTGGACTGGAGATAAAACCCATGAACTACTGATTTGATAACAAAACAGAAACTAAAACAAAACCTTAATCAACTAAATAGGCGAAACAAATCACTTGAATTGAACTGGCTAGACCAAGTCGACCAAACTAGGTCCTTTATTTAACAGACCTGAATCAGTTTATCTGACTTGAGTCTAACCAAACCAACAATGAGCGAACTGTTAGTGAGAACGACCTTCAAAATATCTCCATGATGGTATGATACCAATGGAGATAGTCGTCTTTACTTATATACACATGGTCATCCCCTTATCTAAGTGATGCGATATTACACCATGTTCTACATTATCTCTCTAACCTAGATCGAGGCGTGAAGATACTCTCTGAAATATTTTTCTCAAAATAAAAGACTAGGAAAGCACGTTTTTACAAAATTCTGTGCAACTTTCGACAGAGTTTTCCCTGAAATGAACTTTTTAATGTATAATTAAATTGCAAGTGCTTTTCTTTTCTATTTCTGATCATCTATTGAGTTATGGTTGATTTTACACCTTCTTGTGCTACTACTTCTTATAGGTGAATAAATGAGCTAAACAGTTTAAAAAAAGTGGTTGCCCACATTATGAAAAGCTCATGAGGTTTTGTGGAGATACTACTGCCACAGGTGTAAATATTTTTTCATCAACAAAACTTCATTGGGATTTTGAAGATGAAACTGATGTTGGAAGAAATACAAACGTTGGTGTCGAAGAAAATGATAATGAAAAAAGAGAAAAACAAGTTCGAAGAAAGAGAGACGAATTTGACACTTTCTTTTCTACATTTATAGACATGTATGCTGAGAATGCAAAGAGAAAAAATGACATCCTTGAGAAAAGATCTTTTGGTTCTACCACTAGTCAAGTTGATGAGAGTCAATCATCAACGAAAAAAGTTGATGTCGATGAAGAGTTGATGGAATGTTTCAAAATTTTAAATACAATGGAGGATATTGGTGGAGAGTCTTGTACCAAAGTATTGAAACTTTTGCACGGAGATCTTGCTTGGAGAAAATTATTTTTGCTCATGCCTGATTCAAGGAAAAAAGATTCCATAAATAGTCTCTAACTGTCACTTATGGATGTTTTAGTTTTATGTCATTTACTTCTTCATATTAGACTTAATTAACATCAACTTTGTTTATTTGACTTTGTGGATTTTGTGTTATTTTTTAACATGGATATTTTGAATGTGATTTCTTTTGGAATTTAGAAACATATTATGTTTATGTTTGATATATGATATGTATTTGATTTTTGTTTCAAATTTCTTTTCTCGTGTTTGATTTAGGGATATACTAGCGAAGTGAGATGAATTTGATTCAAGACAATGATTTCGAGGATTTTGATTCTGATGACGACGATGATGCCATGTGCATCTTTTTCAATTTATTGTACATCAGCTTGCACACGATACAATCTTCTAAACAACCATGTAGAACCTCTGCACTAAGGGGACATGATTATGTGATCGAGTTGTTAAATGGAAACGATAGAAGATGTTTTGATTGTTTTAGGATGAAAAGAGTTACATTCATAAGGTTTTGTGAAGATCTAAAATCCAAGACAAATCTGAAAGCATTTAGGTACCTTACCATTCAAGAAGAAGTTGCTATATTTTTATTTATCATATCACATAATGAAAGCAATCGTATAGCAACAGAAACGTTTCAACATTCAGGTCAGACTATTTCTTTTAACCTTGTTTTGAGGAAAGTTTGCAAGCTTGGAGTAGAAATTATTAGCCACCCAAAATGGACATTGTACCACTAGAGATCGTATCAAAATCGAAATATTATCCTTTCTTTAAGGTAATACTTTGGAGTTCATGTTTTGATTATTTTCAAAAATATAATATTTTGAAATATATTTATGTTTATGCTTATCTTTAGGATTGTATTGGTGCTATTGATGGTACTCATGTTGATGCAAGTATTTTCCAAAACGAAAAAATATCCTTTCGTAGAAGAAAAACTAATACAACATGGAATATAATGTGTGTTTGTTCATTTGATATGTTATTCACGTATGTCATGTCTGGTTGGAAAAGATCGACCAATGGTTCTCGCATACTTCTAGAATGTATCAAGCATCTGGAGAATAAATTTTCTATGCCTAAAAGAGGTAAATGGTTATGTGTTTTCAGTATTTTAATTAAATATTTGACTTTATGATAATTATTTATTTATTTTCTTTTATGCAGATCAATACTAACTTGTCGATTCAAGGTATTCAAATATGCCTTGATTATTAGCATCATTTCGCAGCTAACGATATCATTTACAAGATTTTAGAGAAAGGAGACATCGCCTCCGAGGTAGAGAAGAAGTGTTTAATTATCAACATTTGTCACTGCGAAATGTCATCGAACGGTGTTTTGGTGTGTTGAAGGCTCGATTTCCTATTCTTAAGCAAATGCCTCCTTACCCGATCAACACACAAAAATTATACCGATAGCATGTTGTAGAATTCACAATTATATTAGATTGAATGATCGTCAAGATGATCTATTCAACGACTTTAGCAATGAATCAATGATCGTTGAAGATATGCAAAGTTTGTCAGACAATTTTGCAGAGTGATAAAATAGAATTAGATGTGAGTTGATATCATCTAAGACAAATGGTCGAAGTGAGATATTATTACCAATCAAACTTGGGAAATATTTGAAGGATACATACGATTTTGTTATTGTTTTTAGTTGTGCACTAAGACTTATTTGTATTAAATGATATAAACTTTTGATGATTTTCTTATTATTTTTAATGTAGGACATATTTTTTTTATACAATATATTATTAAAAAAACAAGAAATAAGAAATTAGAAACAAGAAACAATTATCAAACATATTCATATTTTTTGTTCTGAAAAGGAAGAAATACGGAACAAGAAACAGAGAACAGAAAATAGGAAACAGGAAACAAAAACATTACTAACCGAAAGAAACAAAAACATTACTAACCGAACCCTAAACAAGTCATGATTTATTTGAAAAAGTAAAATTTTGTCAACAGAAGCATAACTTGATTAACAAAAGAGTTAGGAGAAGTATTGAATTAAAAGAGTTAGGAGGAGTATGGAATTGTAAAGTAAAATTATAATGTAATGTATGTTTATATATATTATATGAGGGAAAGAAAAGAAAGAAAAAGGGGGGATGAATGGGGAATGTGTTTGATTTATTGACAAGTGACAAATCATGTAATTCTGAAAAAGATAAAGCAAAGGGTTTATGAGTGAAGGAAGATGGAGGAGAGAGACAAAAATAGAAGGGGAAGCGGGAGAATGAATAATAAAACAAGAGAGAGAGAGAGTTTGTGGGATTATGTTCCTTACC
>JBBPDJ010000020.1:15226781-15237906 GCA_037974625.1 Cucumis cinereus
ACAAAAATATTTTTCTATTTATTACTTTTGGAAGTCGTGGACGGGGTCCACGACTTCCAACATGGCAATAGTCAACAGTGCCACGTTGACGTCGTTGACTTCGTCGATGCCACCTGTACCGAAGTCGTGTACCCCGTCCACGACTTTGAGTAATCGTGGACAGGGTACACGACTTCATTACCCTATTTTTGACATTTTTTTCCACCCACACTATTCTTGACATATTTTATTAAAAAAACATTATTTAAAAAAAATTCAATAATTTCTTATATTAATTTAATTAATTCGAAATTTATGTCAATTAAATAATAATAAAATAATATGTAATTAATTAAACAATTTAATTAACTAATATTATATTATATTATAATTTTCCACCACCAATGTTGATCAATCCGACTGTCCTAATTTAAATCTCTATTCGAATTTTCGATATTTAAACTTATGTAAATATCATTTCTCTCTCAATTTGTAATGGTTAACTATATCGAATATTATTAACGATTTATTCTCTAAATCAATTCAGATGATTGAAATCGCTCGATCACGTTATTCTAAGTTTAATTCCATAATGAGCTAGTAGAAGGACCTAATGGACCTATAGATCATGAGCTTCAACGATCTGAGATTAACCAAATATTCTCTCTAACCTAGCTAACCAACATTCGATAACTAACGGAATTGTCTACTAGCTCGTACTTGCACTCTCCTCACTGTAGATATCATTTTGTCCACTTGATATAACCACGATTAGTAAATCAACCATTTCACAAGTTGTTCGTAATTTTAATTAGGTCAAAATGTTGTTTTACCCCAGAAATTGCATATTGTTCCTTAAGTCTCAGTGGAGCCTCTAATGAATAATTGATTTATGGTTCAACTACTAAACTGAATTCCTTTTGATTTATGGTTCAACTACTAAACTGAATTCCTTTCGGACCAATCAGAGGTTGGAGCCCCTTGTTCAAGTCCTAGAGTCAGCACTTAAGGGAACGACTCTCTACAATCCCTCAGAGTGGGTAGGAGTGAATTTCATTTTGCACTCGATATCCCCAACTATCTATCCATTCTTACCTCTGAAATGAGAGGCTTGTTGAGGCGACGATGTCCAACACCTTTCATCCATGCAGATCAAAGGACAATATCAGATAAACAGAAATCTATAGTTAGCTTAGAATTAAGGTTGAGTTATATAGATCATTTTATTGAAACAATCAGTCTTAAACAGTAAACGATGTTATAAAGTAAGAGTGACAAATTTCTTAGTTTGATTTTATACAAACTCTTTGCACATGGACGTCCTCATTCGCATGTTTCTACATGAACGATTTAGGATTGCATCGTTTATAACACTTTACAAGACAATTTTTGTAACAACGACAAAACGGGTCGCATCTAATATTGTCCCCATAATAAGGTACCCAACCTTATTCGTATACTGTAAACCGTTTTGGCTAACTACTCGAACTTGATCTACTTTTATGTCCCTACATAAAGTTTAAGCACTCATACTCATTGCAATGGATCTTAGCTTATTGGATTTTGGATTTTCTAATATGAAACAAGCAATTTACATATTCAATAAAAACGTTATTGAATAAACCACGATAACAACGTTATTGTAAATAGAACAAGTTTATCGTTTACAAACCACAAGTTTTAGGACATGAAATGCAACACTAAATGGTTTGGGACTTCTCTTGTAGGGACCCAAGCGGCCTCTTCTCCATCTGGCATATTTCCTTTAGATGTGTGTGTTTTATATTTTTATGTTTCTTTGGCTTTTGTCATTACTCGTTCTTTTATTTTTATGGGTGTTTTGTTTGTGCTTTGACCTTAGGTTGTAAGGTCCATCTCTCCTTTTAGCAATCACCTTAAAAAAATGATATACTAATGATTTTCAATTGGATTGAGACTTGATTGTCATTTGATTATAATAATTTTTAACTTTTCAATTTGATATTTGCTAATGCATGAATTTGATATAGGCAGACACATGGTTTTAACAATGAAATGGGTAGGTAGATATTGTAAATAGGGAATTGTACTCAAGTAGAAGTTTGTTACACACATTTTGATACCTGGAAAAAAATCTATGATATATTAACTTGTAATACGTATTGACGGTATCTACACATATGACAAGCAAGATTCACCGACATACTTTAAAACTGCACCTCCTCCTCTTGTTCATAAGTAGTATCACTTAAGATTTTCAGAGGAGCTCATTCTTAGACAAACTAAACTAAAATCAATTTTGACTGTTTTAATCAAATTGCACTTGGTTCTTTAAGACCATGTCCATATTTGGCTTTTAGCCACATGGGCTAGATCGATGTGTTGAACCCTTTGTTTTGGACTAGCCTCAAAATTTAGATATGTTATGAGTTTAATTACATCCACAACAATTAGATATGTTTGTGGGCAGGAACAAAGATGACATCCACGTTCTTGTCCTCACCACCCATTTTGGCTTTCCATCTCCATGAAATTTTTCATTTAAAATTACGTGGACCAAGATGAAGAATTCTCATGAAAAATTTGTGGAAATACTAATTAGAAATGTTCATTTCCTCCGAGACTCAACCCATAACAAAATGGGAAATGGGGGAGCGAGTTGGAAAAAATCTCACCAAAATATAAATTTGCATATTGATTTGATTGGTGGGATAGTGTTCAACTTTTTGAAGCAATGTTGAAAACAAACAATGAAGAGTTAATTGGTAATTGAAACTATAAGAATTAAGTTTGTTATAGAGTAGTTATGAGGTGTAATTGGTTGAATTGTTTTCTCCCCAAAATCTATTTTCACTCAAAGTTGATTCATTATAAAGAAAAGTACTTATTATTGAGTGGTGGTGGTGGTGGTGGTATGTCTAATATGAGACAAAATTTGCCACACCATACAACCACTTTCCCACTCCCTAATTAAATCTTTGTTTTAACATTTTTAAAAAATAATTATTTATTTTTAAAATAATTTCATTTTTTAATTATCAAAGTAGGAAAATGGTGTCAAATTACAGACGCCCAACTAATGCATTCACTCCAACTGTCTTTCACACTTTTATCTTTTTTATTATTCAATTTTATTTTTCTTTTAATTTATTATTCTTATATTTTTGTTTAATGCTTGCTTTTGTTTCTTAACCACTCACAATCCTTGAATTTTAAAATATAATATTTTAAAATGTACCCCAAATCAAAGCTTTCAAAAAACTCCCAAGGATTTTTAGTTTGTAAAAAAAAAAAAAAAAAAAAAAAAAAAGATTTGATACCTCCTCAACACTTTTTGTTTTTCCAAATAATATGGAATCTGGTTAACCTCAAAAATCATATTTGGTTGACTCAAGTTTAATGATAAGGTTTAAGGAAATAGAGAGTGGCAAAAAAAAAAAATGAATGGATGTTAATTAAGCTACCTCTATTTCCAGAAAAACCTAATAAATCAATGGTAATTTGAAAAGTAAGTCTCATTTAATTACTTTCTTTTAATCGATATTTTCTAATGAACTATAAGCTCGTCTCAAAATCAGTAGTAAAAACGTACAATGTGATTGAAGAACAAAGAATGCTCAATCTGATTATGTTTGAGGAGTGCATGGAAACCACTATCTTTACTGTTACATCGTTACCAATATTGTTACTATATAAAAGTATGAAATTATAAATCTGTCACATTTAATGTTACATATACATTTATTGTGTAGGGTCAAATGGTTATAGTAATTGTAACAGATTTGTAATTCTAAGTAAATATAATCAAAAGTAGTCTAGTTATGCTAGCGATTTAGGCCCATTACGATTGATCCATCAATAGAATCTCATTACAATAATACTAATTTTCATTACATATTGGAAAACGTGGCTTTAATATAATGTCATTTAAGATATGCTAGTTTTACTTGTTTTTCGGAAAGTTTAATATGTTATTTCAATATGTTATATTTTAGTTTTTTTTCCGACTCCATTCGTGATACCTTCCTGATGGCCAATCGTTGGGTAACTCTATAGTGCATGAGTTAGCTTCTCGTGCTCATAGATTGGAATTTTTCGAGATGTGGATTGAAAGATCCCTCATGAGTAGAGTTTGCTCACCCTTTTTATTTGTATTTCACTTGAACCATGTTTATCAAACTGTAATGAAAAGTGGTGTAATTATAATGAAAATTGCATTTATGAATCAATCCTAATGAGTTTGAATTGCAAAATGTGGTTGGATTGCTTTTGTTCTCGTTTACTTAGAATGCTAGTTTTACTTGTTTTTGGGAAAGTTCGATATGTTATTTCAATATGTTATTTTAGTTTTTTTTTTTTTTTTTTTGTAATTATACTTGCGATTTAGGCACATTACGATTATCCATCAATAAAATCTCATTACAATTACACTAATTTTTATTACGGATTGAAAAATGTGACCTTAATGTCAATTTAGGATATGTTAGTTTTACTTGTTTTTGGGAAAGTTTGATATGTTATTTTAGTTTTTTTTTTTTCCAACTCCATTCGTAATGCTTCCTATTGGCCAATCGTTGGGTAACTCTATAGTGCATGAGTTAGCTTCTCATGCTCGTAGATTTAGATTTTTCGAGATGATGATTGAAGGCCATCTCCCATGAGTGGAGTTTGCTCACCTTTTTTATTTGTATTCCATTAAGGCCATGTTTACCAAATTGTTATGAGAAGTTGTGTAATTATAATGAAATTTCATTTATGGATCAATCATAATGAGTTTAAATTGTAAATGTAGTTAGATTGTTTTTGCTCTCGTTTACTTAGAATTATGAAGTTGTACATTTACGGTTACTATTACCGTTATCGTTATCATTATTGCTAGACAAAATTTTAATACTATTCTTAATGATGTAAAGAGAGTACAACAACCTAGTTTATAGTATAGGCAAAGGAGCGTATAACAACTAAAACAAAATTTGCTACTAGAGAAAGGTAAGAACGTAATTTGCCTAAAAAAAATAGTTGAAAATTCTTACAACAACTTGGACTGAAGACCAGGAGAGAGAGAGATCTGATACACCCCTGCAAACTCATGACGGTTTAGAACACATGAGTTTGTCTCGATACCATTCAAACAATTGTGTGGAAATTTTGTCTTGATACCATTCAATATGCTTTGTCCGAGCATGGAAAACATGACTACTTGTGAGAGTAATGGTGAAAACAATGTCTGACCACAAAACCAGAGGTTGCAGTAGAAAGACACGAAGGTCACATAAGAACTAGTGAAGCCAATCGACATCGAAAGTGGTATATCAGTGTTCCTCTAATGAACAACCTATTTATGGTCCAACCAATAAACAAAAACCTCTTTCATGTCATAGAGAGGGTAGGACCTTTGTTCAAGTCTCGAAGACACCATTTAAGGAAACACTCATCTACTTACCTTAAAGTCAGGAAGAAGTAAATTTCATCTTTTGTGATTATGTTTTCAATTATCCACTTGATCTTATTTCCAAAATGGTAAGCTTATTAAGTCAATAATCTCGTCACTCTCACCCGTACAAATCAAAGGACAATCCCCTAAAAATAGGAGTTCATAATGAAGGGATAAGAGCCCTTGCGCTGCAGAAGATTTAACAGAATCATTACTCAAATTTAATTGAAAAAATAAAAAGACCAATACATTGAAAATAATTATATATATAATTTATGTAAAATAATAAGGTTAAGCATGCATATTGGAAAATAAATAAAATTTCAGAGAAGAGCATGCATATTGGAAAATAAATAAAATTTCAGAGAAGAAACTTAAACTTACTTTCGTTGTCGACTCTGAATCTACAAATCACCAAATGTGTAAGGTCACCACCACTTGGAACCTTTCCTATCCTATGAGTATATGAGGTTTGATTTGTGGGAACCTTTTTGAAACATGGAAACTTTTGGAGAGAAAATTGTAGAGAAAAAGAAAAGAAAACACTCCTTTTTTTCTTTTTGTTGTAGTGTTATCTTGTGTGTTTATTAAAACATCGAAAAAGACCTATTTATAATCTTCTTTTCTTGTCTACAAGAAAATAAGGTTAGAGAGAATTGTGGGAACGCGTAGGTGAATCTCAACATTCCCCACAGTTATTTAATTTCAATCAAATCAAAATTAAATCAACAATTAGATAAATCATATTTAATTAATATTCCATGAACCTGTCTCATATCTTTTAGTTTGAATTTAATTAAATCAAATTTGATTAAACTAAATTATTAATTAATTTTGCAATTAATTAATTACTAAATTAAATATCTTATATTTAATTTAATTCTAAGTTGAATCATATGTCAATATAATATTTTCTCGTAACCTTTAGTTTTAATTTAATTAAACTAAATTATTAATTAATTCTACAATTAATTAATTACTAAATTTTGGTGACTAAATTAATTCTGCAATTAATTATTATATGTTAATATAATATTTTCTTAATGCATTTTGGTGACAGCGCCATGGCGCTGACATGTGGCGTTAAGGCGCTGTCGAGCGGATATAGATTCCTAGCTTTTATTTTTAAGCCATAACTTTTTATTCTAGTGGCCATTTTGAGCGTATGACTACTCATTTTCTTTGTTTTTCGCCCTCAAGCCATTTACAATATTAGATTTGAGAGTTATTTTCATCATCTTTGTGTAATCAAACAAATGATGTCAGATATGCCAATTATGGGCTAAGTTATCATCTCTAGGTTGAGTATTTAGGATTATTTCCCTATTTCGATGTCTTTGTGAGATTTCGAACTTAACTTTATGTTGTATTGCTTATTCAATTCTGTTTTCAATAGATTTTAATTATATTATCGAAGTTTGGAGATTTGATGATCACCGCTTTGATTAACTTATGATTTGTGATTGATTGTTTATTAATTACATGAAGCGATAAGTTAGGTTGGCTTGCAAGTCAATTTAAATGAGTATTGATCTAACCAACTTAGGACTTAATCAATCAAATAATTAGCTAGGCGCTTGTAAGTTAAGTATTCCGCTTAACATGTCCTAGACCTTAATTCTATTAGAATAATTCGATTACTCATGCTTCGTCTAGACGAATTGGACTAATATGCTATTTAAGACAATTTAATTAGCTTTTCTATTTAAATTGGTTAGGTGTAAGAAATAAACTAAGTTTGGTAATGAGAATTCGATGAACAAATATTTTGATTATGGAAAATATGCATAATCCAAGCCAATTTTTTTTTTTTGCATTGAGTTACATCTCTTTATTCTCTGCTCTTTATTTTATGCAATAAGTTGTTCTTTGCGTCCAAACTCCTGTTGTCGATTACACTTGGGATGAAAACTACTTTCTTAAGAAATTATTTGTGATCCCTATGTTCGACTCAAACTTACCACTAAGACTACTTCTTGTTGAGTGTTTTAGTTAAAATATTTGGCTCGAATTTAGACGACGAAATTCACTCAATCAAGGAACCTTAGTTTATTGAATTCAGAGTTTATAACTAGCAATTCACTTATTCAATAACAATTTATTGAACAATACTTCAATAACAACTTTATTAAATAATAGAATAGTTTAACATTCACAAATCACGAGTTTTAAGACATCAAACCCAACACTTTCTCGTTCACTCTTTCTGAACCTACAAAAAATGGTTTCATAAGCAACGAAAGTCAGTAGCCTTCTTTTGTGAGTTTACCCGAGCTTTTGTTACTCAGTTTCTTGGAGGCTATAATCGAAGGAAGCCTCTAACTCACCTTCTCACGACCAAACGAGGAAAACATGAGACGTTGAGACAACATGTCTCAAGATTCAATAGTGAGGCACTCCATATTGAGGGTTATAATAACGGTGCAGTTTTGACCGTTATAGTAGTTTGGCTTAGAGACGAGCAATCTATATGATCGCTTGGTAAGAAAGTTGCAACCACCTATGTTGAGTTCCTAAGCCGTGCACAAAAGTATATGAGTGCACGAGAGATACTTCGCTCTAGAGGAGCTACAAAAGAAAAAATCACTCTAGGATAAGGTAACAAAGAAGGAACTAGAGGGAAGAAGATAGTTCAGAGCAAAGAAGATGAAGACCGAAAGATGAGATGCCTTCTAAGAACGATCAAGTCGTAAAATGGCTTACCATCTAGTAAGTTTCAGTGATATACACCAATGATGGTCCCTGTCGAGCAAATCCTTATGGAAATACAAGACAATGAGATGCTAAAATGACCAATTAAGCTTTGAGCGGGATCACACCGAATGAATAAAGACAAGTATTGTCTTTTCAATAGACCCTTGAGCATACAACAACAGAATACTTTGACTTGAAAGAATTTATTGAAGTCCTGATCCAGAAGGTCAGCTGAAGGAATATGTCAGAAAAAGTGACAAGCCCGTTGAAAGTTAAGAGAGATCTAATCGTGGTCGATTAGATTATATTTCAACTTCTCCCTGAAATATCATAAAGATATTTGGTGGACCAGAAGAAGGTGATTGTGGGCGAAAGTGCAAGGCCAAAGGCTCGGCAGTCACGCATTATCCCAGAAACCAATGAGGTATGTTCGCTAGATGCCAAGGATTTACAGATTAGCTTCTCATATAAGAATGCTACCAATCTGCATAAACCTTATAATGATGCCTTGGTAGTAACTTTGACTATAGCATATGTGAAGGTCCATCACTTACTATGGGACGGAGGAAGCTCGACTAATGTTCTGTCATTGTCAGTTTCCAACGCAATGAGATTATGAAGGAAACAGTTGAAGAGTAGGTCAAATCCATTGGCAGAATTTGGAGGGCATGAAGCATGTCCTAAAGGGAGTATAGAATTACATGTTTTCTGTGGTGAAGGAATGACTTGTGTGACTGCCATGATTAATTTCCTGGTTGAAGATGACAAGTCCATCTATAACACAATTTTAGGAAGACAAACTCTTCACCAGATGAGGGTTGTTCCATCAACTTATCACCAAATATCAAATGTTGTGCTCGTTAAGAAAGACGACGAAAAGTGGCGAATGTGTATCGACTTTACAGACTTGAACAAAGCTTATCCTGAAGATAACTTTCCAGTATCCTGGATAGACCAATTGAGATGATTAGTTTCATGGATGCTTATTTTGGGTATAACCACATTTGAATGCATACTATAGATCAAGAGAAAATCTCGTTTGTGACAAGCAAATGAATCTATTGTTATATTGTGATGTCGTTTGGGCTCAAAACGTTGAAGCAACTTACTAGAAAATGATGAACAAGATGTTTGCTCCATTAATTGGTAAAAACATGGAAGTATACGTGGACGACATGTTGGTGAAAATGAAGAAGATATACCAGCATGAGCAGGACCTTGTAGAGGCTTTCAACACATTACAAAAGTATATGATGAAACTAAACTCCACCAAACGTGCCTTTGGAGTAACCTCAAGAAAATTTCTAGGGTTCATGGTTAATCAACGTGGGATTGATGCAAATCCTGAGAAAATTCGAGCAGTGCTGGAGATGTAGTCACAATGGATAGTGAAACAGCTGCAAAGTCTACATGGAAGTATTGCAGCCTTAAGCCGCTTTATGAGCAGTGCGACGGATAAGTGTGCCTCTTTCTTCAAAGTTCTAAAGAAAAAAGCTAACTTTGAGTGGACGGAGGAGTGTGAGCAAGTATTCAGACTATTAAAGAGTACTTAAGTTCAGCTCCGTTCCTCTCCAAGCATCTCTCATGAAAGGATCTTTTCCTACACCTAGCAGTGTTGATACATTAGTGAGTTCAGTTCTGATCAAATAGGTCGAGGGCCATTAGAGGCTAGTATACTACACTAGTAAAGCTATAGTTGGTGCTGAAATGAAGTACCCTTAAGTAGAGAAGTTAGTGTTTGCGCTGGTAACTTCTGCCCGAAGGTTATGCTTGTACTTTCAAGCACAAGTGATTGTACTAACAAATTTTCCATTAAGTCAAATACTTCAGCAGCCCCAAGCCTCAGGGAGACTAATGAAATGGACTATAGAGCTAAGAGAAGTTGTGGCAATATAGAGCTAATGAAATGGACTATTTTCGCCCACGTATGTCTATCTAGAGACAAGTTGTGGCAAACTTTGTAGCTGAGACTTCACAAGAGTGGCGTGAGATCACTTAAGTATGCTTGAAGACACCTCAAACCTTAGCAGGTGATAGCCCTCTGTGGACACACTACGTTGACGGATTATCATACGGAAATGGGGTAGGACTACTTCTAGTGTCGCCAAAGGGAGAGCAGTTCGAGTATGCCATGCGGTTCAAGTTTCGAGCATCTAACAATGAGGTTGAGTATGAGGATTTGTTAAAAATGTCATGAATGGCAGCAAAAGTCGAGGTCACCAACCTCACCATTTATAGTGATTTGCAGCTCATTGTCAATCAAATGGGAGATACCTACCAAACTAGAGAGCGACGTATGGTGGAGTATCTAGCTCAAGTGAAGAAGTTGTTAAGTACATTTGCCAAATATGAAATTCAACAGATTCTGAGGTCATAGATTGCCAATGCGAATTCTTTGACATGATTAACGACAATTTATGAGATGGAGTTAAGTCAAACTACACCAGTAGAGATCCTAAAAATCCCGAGTATTATGGGGGTAGAGGCAAAAGATCTTGGAGAGTCGTCCAAGGCCTTCGAGCACACATGGATGGACCCATTTATAGAATTTCTTATGAAGGAGGAGCTTCCAACTAATAAGACAGAAATACAAAGATTTGTCATGTACGATGGACGACTGTACAAGAGTTGCTTCTCCCTTCCAATGCTTAAGTGCCCAACACTTGATGAAGCTAACTATGTTCGAAGGGAGATCCATGAAGGCATCTGTGAAAATCACTCGGATCCATGATATATTTTATTTATTTTCGAGCACGAGTTTTTGTCGGTAAAAAAGAAATCAAATGTATTCAAGGGGCTTTTAGAGAACGTATCAATAAGCTAGACCAATGCTTCGAGTTGTTTCATGCCATAAATAAACACGAACACTCAAGAAATCCGTCGGACAGGAAGATTCACATCTCTTACAACCAACACAGTCTTCCGTTCTTGGATCCGAAGCTATTTGCTTAGCTTTACATTTGCCCCAAGGTATCATTTCTAATACATCTGTGGGGCAAGCTCGTACACATTGAGTACACCCTATACATGTATCATAAA
>JBBPDJ010000020.1:15238006-15275579 GCA_037974625.1 Cucumis cinereus
AGTGATAAAGTTGCTTACGAAATTATTTAGTGACATCTGAGTTGCTTGATGTGGTGTTATGTTGTTTTGACTGATTAAGTAGGGGGTTTAAGTTATTTTAATTAATAATTTTATGAGAAATTATTAATTAAAATTGGATGTGCAATGGACTTACTACTGGTTTCTCGATAAGTAATAAAAATATTTATGAAACTATTTATGTGACATATGAGTTGTGAGATTATGTGATAAATGAATCGACTGATTAGGTAACGAGTTTGAGTTATTTTAATTAATAATTTTTATGGGTAATTATTAATTAAAATTGGATGTGTAAGAGACTTACTACTAGTTCTCCGATAAGGATATTTATGTGACAGCATGATTATTTATGCGACATCTAGGTTTCTTGAATATGTGATAAATGTATTAATTGATTAGGTAACGAGTTTAAGATATTTTAATTAATAATTTTTATGGAGAATTATTAATTAAAATTGGATGAGTAAGGAATTCTTCTACCGAACCCACGTCTTTGGCGTATAAGGTGTGGAAGATGGTTAGGGTGCCTGCATTATGGTGTTGACTTCGGGTTTTTTATTTGGTTTATATTTTTGTATGGATTATGCATGATTCGTCATACTGCTTACCTGTGTTATCTGCTGCATGAGAATTGTTTGGTTATTATGATCACAATGTTTTGGATTGGATTTATTTGGTTACAGTTTCTGTTAACTTTACCTAATGAATTTTGTACTTGGTGGGAGAACGATGAGTCAGTTAGCAAGTCGGTATGGCGACTTGCTCTGACAAGGCCAGTTACAAGCCTATGTGGCGAATTTGTTACTGAAGGTCAGATAATAAGCCTACGGGTGTTCCGACGTATCCGTTCTAGAATGATGAGTCAGCTAGCAAGCCAGTATGACGACTTACTCTAACAAGGCCAGTTACAAGCCTGTGTAGCAAATTTGTTCCTGAAGGTCGGTTAATAAGCCTACGGGTGTTCCGACGTTCCGTTCTAAGGGCAAGCCTGTGTGGCGATTTGCTTTGACAGGATCGGTTACAGGCCTGTGTGGCGATCTGTTCCGACATATTTGTATATACTCAACCACCCGACTGTGTGTCGTAAAGTACAAGTCATTAGGGGGAGTTAATGGTCACCTAGTGGATCGAACGGTATATTTATGATAAACTGGTTGTTTATGGTTTATGTGATAAACGGTTTATTAAGTATCAATACATAACTCGTATGTCAAGCTTAATTGTGTGGTACACTGACAAGACTTGTTTGGTTATGTGACGAAATGTTTGATACTGGTTTATGTGGTGAGTTAACTAAACGGTTTAGTTAGCTGTTGGTGATTGGTTATCTATGTTGAGATGGACTGAATGGCTTTGTGATGATCGGTTAGGTCGGATTGTTACGGAAAAGAAAAACCAATGAGGTTGTATGACAATATGTCTTTATGGTTTGTTATGGAAAAACCATGAAACAGGATAAAGGTGTGAGGTATTTTTAGTTCTCATTCTTGAAGTAATCTTCATATATGTGCTTATGAATGTTTTGGACTTAGATGGTATGTTTTGGGAATATGGTAGCTGTTAACCTTGCCTATTAGCCATGTTGTATTCTGTATGAGAGACGTTAGCCGCTTTTGGGACTAAGGTCGTAGAGTACAGTTTAATAAGAAGTTAACAGTTAACCTAGTGGGCCCAATAGTGGGTTCCTTACTGGGTATTTTTATACTCACCCTTTTTTATGTTTATTTTTCAGGTAAGTATGAGGAAACCGGCGACAGACAGGAAGGACCAGTGACCATGTGTTTGGGGACATTATTGACAAATGTTTCCGTTGCAGTCTTTGTGTTGGACCAGTGACCATGTGTTTGGGGACATTATTGACAAATGTTTCCGTTGCAGTCTTTGTGTTGTTGTTATTACTTGTGAAAAATGTTTCCGCTGTATTTTTGTTAAGATTATGAGTTCTTATGTAAGTAACATTCTCGGGTTAAGGTTGAAAAATCTGGAGCGTTACAAAATCATAGATAAAACGACACATATATGAAGATCTCAAATGACATCAATGAAAGCAAGAATCTCATTTATGTATCCTAGTATTCCTAATGAAGAGGTTCCAAATACTTTTGGAATCAATTTCAATCCACAACGGCAAAATACCAACCTTGTGAGCTTTAGACAAATCATGAAACATGAGTAATGCCTTCGACAAGGTCCACAAATCAACCGTCATAGAGAAGTGACTTTGTAAAGAAAGCATAACTTTATCATTCATGTCACGAACAATGTCTCTGATACCTATATACCATACTAAATAGTGTACATCGAAGTTTATCTTAAGAGATCTAAGGGTTTTGAGTCAGAATGAGCCAGCTGAACAAGATGCAAATCAAATTGTCAACCAAGAAATTTCACCAAAAGTACCACTCCATTAGATAGAATGAAAATTTAGATGAGTTTGACCCTAGAAAAATGAAAAGATTGTGTTGGGGCCAAATGGCAAGAGCATATGTTATAACACTCATATCATAGTAATTACAATTAAATGAACTTCGAAGCATAGAAGCATGTGTCGTAAAATACGTAAGAAGTTAAACTATAAAGATATAGCTCATATGATACTAAATTAAACACTTTTCTTTTCAAATTTGAAATTTAAATTAATAAAACCATATTTAGAGATATTTTAGAAAATAACAAAATTGACTTTTAACCCTCTAAAATATTTAGGTCGACGAGTAAGTATTGTGTTAGATGTGGACATGACATCTTAAATAATAATTAAACAAGAAGAGGGAAGGAGGGTAGAGAGAGGAGAGAGAAAACTAATTTTGGTTTAATCATTATTCTAATTAATGTCGTCTCAACCTTTTCATAAATTAAGAAAATCAAATAACTCATAAACATTTTAAACATAGTAAATAAATTTGGAGCATAAAATGGTCAATTTAACCTAAACACACTTATCTTAAAAAACTTAAGAGAAGTAAATATGATTAGGAGGTGTAATTTAGGGTAAATCCAACTCCACGTTCCTTTTCTTTATACGTAAAAATTATTAAAATATTATTTCAAGAAAAAAAGTTGTCACTTAGCAATTTTATTGGACAATTGCCTCAACACCCATGTATCTTTTAAAAAGATAAAAGAGTTTGTTTGGTAATTAATATAAAAACAAAAAAAAAATCAACAAAAATTAGAACATAATTCAATTATTCAAATTTGTATTTGATAGCAGATTCAGACTTTTAATTTTAATTTAAACAATTGTTTAAAATGTTATGAATCATTAACCTAGTTGTAGTAACCTACTAAATATTAGTCAACAATCATCAGTGGATTTAGTATAGGTCCAGCGGGACTCGAGCTTCCTCTCAACTCTATGCTCTTTGTATTATATATGTAAAAAATTGAATTAATATCAATACCAATAGTAAAATTGTCATCCAACCTCCTCTACCCTCATTTCTTACATTTTTTTTCACATTGTTTTTAATTTGAGTTTATTACCTACCATACATTATTTATATTTTTTATCTTTTATTTAATATAATTTTGTATTTAATATATATATATATATATATATATATGATCAAGAATCGCATTTGGTCCATGCTTGGAAAGATTAGACCAAAATTATAAAAAATGCCAAACTTTATACTTTGCACTGAAAAATATACTTAAATTTTCACAAGTTTCAAAAATATTTTTAAGCTTTTAAAAATAATTCAAAAATACTCTTACTCTCAGTACTTGGGTGAAAACCGTTAGTATTCTGTTTTTTTTCAAAAATATTCTTAAACTTACAAAAAATTTAAAATACAATTAAACTTTAAAAAAATTTAAAATAACCTTATCGTTAATATATGAATAGAAACCATTAATACCTCGTTCCATAATCAAAAGTTGTATTAATACCCTTGAAAAAAAAAAAGTTAAAAATGCTCTTATTGTTTATCTACACCCCATCAACTCTTCCATTTTCTTTCTTTTGTCCTCTACTTCAATCAATGACCTATCCACCTCTCTATTTTCTCCCCTTTTACTCTCCCTCTCTCTCTCTTGTCAATTGTTTAACCTTTGAGAGACGTTTGTTATGCAGGTTTGGAATCTTAAGTCGGATAATGTTAAAGTCTGGAGGTTAGGCTGGGAGATTTAGGTAGCCTAAGAATGTGAAAACTGTGTTTGGAGTTCAGGTTTAGGTTGCCTAGGCTTAAGAAAACTGTGATTAGAGTGCAGATTTAGGTTGCCTGAGTTTAAGAAACTGTGTTTGGAGTGCAGGTTTGGAAAGCTTGAGAATGAAGTGTAGATTTTTAAATCTTGAGTTTGTCAAATAATTTTTTGTATTTAATCATTGAGTATATTTTAAATTAGTTTAAATTTGCCTTTGTTAAGATATAGTTAAATTTAAAATAAGCTAAAAATTTATAAGAATATTTGTTTTTTTTAAAAAAAAATTGAAATAGAGATTTGACTATAGTTATAATTTTATTTGGTTTTTTGTTTATTGATTTGACATTTTGATTTTAGTATGTTTTGAGATAAAATTTCATAGGTTTTTGTCACTTTAATTAATTTAAAAAGATCATGTTTTTTAACCATAATTTACTAACTTCAAATTGAAATAAATTAGTATTTTAATCTTAAATTCAATTAGTGAAAAATTATAAATTTTTTTTATCAAACTATGTTTGAGGAATAAAAGTAATCATAAAGTTTGAAATTTAATTTTTATTTGGCAACTAAATTGTTTCAATACTTTAATTTTAGGTTTAAAAAATGATTATAAGTTTTCTAGTTAAATTGACCAATGAAAAAAACTAAAATATTATTAAACTAAAACATAAACAACGGTGTATGTAATATATATTAACATTTTCCACTATGTTAACAATATATTTGATTTATAATTGAGATTGCAATCGAAAAGTGATCAATTCACCTAAAAGAAATAGAAGAAAATAAAAAAAAATCTCCTAAAATGAAAAGAAACATTAATTTTAAACAAAGTAACAAAAGTTCAAGCGTGTTCAATTTATATATATGTATATTTTTTCCAATACTAAGAGTATTAATGCAACTTTTATTTGAAACCCGTATTAAGGGTTTGTGACCATATACCAGTAGTACCCGTATGGTGTTTGGGAAATAATTAAGAAAGTATTTGAAAATTTGGAATAGGTAGGTTTTAGGATTTGAATATTAATGAATTTAATAATAAGATTTTTGGTGCCGTATAAAAACAAAGTATCCGCCAAACCCCATTAGGGTGTCACATGTCTCCATTTTCCAATCCCCCCTATCCTATATTAATATTAATATTATTAATATTAATATTAATATTAATATTATTAATATTAATTTAATCTTTTCTTTTCTTTTTTCAACAACAAATAACTCAGTGATAGATGCTTTTCAACCCCCCCCCCCCCCCCCATCTTTGACCTTCCCTACTTTTTTCTTTGGCTCCAATCACGCTTACTTATATTTATTAATTTTTTATTTTTTATTTATTATGAAATTTATTTGATATAAAACTGTATATTTATAAACTTATTAGATACAAATTTAAAAGTTGACTTAGTAGTTGGAGTAAATTTATAATCCTATCGATTTTTATTTTTATTTTTCAATTTCAATTTCAATCCTAACTCTATGTTAATTGTGAATCTAAACATAGTTATAATACATGGGTTACCATCATCAAAGTTATATAGGGTCAATTTTTTGTTATAACATCTTAAATTTAAAATAATTTTATTTTAATTATTTTTTAATTGATTAAGTGTATAAATTGGTTTATTTAAGATTAATTTGTTTATTTGGAAGTTTAGAAAATTTTGTGAAATATGGTTAAGTCATATATATATATATTATTGAATGAAAAATTGGTTTTTAAATAATAAATACCTGACGCCTTCCGACGCCGGTCGCCACCCGTTGCCATCGGTCGACAGTCACCTCAAGTTGTTTCAACAGCAAGCCATCGTGGATCTGCTAGTGCCGCTTCAAGCCATAAATTTGCACCGTTCTCTTTTCTTTTTCGCCGGTTTTTGCATTTTGCCGCTGCGGCTCACCAGATCTATCAAGAGTGATGAGTTGTGAGGTAAGATTTTTGGGTGTTTTGTTATGGGTTTTGGATATCCATTAAGGAATTAATTTAAGAGTTTAATTTAAGCATTGATTTTAAAATTTATTTGGAGGTTGTTCTTGGTTTTTGAAAGATTGATTTGGAGAGTTTTTGGAGGAAATTAGTGGATTTTCGACAAGGTCTGATTAGGTTCTAATGACAAATTGGTAAGCAAATTAGAGAATTAAAGTTGGATTTTAATTGATGATTTTGATTGAAAAATTATTAATTAAATGTGTTATGTTTATGGTAATTTGAGAATTAAATTTCAAGCCAAGGATTAAACTCTAATCTTGAGGTAAGGGATTTACTACCGGATCCTCGACATGAGTAAGATAAGAATGATTATATATTGAGTTGGTGTAATATGGATTGATAGTATGATTGTTTTGAACTGTGGTTTATTATGAAAATTTTTGAAGCATGAAGCTTATGTAATTAGAGTGAGAATGTTGATTTAATTTTACATGATATGTTTATGACTGAATTGGATTGAGATTAATTGAATTATAATGTTGGACTGATGGTAACTGTTAACTTGGGCTATTAGACTAGTATACCTTATGTGTACGGTGTCCCTATGAGATCACCACACTTGCATGTTGATTATATTGACTGATTAATGTACCATCGAGTTCACTTTTATGACTCGTGTGTGCTTCTACGGGACCACTAGACTATTATAACACATAGTGTTTGCTTAATAGGAGGTTAACGGTTCATTGGGCTCAATAGTAGGTTTCTTACTAGATATTTTATATACTCAGAATTTTCATGTTTATTTTCCAGGCAGAGGTAAAGGAAAGTCGGCAAGTGACAAGAAAGACATGTGGCCGTGCCATTGGGAATAGTTATGGTCGATGCTTCCGCTACCTTATTTTGATTTGATGATTTTAGAACGTTATGACTCAATAGATGATTTTTATTTTAAACTTATGAGTTCTTTTATGTTTTACTTAGAACAAATTATTTCTTTAGTTATTTTTAATTTATTTATCTAAACACTTAGTTTTCTACCTGAGGTTGTTTTTTATATCTATTTCTTTAATAAAAATGAATTAAATTTTGCATGGTTTTTATTTTACAATATTATCTTTATTCGAGTAACAATCTTAACTTAATTTGAAAAGTTGGATCGTTACATCTACCTTGCAACTGTCGGGGTGAAAATTAAGCTTGAAGCAATTTTTCGCTAATTTCTTATATTTTAGTTTTTTTAATAATACATTTATCATTGGGGAGGTGGAGAAAATAATTAAGGCATTAATATAGAAGAAAGTCAAAATATTTGTAAAGGTCTTTTAATTGTCTTGATTATAAATGACTGAAGTGATTAATTAACGTGAATAATTAATGTCACAAACTTAAATGAATAATACGTTTGATTTACGGATTTTGTATATAGAAATTAAAACTAAATAATTATTTAATTCAATGTAAGAGAACAAGTAAGCAGTCATAATTAAATTTAATTATTTTATATATTGTTATATTGATTAATTATTTAACCACTTAAAATATCATAAATTCAATATTTTAAAGGAAAAAATCTTGTAAATAGCACAATTACTGAAATATTTATAAAAATATAGAAAATTTTCAAATGGACAGACACGGATAGAAATTCATCATCGATAGAATTTTAAATTTTGTTATATTTTATAAATATTTTGGTCTATTTTACTTTATTTGAAAATGCCCCTATTTTTAATTAAACATTATTTTAAAAAAATTTATCCAATTAATAAAAATAGTTAAATAAATAATAATTAATTAGAATATTAATAATTAATGATAAA
Organism: Cucumis cinereus; assembly: GCA_037974625.1. Lineage (NCBI taxonomy): Eukaryota > Viridiplantae > Streptophyta > Magnoliopsida > Cucurbitales > Cucurbitaceae > Cucumis > Cucumis cinereus. The sequence continues at coordinate 15,245,933 of JBBPDJ010000020.1, forward strand.
ATGTATATTAAATAGTTTATAAAACATAAATTATGAACGATAAATGTATTAGTTGAAATTTATTAAGCCTAAATAATATATTTATATTTAATAATTAATTAAAATTAAAGAATATTTTTAAATATAGCAAAAGGTTGAAACTATTTTACAAAATATATACCTATCAAATTTTCTATAGTCTATTTAAATTTTTTTTGGTATATTTTTTAAATAGTTTTATTTATTATTATTATTTTTTTACTGTTCGTAAAAATTTCTCTAAAATTATAATTGTAATAATTATCAAATATTAATGTATTAATTAATAAGACTTTATTCATCTCCTAGGTATAAAATTCATACAAGTATGGATGGTACTAACAAATCACTTGCCAAATGGATTTTAAAATCCTTTAGATAATAATATCATGAGTTTTAAAAACTAAAATCTTGTGAAACAAACATAAATATTAAATATTTATGTGAAATCTCATGTCGGTGAAACAAATCGATCTTAAACATACTGTTTAATTGTACTATTTATAATGTTGAAGCTCACAACCTTGCAATATAGGCTTTAGACGAGATAATTTCTTCTATGTTGTCCTCCCATATTGTCTTCGGGTGATTTTCTTTTTTTGGTTGTCTCGAAATGTAATTTTTTAGTTTATCGTTAGAAAAAGAATGAAGTTTTATTATTATAATTATTATTTGAAAGAAAAATTAGAAAATTTAGGAGAGGGTGAATAATGAGGTTGAGATGCAATGAGGAGGAAATCTATGATAATGCAAAAATGAAAAGGAGATTGATGGGAGGAGTTTGGGATTATAGCAATAACAATAACAATAACAACAATAATAACTAGAGATTAAAGGTGGATTAACGAGAGGATTTGACTTAGTCAACTCCATTAATCATTCCATTTTTTACACCCTTTCCTTTTTATTTCTACCAATAATAAAATTCATTACAAATCGCTAATTTACATTTTTTCCTTATTTTCTACAATTATTATTATTTACTCATCCTTCTTTTTCATTTTTGTGATATTGTTTACATTATTTCATATATCTTAAACAAAATTAGTTTACACCTCAAATCCAAATTATTATAATTCAAATTAAAATAGTCTCGATCTCATCTTAAATATTAACTATTATAACTGTGTAACTAAAATTAAAAAAAAAAAAAAAAAAAAAAAGAAGAAGAAGAGAGAGAGAGAGAAAGGGTTTAGGATATGGGGGATAGAGAAGTAGCGTAGCATTTGTGTAAGTGTAAGGAGGGAGTGATTTGGATAAGATGAGGGAAGACAGTAGTAGTGATGCAACCAATAAAAGTTAAAGACTATTACACCACAGTACGGTGCACCCTATTGCACTGAATCACCATCATCATCATCATACTAAAAAGTAAATATTACACACACACCCCTCCACTTTAATCAATTCTGTGACTAACTCTCACTTTTTTTTCTCTTTCTTTTCTTTTTTCCCCCTTAAAAACATATAATATTTCTTTTCAACTCCATTTCAAACTCTCCCTCTTCCTTCTCATTCTCAACTCAAGAATTCCAAAAGATACTGATGATAGGTCCAACGTTAACTTAATTTGATGTGTTATGAATCAAACTGACAATATGAAATGACGATTGCATAACTTTCAAGAGCTAAAACGGTTGGTGATCTAAAAGACTATAGATGAAGACGAACGAAAATGTATAGGAAGTTCGTATTTTTTAATGGAAGACAGGATAGTAATTTCACTATAACTAAAATGTCATGTAATATTTAGTTCTAGGAAGTGAATCATATCTCATTTTGACCTATTTTGTGACTTACAACAAATATTTTGTAGTTTGTGGTTTGTTCTAGTTTGGTTTCTATTTTTAAGTATCTATACATTTAGTTTTATACTTTCTTTTTTTTTTTTGGTCAATTTGGATTTTAAAATCATCATTTTTAAGTTAGTCTAGAAAAGCAAAATCAAAATATGATATGATTTTGTTAAAAAAAGGAATTTAATGGATTATGGTTTCAACTTTAAATGGCCATAGATTTAAGGTTTTCATTTCTTTATGACTTTGTACTCTCCTCCCTATTGCACAACATTAGATCATCTTCTAATAATTCCAACATGTGATATTGCAAAAGTGATTAAATAGAGTTGGTCTTTGCTAAAATCTAGTTCAATTACGACAACCTATTTATTAATTTATATAATTTAGGGTTTAGGATTTTAGTCCTCCATTTTGATCCATGCAATCTATTTATGGTCGTGAGCTTGGTTGTTTATGTCGATTACTAGTTAAATCACTTGTTCAAGCTTTAATAAATAAAGAGATGATCGAATAGGTTTGAAATAAATCAAATGGTTGAAATATTCTTAAATCAAATAAATAGAAAGAAGTGACAATCTAAGTCGACTTAATAATAGCTTAAGTTCTAAACATCCTCTCTTTTTTTTTTCTTCGAAGTATTCAAACGTAGAGAAAGAAATATCAACAACTTTTATCCTAAACATTAAATTGACCAAATTTGACCTTAGACTACAAAAAGTATTGCCATCTTTTTATCTTATAAATTTGATGAAGGATAAACCCGAACTCATCCTGTTGTGGGTGAAAAGTGAAAATTTATTTGACTAAGTATAGAGACGAATTCATAGGTTGTCCATAGATTTATTTGGTTAAGAATGGAGACTGACTTATAGAGTCAATCGTCAAGCCATAAATTTATTTAACTAAGTATGAAGCCCGACCAATGGGATTGGCCATCAAATCAAAATATTCAAGTATGGAGGCCAACCCTATAATAGCAAAGATTATGTATAAGTGTTACACTTTTGTACATACTTGGGTCTCTAGTGAAATGCATCTAGTGATTCACCACAAATTAGTAATACCTCGATTAATTGTCCAAGAAATTAATTAGTAAATAATCGTTACGGAACCTATTTTTATATAATTGAGAGGGCTCATTACATTTGAGGTACGTCAAAATACACTCAAACTTTTATACTCTCCAGCTCTTTCTAAACAATCACCGACTTGATCGTTGGAGTGTCGTTGGCCAAACACTACACTGGTATGAGTTTCTCTATTTTGCAGGACATTTATTTGATACTCTCTTGAAAGTTAACAAATTCGTCGTTACTATAAAATTTTGGTTTTAGCGCATCTTATCAATATTAAAGGAGAAAAAAAAATCAAAATTTACCTGAAAATAAAAAATAAAAAGATGAGAATGTATTGAAAATTAAAAGTTAATAAATAAAGTTGTGTATAAAATTATTGGTTATCATGTCAAAAGTTGATAGTTTGAAGTTCGATTTGTAATGATTGAAAAAAAAATAATCAAAGTGAGAGGACATTTGATTGTTGTTATTTTAGGAAGTTGAGTTGAGTGGATAATTATTATAAGAGAGAGTAATTAAGAGAGTTAACGTAAATAATGAGATAAAAAAAACATAAATTAACATAAATAATGAAATGAGAAAGTTGAGATAACACGAATAATAAAATAATAAATATATTTAATTGTTGAATTTTTTTATTCATCCACCTTAATTACACGTAGGTTCGGTTGCTAAACCTCAGGGTGAATAGAATAGAAGAAGAAGCCAAAACCAACTCCCACTGGCCACTGGCCACTGGCCACTGCTGTGAATAAAAAAAGAATAAAAGAAAAACAATTAAGTGGCTGAGTTCAGCTCAGCTAAGGTGAGTCATTAAACCTGTTGGATCCACATGGACTATCGCGCTCATGTACGAACGGCCGTAGCTTAAAACAGCCTCATCAAAGTTACGGATGGCACACCCCGTAATTTCCTGCAAAAAACAGTGTCATTTATCTGACACTTACATTTAAAAGACTTTGGCAGGGATATGGTCATACTACACACATAAAGATAGAGAGATAGAGAAACAAATTCAAAGATATAAAATATATTTATATTATTTATTCATTTTTATTTAACTTCTATAATTATAATTAACACAAAAAAAAATATATTTCCAAACTTAATTCTTTCAAATATGTTATCTAATTTTTATCTTTAATTTCATTTTCTAAATATTTTGTTTACAATTAACATTTTTACTATAAATTCTACAAATATATTTACATATTATATTTTTTTTCATTAAAATTATTATTATTTAATAAATTTTAACAAAAACTAACATTAGTATTTATTAAATATACAATAACTAAAAAAGACTAATTTTTGTTACTCTTTAAAATAATAAAGTTTTGATAATATTTGTCTTCATCTTTTGATATTAATTAACATAAAGATAATCATGAGGTGAAATTTAAAATAAGTTTAACAGTAATGAAAAATTAATAAAAACCAATTAATTAGACATTTTCAAATTCTTTTAAAATAATTAATAGGTTAATCTTAGTTTACTAAGATTGTAACATTTTTAAAAAAAGTAAGGCTAAATTTTGAAAAGAAAATTTAAAATGAAAGAAAAAAATAAAAATAAAAATTAGAGACAAGTCAGAGTGTGGGGGCCTCTCTCTCTTCGAAACAAGAGATAAGGACACATGCATGTTGACTCATGGTTAAACTACCTCCGGTTAAAAACTAACCATGGTTAACTATCTCCAAGCTCTCGTCCACCTCTCTCTCTCTCTGTTTCACCACCAGTTCGTTTCTTGAGTGGGAGAAACGAAGCTGTTCTTCTCTATTTCTTTACTCTATTTCTCTCTCTCATCTTCATCATTACAAATCGAATCCTTAGTTTTAATTTCTGTACATATTTCTTTCTCTTCTTCTTCTTCAACGGATCTTAAATCTCTGTTTTTTTTTCTTTTTTGCTTTTGATTTCATCATCATTCTCTTCATTTTCAGTTCAGGATTTCATTCTCTCCTCCATTTTTAACCACTGCTCCAATTTTTTGTTCCTTCTTCTGTTTCTTCCTCACTATATTCCATTCCCTTTTCCCCAATCTCTCGCCCTTCTCTCTGCAATTGCAGATCTAGGTTTTTGAACTGCCCCAGATGCAAGATTTGTTCTTTTATTCTCTTCACCTCCTTGGATCTGTCAACTTCCCTGCGGATATCAAATTTCATTAGACAATCCCTCCGAGATCTGCTTCAATTCCTCCCATTTCCCCCCCTTCTTCTTCTTCTTCTTCTTCTTCTTCCTCTTCTTCTTCTTCTTCTTCTTCCTCTTCTTCTTCCTCTTCTTCTTCTTCTTCTTCTTCCTCTTCTTCTTCCTCTTCTTCTTCTTCTTCTTCCTCTTCTTCCTCTTCTTCCGGTATGTAATACTCACACTGCTGCATAAAGCAGATTTTTTTCTCGTTTTCTTTTTGGAGCTTAAATATATTTTTCTTCAGAAAGTTTTTGCTTCTTCTTCTTTTTCCTTTCCCTGGGGAAAGTTGGGTCTATTTTTATAATTTTTTTTCTCCTGGGAAAGTTTTGTTTTTGGAATATTTTCTGTTTGGATGCTGAGGAACGATGAATTATTTTCCCGACGAGGTTTTAGAACATGTTTTTGATTATGTAACGTCTCACCGGGACCGGAACGCGGTGTCCTTGGTGTGCAAATTGTGGTACAGAGTTGATAGATTTAGTAGACAGAAAGTATTTGTCGGAAATTGCTATTCGATCACGCCGGAGAGGGTAATCGGAAGATTCCCCTGTGTTAAATCCCTAACCCTAAAGGGAAAGCCCCATTTCGCCGATTTCAATTTGGTCCCTCATGATTGGGGTGGCTACGTTTACCCTTGGATCCAAGCCTTTGCGAAGCGCCGGATTTCCCTCGAGGAGCTCCGTTTGAAGCGGATGGTCGTCACCGACGACAGTCTCGAGCTTCTTTCTCGATCCTTCCCCAATTTCAAGTCTCTTCTCCTTTTCAGCTGTGAGGGATTCACTACCAATGGCCTTGCTGCCATTGCTGCCAATTGCAGGTATAATAATAATAATAAAAGAAGAAAATCCCCTTTTTTCTGTTGAGCTTTGTTTGTTGGGTTGTAATTAGAGACATTACTTTTGCTTACTATTCTTGGTTGTTGTGGCTCTGTATTGGTTTGTGAAACACTTGTTCTGTCTGAGATGAGCATTTTAAGGATAGATAGTCTGTTGTGTTGTGTTGTTGATTGTTGACTTTAGAGCTATGTTTAGGGATTATGCTGTCCGTGGGTTTTTTCTTCAGCTGCTGTGTAGATTGTAGTTAGACAATATTTGTAGGGTCTTTGAGTGATGTGAGATTATGGTTTCTTGATGTGTTTTGCTTTCTGTTTGCCGATTCATCTTAGGTTTCTAAGGGAGCTTGACCTGCAAGAGAATGAAATCGATGACCATAGTAATTACTGGCTTAGCTGCTTTCCAGAGAGCTGCACGTCGCTTGTCTCCCTGAATTTTGCTTGCCTCAGAGGAGAAGTGAATCTGGGTGCTCTTGAGAGGCTTGTGACGAGATCTCCTAACCTCAAGAGTTTGAGGCTAAACCGTGCAGTGCCCATTGAAACCCTGCAATATATATTGGCACATGCTCCTCAACTTGTGGACTTGGGCACTGGGTCTTATGTTCACGATCGAGATTCTGAGATCTATGACAATCTCAAGAACACCCTTCTGAAATGCAAATCGATCAGGAGTTTATCTGGATTTTTAGATGTTTCTCCTTGTTGCCTGGCCTCCATTTACCCAATTTGCTCGAATTTGACATCCTTGAACCTGAGCTATGCTCCTGGGCTTCATGGAAATGAGCTCATAAAGGTCATTCAGTACTGCGAGAGACTTCAACGCTTGTGGGTATGTACTCATCCGACCTTACTTCTACAATATAGAGTTTTATATAGGTATATGATTTCACCTCTATGTATGGATGTACTTTATATATTTTGAATGATGAGAAATGTTATTGGTGATCTTCACAGATTCTGGATGGTATTGGAGACAAAGGACTGGAAGTTGTTGCTTCAACTTGTAACGAATTGCAGGAATTGAGGGTTTTCCCATCTGATCTCTCTGGGGCTGGTAATGTTGCTGTCACAGAAGAAGGTTTGGTTGCTATATCGAAGGGTTGCCCCAAACTTCATTCGATATTGTACTTCTGCCATCAGATGACAAATGCTGCCCTTGTAACGGTAGCAAAGAACAACCCCAACTTCATACGCTTCAGGTTGTGCATCCTCGATCCCACAAAACCGGACCCTGTAACTGGGAATGCACTGGATGAAGGTTTTGGGGCGATTGTCCAAGCGTGCAAAGGTCTGAGACGATTATCTCTCTCAGGCCTTCTTACAGATCAGGTCTTCTATTACATTGGTGAATATGCAAAGCATCTAGAAATGCTTTCATTAGCATTTGCTGGGAACAGCGACAAGGGAATGATTCATGTATTGAATGGTTGCAAGAAGCTTCGCAAGCTCGAGATCATGGACAGCCCATTTGGTGACATGGCACTTCTGCAGGACGTTGGGAAGTATGAAACAATGCGATCCCTTTGGATGTCGTCCTGCGAGATTACTCTTGGTGGCTGCAAGACATTAGCAAAGAAGATGCCGAGGCTGAACGTGGAGATCATCAACGAGAATGATCAGTTGGGACTCAGCCGCAATGTGGAGACGATCAACAAGAATGGTCAGTCGGAAGTCTGCCGTGATGATGGGCAGAAAGTAGGGAAAATGTATCTGTACCGTACATTAGTAGGACCAAGGAAAGATGCTCCTAAGTTTGTATGGACATTGTAGATCGATACTTCTTTCCTTCAAGGCTTTTGAATTTTACTTTGTACCTTTTTTTTTTCTTTGTTAGGCAAACTGACCAGTGGGAGTTTTATTTAGCTATGTGAGTTTAGTGTATTGGTGTTTATTGTAATTATTGGGAGTTTTTCAATTTGTAATCTGCATTGATGTTATAGACAGACTTTGCAATTCCAGTTTTCTCATTTCTCAATTGCCCTTTGGATTCTTCTACTCATTTGCTTAACTATGCTCTTCCTTCCATTTTAGTGGTGTCTATAAGGTTCCAAGTTTGAAATCAACAAATATAGAGGTTGGAACGTTGGCTTTTTCACAACGGGAATCCCCAAATTAAGATTAGTTTGTCTTCAGCATTAAACTACTAACGTAAACATGTGTACAGGTGTACTAATATATAAGATGGAATCTCAATGTACTCTTATTTGTTGCTTCCAAAACCAAAAAGTTGTTGATTGTGATTATTATTGCTCATATTTCCAACCTCTTCTGGAAAGAAAGTTATTCAGATGTTTTAGCTTCATGATCATAAGGTCAAAGTTAAATAAAAAAAAACCCTTTACAAAAGGAAAGTGGTGCCAGCATCAGTTTGCCACTCAGAAAATTAGAATGTTTGGATACCAAATGAAGGATTAAACCAAGTTTCAAATAGCATATTCTGCTTTCTGTATCAAGGCTCCACGCATCAAAATCTTAAAGAAGTTGATCTGGATGACAACAATAGAGATTCCAAGTCTAATAGTATTAACTACTATTTGTTTATGTATGTATAAAAGTAAATAAGAACATTTAGATATCAAACAATACAGAGATAGTTTGCAATCACACAAACCAGAAACTACAAATCTTGTTCCAAGTGATGTGAAAATCGGCGTTAATTCACAACAGAAGACATGAACACAGCACAATAGAAGACATGAACACAGCACGGCTGAACTGACTGAAGAAGAAACACTGATTTTGCCATCGTCTATCGGAAGCAGGCCAAACACTCCTCCAACATACAACAACAACAAAGTGTAGCTAAGCTGCACAAGAGCATAATAAGTTTAATGTGCTTATATAAACAAAAGTCAGTCACATTGGACGCTATGAAATTCATAAGCTGGACACTCACTAAAAAGGAACCAAGAACAAAGAACCTATTTCACAATTCTTAGACATTATTCTCAGTTTGATAGAGGAAAGACACAAGCATCCAATTACTAAAACATTATCCGTTGAAAGAAAGAAAACTTGTTAAATGTTCTTTCCTTTATTTTTGGTCCTTTATTTTTGGAAAAGAAACAAGCATTGAACCTCATGAACCCAAAAAAGGAAGCATCGAAGTTCTACACAAGTACTCCCTAAACCCTAAACAAGGAAAAGGGGCAAGCCAATAAAACACACCCGAATGAGAGTGGGCTTCTTTAGCTATCTCATGCACAACAAGAACATTAAAATGCCTATAAACATGGGTATTAAAGATAATGAACAAGCAAACTTGACTTCCAAATTACAAAGGGGCAGTATATTAAAGATAATGGACCCACATTAGCAAAAATCAGATTGTTAAAGTCCTATCAATAACTTGACAAACAGAGTCCAATTCAATAGTTTTATCAAAGGTACAAAACATAAAAAGAGGAAGAAGGGATTGAATCATAAAGAAGCATAAAAGGAGAAGCATCAGATGCTCTGTGCACCCATATCAAACATTACATGACCAATTTACTTTTCCCTATTGCTGACTAAACTAAGAAAAATACTGCTTAGTTCACTATACAAGAACAAAAATGATTTTGATGGGTTCAGGATAGCCACTTCCATTCTATAATGTCCTTAGATAGAGTGCATCTAAACAAATTGAAAATGTTAGACCCCATTTGATAACGACTTTTTTTTCGCTTTTTGAAAAGTAAGCTTATAACAACCACTTTAAGCAATGGATTTCTTTGGTTTTCTTTTTCTACTTTTTACAAATGCTCTCAAAATTCAAGCCAACGTTTTGAAAACTGAAAAAGTAGTTAAGAACTCAAATGTTTCCCAAGGAAGGAACATTATTGTAAAGAAGTAGTAATAAAACCAGCAAAATTTTCCAAAACCGAAAAACTAAATGGTTATCAAATAGGGGTTCAAATAACTCCTCAGCACAGAAGCCTATTGCAAGAAGGCATTGTTGAAGATGGATGGAACAGTAATGTCGCTTTATGATCCTACACAATTGGATGTATGAGCAAGAAATTTAAAAAATGTAGTTCAAACATGAATTGAAAAATTACTAAGGGACAGCCACACTGTGTCGGCCTTCACTGAATACATATATATTCCATTGTAACAGAAAGATGGGCTATCAAATTGAAAGAAGATCATGAAAAAGGAAATTGAATTGGCAATTTCGAAATCCCAAAAAATCCAGAAAACATTAATTTCACAAATCCAATGAATTCCCACAACACAGAAAATGAATGCATCAACAAGATCACAATTCAGAAAGTGAAACAAACAAATCAAAATGGTATCAACAAAATGATAATCCGAAGAGTAATTGAAGAAATTAGAGGGGAAAGGCTACCATCCATGAAGGAAAGATGAACAATCATTTCGATCATCGTAGTGATAGTGCTGATGGTGATAAGGCGGTGGAGGAGGAGGAGGGGGCGCCGATGGCTGATACCCATCATAGAAATAGCCTTGATAGCCTTGATGCGGCGGCGGTGGCGGTGGCTGATGGCCGGGATATCCAGGCTGCGGTGGAGGGTACCCTATAGAAGAAAAGAAGAAAGAAAGAATGAGATGAAGTGAAAAATCAGAAGAAGACGAGAGAAATAGAGAAGAAAGAGATCTGACCGGGAGGAGGGTAGGTTTCCGGCGGAGGATGGTTGTAGCCGTAAGAGTAACTCATAATTGTTTGGGAATGGAAATGGAAATGGAAATGGAGAATTTGAGGAGGAAGAAGAAGAAGAAGAAGATAAAAATGAGAAGAGCGAATTTGCTTAACGTGGTGGGTAATGGGTATGTCCCCTTCTCACAACTTCTAGTTGTAAGCATTTATAACTCTAATTTGGATATTTACATTACATACCCAATCATATGTTTTTTAATTAATTGCATATTGGTCCCAAATATTCCTCAAATGCACCACTCACCCCACCTATAACTACTTAAATTACCAATTTACTCCTTACACTTTTTAAGGAGTACATCATCATCAATTATGTTTTTCTTTTTCTTTTTTATTTATTTTTTTTGTATCTATCAAATATGTTTTTGATATGCTGGCATTATATAGTTCTAATAATAAATCACCTTCATAATTAACTATTATAATATATAACGTCTCAATAAACATTATACATTATTTATATTAAAGCTTAAATCATATTTTGATTTTTAAATTTGGTATCTTTTTCTATTTTGGTCCCTACACTTTTAAAAACGTCTGTTTTTGTCTTTGACTTTTAAAAATAGCATATTTCGGTCCCTGCGGTTAAGATAATCACTCTTAATAATCTAGGATTTTAATTTTTAATTAAATGTTAGATGGTAAATTGATGTTTTATCGAAGAACTCAAGAAGTCACTGTCTTCAAGATTTTGATCGTCACCATTTTGTCGCATTGTCATTCTGCTCTCACTTTTCTCAACTCATATACTAGATGTAATTCATCCACATACAAATTTTTAGGGCATCAAGTTTGACATATTTTGTGATTCATTGAGGTGCTTTCTTTCTCTTCCTCCCAATTTTTTCTTTTTCCTTTTTATTTGAAGTTTTGTGATTCATTATGAAAATATTTATTTGCAATTTCTTAGAGTTTATTTTATATATGTGTTGTATTTATTTTATTTTTCTAGTTTATTTTACCTTTTTATGGATGTTAACACCAATATGTCAGTTCTATTTTATTTTTTATTCTACTCAATATCGTTATTCTACTTTGCTTCAAGATTTCAATTTGAAAAAAAAAAATACATAAATAAAGGGTGGGGAGCAGTGAGAGGATATGAGAGACTTAAGTTTTAGAGGGGAAAAAAAAATTAATTTTTAATTTGAGTTTATTTGATTCAAGTTTGTTGATTATGTTTATTTATTGGCATAAAAGATTTATAAAATAAATTAGCAAGATTTGTTGGTTATTTATCAACTTAATTAATATGATAAAGCTAGAGCTTAATCATCCAAATATAGAAATCACATCATCATTTCATTAGAGAGTTAACGAAGTTCTAACAACATGGACCAAAATTAGTTTTTTTTTTCAAAAGTTTGGTGTCCAAAATAAGCATTTTTAAAAGTTTAGGGACTAAAATAGAACATGATACAAAGTTTAAGGACCAAAATAAGATTTTAACCATATATTAATCTTATTAATAGTAATTCCCTTAAATTGTTGTTCCATGTTTCTATTTTTTGAGCTGACAAAAGAATTTTATGGACCTACAGATTAAAAGCTTCAATGACATGAGATTAATTAATTAAATTTAAATATTCATTAACTATCGGTCACTCCACTAAAGACCGATAGCTAAACTCTTTGCATTGTAGATATAATTATGTGTCCACGAGTATAACCAATCAACAATATGTTGACCCTTCACAAATTGCTCGCAATTACAACTGAGTCAATTACCTTTTTACCCATGTAGTTACATCTAACTTCTTAAGTACCACAAATTCCTTTAAAGAACAAACAACCTATAGTCTAATTATAAACTAACCTCTCTTAGACTAATGAGAATGTTGGGCCTCATTGTTCAAGATAGAATTAGCTATTAAGGGAGCAATTCATCCACTTTCCTTAAAGGAAGAAGTGAATTACATTTTTTGTAGCTGTGTTCCCAGCCACCTACTCAAATAAATCTCCAAAATGGTAGGTTATTCAGTCGACTAAATAGACCAGTTTCTCCCATACAGATCAAAGGATTGTCCACATAAACAGAAGTTCACGACTCACTAAGGATTAAGGTCGAAACACATATCCTAGTGAAATATGGATCATATTGTCTATACCACTTACAACATATATAACAGTCACAAAGTTGGTTATATCCGTAGTGTGACCAGAATAAGACACCCAACTTTATTCATGTACCGCATACCTTTTATATTGTTACTTGAACACAAACCACTTGTATGTCTACCACATAAGTTACACTAAACAACCTTGGATCTTAGTTTATTGGATTGGATTGAATTAATGCAATTTAAATGTCAAATAAAGTACTTATTTTATTAAATAAATGATTTATAATTACATATTACGATCTACAAGATGCAAAAAAATTAGGACACTAAATCCAACAATTATAGTCACCTCTTGCTAAATACTATTTTGTACTCCACAACTAGCTATAGTAAACATTTTGAAAGGCTCATTTGCTACAATTTTTACTATTTTACATTTTCTTAAAACTTTTGTTACAATGTTTACTATTTTCTTTCCCAAATTAAAACAATCAACACAAACTATTATAATCCAACGACAATAACCTAGGACTATAATATCTAGCTCCTTCCCCCAAATGCTCCATGATCTATAGGTACTTTTTAAATTTAGGAACCTAATTGACAAAAACTTGAAGTGTTGGACCTTAGAAACCTATAATTTATTGATTTCAATGTTTAGGGACAAAATAGACATAGATTTTACATTTTAGGTCTCGTTTGATAATTATTTAATTTTTTATTTTTTATTTTTGAATTTATGTTTGAAGAAACAAAAATTATACATGTTCGGTTAACGTACTTGATTTTTTATTTTTTAAAAACAAGAAACCAAAAGACATGTTAGGTAATTATTTTTGGTTTTCTGTTTCTAAAAACAAAAACTAAACAACATGTTTAATAATTGTGTTTTTGTTTTGGGTAATTATAATGGTAGCGATTTTAGAGATAAGAATTATACGTATATTAACATTTAATTTTTTTTTTCAAATATAGTAAAATCTACAAGTGATAGATCACCAATATGCAGGTCTATAAGCGATAGAAGTCTATTATTGATAAACTTTGTTATATTTGTAATTTTTTTAAATGTTACTATATATGCTAATATTTTTATTCTGATTGCTATATTTGCAACTGTCTATTTTGTTTTCTGAGATAAAAAAATCAAAATAAGTATTTTTTTTTTTACTTTTTTAGTTTATACCTTCATTTTTAATAATATAATAAAATAAATTTTTATTTTCTATCTAATATAAAATAATTATAGAATTATTGTTCGCACGAGGTTTTTAGATAAATGTGTTTCATGGAGTTGAACTTGTGTTGAGTTACGGTTGATACAGATGCATTTCGATCTCTACTACTTGATCATCTAATTCTCTCCAGTTGAATGTGTACACTTGATTTGAAGAAGCGGAACACATGATGTTCTTGAAATCAAAGTCTCGTAGTGTTTGTATCTTCAAAAAGTGTTCAGCTTTAGAAGTTAGGGTATCTTCTTATTGTTAGTAGAATTCTTGTAGGCTCTGTGTGCAAAATTTTCTGACCCCTCAAATGAAAAAAAAAACTCACCTATTTATAGATCCCTCAGTGGACCTTGTGGGCATGGCCATGTTTGGTCCATAGACCTGACTTGAGCCTAACTAATTGGTTTTGGGTCGTCTTATTCAACATTTGGATCAAATTAAGTATATTCTTGGACTCAATTCGACTTTAGCCCAGATATTAATATAAAATTGAACAAAATTATCTTTTGATTTGATCCAACGGCCACGATGAAAACTCATGACAATATCGGTATTCACCAATTTATGGTTTCGACTTTTGATTTGGAACACATGTCAACATTTAATAGATACCAAATTCAATTATTTATATTTTCATCATTAATTTGATAAATGATATGACAATTTGTGATCGATCTAAAAAATTTCAATCAACAAATATATATTTATTTTATTTTATTTAAAAAATGATATAAAAAATATATATTAATTACAAATGAAACGAAGAAAAATAAATAAAAGTTTACAAAATGGACAAACTACAATAAAATAATGAGAAAATTTCAATTTATATTCATCAACTTTAGGGTTTCTATCAATTTAAACCTTAAACTAATAGTTGTATCATAAACCCTAAATTTTGGTTGTTGTATGAATTTATAACCCCAAACTAATAATTGTATCAATTTAGACCCTAAACTTGTACAAGGTATCAGTTTAGACTATAAATTGATATAAATGTATCAATATAAACCTTGCATTATTTCTTACTTGGACCCACTTATGAAAGTTGATGGTTTAAATTGATACATGTATAAAAGTTTAGAGTTTAAACTGATGCATTTATGAAAATTTAAGGTTTAAATCTATTAGGCTCTCAAAGTTAAAAGTTTGAAGTGATATAATTATTAGTTTAAAATTTAAACCCCAAAATTTAGGAATATAAATTGATATTTGTCCTAAAATAATAATAATATTATTATTATTTTATTAATATTTCTGGAGGAAAACATATCTTTCTATTAACCCTAGGATAAAGAATTTGAAATTAAAATTGTTTATTCATATTTCCAACCATAATAACTCTGAACTTTAATTTCTATCTGTATAAAAATAATGTTTATTTAAATCTATCATAATCTATCAACGATTAAAATTAAAAAATTACTATTTAAATAAGTTAACTCATTAAAAACGTCAATTTTTATTCAAATAGATAACAAAGGGACTCACAAAAATCCAGTTGATTGTCAAACGGTCTTTAGGGACTAAAATAATAATTTAATCTAAAATCAACTATAACCTAAAATGGCTTTTAGGGACTAAAATTATAATTTAACCTAAAATCTAATAAGGACTGGACAAAGCAAAATACAAAGTTTGATACTATATTACTATTTGTTTCCTAAAGTTTGATATTACTATCTATTTGTTCACTTCAAAAAGAATGTTTTGGACCCCAAGATTCGAAAAGTACATCTAACAATTTTCTTTCTTTTTACAAAAAAAAAAAAAAACTTGTAAAACATAAAAATCTAACATTTTTTTCTTTTAAAAAATGCTTGTAAATTAAAGGAAAAAAAAATGTCTTAACATAGACCAAAATGAATGAATACTAACAACAATGTTCATAGCTTAGCTTAAAGTAAAATTTTCATTAGTAATCTAAATAGATTTTATAAAATTTGTGACTTGCAAAAATATCAACCCGTATCGATATTTTAATCCTTGGTCACACCTCTATCCCTCCTCTAAAACCCATCTCAATTTGTAATAGAGAGTTGAGGCAGATGGTATCTGATTTTTGTTTTGATGGATAATTATCAATTTTCTTTATATATTGAACCTACTCTACTCCCTAAGACTTCATCACACAACCTTACACAGATGGTTAGATTTATGTTCATTACAACCAAAACTCGAAAGCTTAAGCACCCAAACAAAAAGAAATATATGGAAGTACAAACACAAATTGAAATATATATATGTGATATAACTAAATCAAAACATGTACTAAACTTAGTTTAGGTTGACCCTTGTACCTTAGAATCATTTGGCCATTGGAGGGGTTATATAAAACAAACACAAAAAGCAAAGAAAATGAAGATGAGATTCATGGCTAAGAAAGAAGAAACGACTCAGTAATAGGATGAACAAATCCGAAATATAACTTAAAAAAAAGAACCCAACAACTCAACTACTGGCACCATCTGTTTTAACTTTTAAGTGACTCTCGTGGATGTCTATAATTAAACTCTGTTTCCTCCAGCTCTACTTCATTAGGGGTCAAAGAAAATCTATCAACTCAAAAAAGTTTCTGTACCTTTCCTAACCCAACAAAATATTATCATCAGCCAAACATAGCGTCCTCTCTCAAATTTTGGGTAAAACACAGTTATACCTATTTTTCTTCTTCCCATTCTTCGATTAACGCTTCTTCTTGCTTCCTTTTGCAGCAGATTTGGATGGGCTAGCCACAAGATAGATGAAGAGAACAACGATGGAGATCACTGAGATCAGAGAGCCGTACTTTGCGAGCAGTCTCTGCAGGGTCAGGAAACAAAACTCACGTGAATAAATGGTCAACAAGACGTGCTTCTGTTTGCTTATTAACTTGAAGAGTTTTATAGAAGAATTGAGAGAATGGAATGAATCATACCTTAACCTGTTGAAATAACGTCCCCAGAGAGATAAATTCCATGCAAAGGCAAAAGGATTGCTCCAGTTAACCAGATTGACAAGACTTTAAATCATTAAGCTTGAAGTGGAAAAGACATTCTAGGGATAGGGATAAACTTACCCACTCAAACTTCTTCTCTGGTGGCCTGTCAGCGAGGACATCCAAAGGTAGAATTGGGGTTGATAAGGCCTCCTACAAATATCAAGATGAATGTTGAAACGTCTCCAACCTTAAGTAACCCAGAATATAATCATAATTGAAAGGGTATTTGTATTTGACCTGTAAAGCAGACTTCGTAGGGACACGAAATGTGATAACAGCAGGTGAACCATGGAACATTCCTTTTGATTTTGCTTCCAATTCAAATGAATGAGATACATGGCCACCACTGTCAAACAACAGATTCGTGTTAGAAGCAAAAAAACCCAATGGAGGGTACCATGACATATAGGAAAGAATACAATACAAACGGTATCACTTACGCATCAAGTCTTTCCCACGAGTTGGAGGTCTCACCACTCACAATATCAAACATATCTCCTGGCCAGCTTGCATCGTTCAGACTTACATCGTATGCGGTCCTGTAATCATTATAAGTGAAAATACAAAAAAGAGGAGAAAAATTAGAACCCAGGCTATTTAGAAATAAAAATATACAAGAAGTAACAGGGTTAAGGGAGGAAAATGAAAAGGATTGCCTCCTTTAGTCAGAGATAACATAAGATAAAGAAACTACAGAAACTCTATCAGCAACAAAAAAATGAAGAAATAAGATATGTATAATTTATAAAGTTGAAAAGAAAAATTTGCACGGTAATCGGTTTCATGGAGAGTACAAAGCAAAGGCCAAAGAAAGTAACAGGATAGGGAATAGTAAATCTGATCAATAAAAAAGAAAAAAAAAATGTATAAGTCAGGCAACTCCTCCCTTCCAAAGTTCCTAATAAACCTTTTTAATTCTCTTAAAAGAAGCAAGTAAACATGTCAAAAGAACATCTCATGAGTCATGAATCCTCTTCCAAGCTTCTCAGTGTTTGCTTCATATAGGTTAAATAGACACTTGTGCTACTTTGGTTTAGAAATTTCTAAATTTCAGTTAGCACTTATCACATACACACACACAACCCTCCTCTCACCCATCAGTGTACACCAAATTGTAAATTTTTTACAAAAATTCACTCAAAGAGCAGTTTATATCTTCCTGTTGCATGGCCACTATAGCAGACCTAATGAACAGAATTTTAATGTGAAACAAGATCTAGGCACAACAACTCCTGGAATGGCAATGAATATCATGGCTGATCGGCTATTAAGAAAGCCAATGGAGCAATCATAAAAATAAAACGACTTAGTAAACCCTTTTGCGGTATTTACATTTAAAAAAAAAAAAAAAAAAAAAACACAGAATTTATTGGTGCAGCTAGGAGAGCTAAGCCTGGTTCCAGTCCATAATAACCTTGAGAATCTAACCAAAGACATTACGAAATTTTCCAACAATTCATAAAATACAAACGCACCAAAATTCACATCGATGAAAATGTCTATTCTTCTATAATTGAGAACATTTCCGAGGCCTGAACCAAAAATTAATCTCCCAGAAAATGTATGAACAAATAAAATTTAGATCCAGAACAAAACATAATGAATGAAAGCAGACATGCACAAAGAACGATTCGATCTACAAGTGAGAGAGCAGAGAGTAGTAAGTGAAGGTGAATCTAGAAAACAAAAGAGAAATCAGATTAAAAGGAATTGAAGAGAACATACGAAGATCCCTGATTGTAAATGTCGATTGAGACAGAGACGCGTTCGGCGCCGGATTTGAGGCGAGTGAGGGAGGCCTTCTTGTGGGCGACAATGAATGGAACATCGGAGGTTGCGATGGTTACGGATACGAAGAGAAAAGCGAAGAGGAAATGGATCAGAGGAGGCAGAATGGGATTGGCCATGAAATCGTCGGAATTAGGGCGAGAGGAGATGATCGGAAAGGGAGTTTTGAGAAGGAGGCGTCGTATAAATTAGGTACGCAAAAATGTGGAACAGTCAAGAAAACATATGATGGGATTTTTTAGAACCCCACGAATTTCAACAGGGGTAATCTCGTCATTATGCTCAAAACACGAACCCATCTTATTCTTGTCCATTGTGTGTTAAATGTTAAATGTTAATGAAAACCTAATATTGTAAAACAAAGATTAACATCTCTAAATCCAAATTAAAACAGCTCATAAGATCAAGCCTAATAATATTAACTTAAATTTAAATTTAATTCAAAATGCTATCCCAGAAAATAAAAAAGCCAAATCAAAATAAACCAATGGATAAAAATCCTTTTGAATTGCAACTACGTAAAATCTAAATTGATAAAATGTGATTGATTGGTCACAACCATGGGTTAGTGATAACTCTCCCTCCCTACGTGAGTTACTATGGAGTAAAACGTATGAGTTTAATGTTATATTTGATAGTTTTATGAGTGGTTAGATTTTATACAAAAAAAAACAAGTTAAAGTTGGAAAAAATACATTCACGATTGCAGTTGCAACCCTTTAGATGATAGAATGAAAAGTAGTTGGGAAGAACTAAAATTGCACATAGGTTGCAACCTACAAAAGCATAAAGTTCCAGATATTTTTTAGCAATTGAACAATCTAACACTCCAAGCTTAAGCCTACTACAAACTTTATTGTTTGTGACACCCTAGTCTTTTGGATTACTCCTTTAATCCAAGAGGGTAGGGTGCGTTGTGTTTATGCATGTATGAAGATAATGGATCAGTCCCTAAATAATAATATCCTGGCTTAAAGTTTGACAATGATGGATCTACCTCTGAATTTTAATATCTCGTTCTGAAGTCTTGACGATTGACCGACTCCTTAATCATAATATCTTGCACCAAATGCTGGCATCATCATCATTAGACTAACATAATCAGTCCCTCTTTGTGTTTGTATCATAGGAGGCACTTCTTCCACGTGATGGTCAACTTCATCCAACTCAGGCTCTTACACTCGAACACATTTCCTTCAAACTGGTGTAGGTACAATTGTTACATCATACATATAATGTATATTCTCCATGTACCGCTCGTTATCATTGCATATATCAAGGACCTGTTGTGGATCACCTACAACATCATGAGGTCTACTGTTGATCAATCTTTGTGAAATATTAAAAGAAATTAGAAAATATTAAAAATAATTAAACAATATTTAAATATGTATTTTACAACTACTCTCGATCTAGTGATGTAGAGCCTCTTAATATTTTTATATCAATGGATGTATTAGTGAGCTACATCCATATCACATTGCTCAATTAAAGGCCTCGTTGCAATAAATCTTGTGCGATCTAGCCATTGTATAACCAAATGTGTAACTCTATCAAACTAATCCGCATTTCTCAGGTCAATGTTATGCAAAAGTGGTTCAGTATTACAGCCTGGTGGAACATCTTGTTTGAGACCAAATTGCATGATTGTTCTATCAAGATGATGCTACTCACAAATGTGAAAACATATGAGAAAATTAACCGTCCATCATATGTCATGGCTGTTCGTACAAAAATTGGACAAACTATCCATGACGATTTTGTACAGCTCTCAAATAACTTGAAACATAACATATTATATTAAAACAAATAATATGACACAAAACATTTAGGTTTAGCATTAAAGTACCTGATCAGGTTGAAGAAGGTCAAGATTTATCTGCAAACATACTTCTACCCATCAACTGTAATATATATGCATGTGCATATCTCGTGACAATGTCTTCATCTGCATCGTCATCCAATCCTAGAATTTTTTTCCTTAGCCATGTTAGACTTAATCTTGAGTCTTTGATTTGTTTAGCAAGTGGGGTCACACCGAGTAACATTTGACAAACATACAAGGGCCAAATGTCCAAAATAAGAAGATAGAATGACATGTTCTTCGGTAGGTGTGCACTGTACTCTCCATTCAACAAGTGTTCGACGATTGGTATGTTTAACGGCGTACAACCATCGAGGCAATAGTTTATAGGACTCATCTCAATCGCCGAACACTTTAGTCAATGTTTTTCTTTTTTCATCCCACGCCCTAAGGTAAGAAACATGGTATCCAAATTTTGCGTTGTAGATGTCCTACACTGATCGACAGTTTCTCTAACGGATTCACAAAACTCTCGGTGCAATCATCGATGAATTTAACCCAATTCTATTATTAAGAATATTTTGAAGTCACAATGCTTTGGGTTATGAAGAAGAAGAGTTATGAAGTCAGAATGCTAAAATCTCTTCTCAAAAAATGTTACATGCTTTGGGTTTATTATGTTTCTCAAAATAACAACCAAACTACAATTGGGTGTACACAATTTTGATAACCACTTCCTCCCATTTTCTGAATAAACAACACTTACAAAACAAAAATAATTATATATTTCAAGAAAGAAGAAGAAGCCACAAAAATTAGTGAACTCATCTTCATCTTCCATCTTCAGAAATCTTCATCCATTCTAAACTCATGAATTCCTCCATTTCCATTTAGATTTGACATCACAGATGCCTTTTGATATTCAAAATTTGACATTCACAGATGCCTAACAGTCGGGGTTAGGGGGGAGAGGCTCATCGAGAATTTTAGCGAATTTGTTTTTCGGAATTTTGCTAGTTCCAGAATCATGATCAATTCTGTAATATTTGACAATAAAGTTTAAAAATTTGATAGGTAGCAGTAAGGGGAAAGAAGTTTAGTTTTTTCTATTTTAAAAATTAATAAATACTTGGTTTTTTATTGTATTTAATGAGTGAGAAGATAAAGTAATTTTACATCTATTCCACCTTACTCTCATTCTTAAGCCGTCCAAACAAAAATAGTTTTTTATTTCGTTTTTTTATTTTTTACAACAAACCCTTATTATTGAAAACTTACCACTTCAGATATTGGTCTTATAGGGTTTTCAAAAACTCACTTTCTATTATTAAAAATTGAATTCAGTTTTATTCTTAGTGCCTGAATTTTCAAAACGGACATTAAAAAATTTCAGATATACATTTAATATCTTTGTATGTTTCACACAATTTCACTGTTTAAAATTCAAGATATTATTATCTTTGTTTAATACCCTGAAAAAGTATGAAATTTTTATACCTGGGAGATTACAAGAAAAAATATAGCTTAATTCGTTGATAAATTAATATAAATTATTTAGTACTAATAAATTTAATTAATTATTAAATATAAATATACACATTAATTTCTTCTTTTAGTTGTACAATTAGCCACCTCTATGTGCAACTGTTCCATCTCTCATCCCAGATGGCCCTTGAGGACGCCCATAACCGACCTTGATCCCAGATGACTGCAATATTCAATAAAATCAGTTGAATAGTAAAACTCAACCTTTGTTCTTCATGGTTGCAATATGTTCTTAAAACAGAAACTACGCTAACAGTAGTTTAAGCTCAGCAACAAAAAAAAAAAAATGGAAATAGATATTTCAAAGAAAGAATAAAGAACATCCCAACAAGATGGAACACCCACAATGCAAAAATACCATAACAAAAAACCCCAATCCAAAAGGACCAAATCTAGAGGATAACTACAAAATGTCTTGGCCAATAATGTCCAAACCATAAAACCACATCACAAAATCTCTCAACCACTTAAAAGAATCTTCTATTCCTCTCTAACCACAACCC
This sequence comes from Cucumis cinereus, assembly GCA_037974625.1. Classification (NCBI taxonomy): domain Eukaryota; kingdom Viridiplantae; phylum Streptophyta; class Magnoliopsida; order Cucurbitales; family Cucurbitaceae; genus Cucumis; species Cucumis cinereus. The sequence continues at coordinate 15,268,421 of JBBPDJ010000020.1, forward strand.
CCAAAAATAACAGCAAAGAATGAAAATTGTCCATAAATGCCTAACCTTTTTGATAATCATAGGTGATCACACCAACTTATGCTCGGCTCTAACTAATCTCTTGAGATAAAAATCTAATGCTAAAATATTCTAGAAAAATCGCTAAACTATGGCCCTTTCCTAATTTTTCGCATCCCAGTGCCATTAGTTTGTATTACAATCTACTGCAGTCATATGAATGCCCATAATGTCAGATAATTGTCAAGTAAGCAATATCGCAATGCAGAATGGGTAGGTGACATTTGCAATCAATAATCTACATTTTTACCAGTAAAGATAGACCCGGTTTACCTCATTGGATACATCAAAGACACCAGCTTGAATATTTTGGAGTATTTTAGCTTCAGTTTTGTTGAATGCCTGCAAAATCAAAGATCAAGGTGAACTACAGCACAGTTTGCATTTTTAGAACAAGCACAGGCCATATAAAACAAAATCGACCTCCTCAACATTTTGGGCTGTTCTAGCAGATGCCTCTAAGAATAAGAGTCCATTTTCTTTTGCAAATTGTTCTCCCTCTTCCTTGCTTACTGCTCTTCGATGAGCGAGATCAGCCTTGTTTCCTACAAGCATAACCGACATGTTGGGATTTGCATGCTGCCGAGCATCTTCCAACCAGCTCGCCAAGTGATCCCTAAAGTTTCCCTCCTGTTAACAAAACCATGGGATGATCTCAGATTTCTCAAAACAAGGGGGAAAGAAAATGCAACTGCAAGTGCAAGGGGATATTATTGAAGATTGGTTCCAGCCACACGGTAAATAAAAATTGGTCAATCATAAGAAAACTAGCTTTACAGATTTGAACAATGATGGTTGCAAAGCAAACATCCCAAAGTTCAATGCAAGGAAATATAGCAAATAATCAGAAAGAAGAGACAATTTTGAGACAATAAGAAAAGTTAATCTCATCCATCCATCAGACTCACCTGGTAATGTCATAAACTAAAAGAGCACCAGCTGCCCCTCTGTAGTAAGATCTTGTAATTGATCTGAATGATTCTTGCCCAGCCTGCAATAAAGTAAAATGTCACTTGCTTATCTACCCAAAAGGAGAAAAATTATCTATTTTCACCATTGCCAGTAAAGAATCTACTTTCCAATGTTTAGCAAACATAAGGCACTGTTTGCAGGTGTTTTGAAAGGGAAAAAATTGTGTGTGTGTGTGTGTGTGTGTTTTTTTTTATTTCCTTTTGAACAAAAATTCATGGAAATCTATATTTGGATAATTGTTTGATCATGGCTAGTGAATAATGATTTCGAGAGTACAACTTTCATTCTCATGAATTATGCAATGACAGTTCTTGAAAATTGTTTCGACAGAGGAAGTAAAAGGTTATTTTCTAAAGAGCTTCCGAGCAGATGCTAATGGCTTGCCATGTTTATCTTTAAGATTATTTCGAAGAACTTTTAGATAAGTTGTGAAAGTAAACATTATTGTAAGTTTGTAACATTCAAATTGCCGTTCATATATCCATTGCTTCCTATGAAAATTCATTTATTACAAGAATGAAAGTATTTGATATGATACTGGGAACAGTACATAGAAAGCAACAAACTAATGCTTCATAATTCATAACAAATAAAGGGTAGTATAGACCAGAGCAAAACAAGAAATATTGTCAGTAAGAAAATGCTTCATAATCCACAGTGAAATCATTTTGATTTATGAAGAAACCAACTTCTATTGTCAGGAACGAAACAATACAAAAGATTGATCTCAGCAGTCCCATAACTGAAGAAAAAAACTCATGAAAACCAATATTCATCTGAAATTGTTCATGATTTAAAGAATCTTACAGTTCTCTGTATTACCACTAGTATAATATTATATACAAAAGAAATTGAAATCTAAAAAAGCCAAAGGGAATAAGAAGTGAGAAAAAACCCAAACCATCAAACATTTTTCTCTTTTTTTTTTTTACAATCAAATCTAGTCGTTAAATACCTGAGCTACACAGATGGATGGAAAGAAGAAGAACCCACAAAAATTATTGTTCAAAAATCTTCATCCATCCTAAACTCATGAATTCCTCCATTTCCATTTAGATTTGACATCACAGATGCCTTTTGATATTCCCCAACTCTCTTCTCAAAAAAATTAGTCTTCCCCTGCAACGAAATCAACTCCATCCAGTCAAATGGGTTTTGAACATGGTATATTTTCTCATACCCTAATGCTCCAACCAATCTATCCGCCACAAACTCAATGTATTGACTCATCAGATCTCCATTCATTCCGACCAGAGCCACCGGCAAAGCCTCACAAACGAATTCCCTCTCTATATCCACGGCCTCCCTGACAATCTCCCTCACTCGATTCTTACTCAGTTTCTTCCTCAACAATGAATACAACAAGCAAGCAAAATCACAATGAAGCCCTTCATCTCTTGAAATCAACTCGTTTGAGAAGGTTAATCCAGGCATCAACCCACGTTTCTTCAACCAGAATATAGAGCAGAAACTACCAGAGAAGAAAATTCCTTCGACACAAGCAAATGCCAAAATCCTCTCCGCAAAAGAATCCGTGCTCTCAATCCACTTCAACGCCCAATCCGCCTTCTTCTTGACGCATGGAACAGTGTCAATTGCACGAAATAAACGAAACTTCTCATTGGAATCTTTGATATAAGTTTCCAAGAGAAGACTGTACATCTCAGAGTGAATATTTTCTATGGCAATTTGGAATCCATAGAAGGCTCTCGCTTCAGCGACTTGGACTTCTTTCATAAACCGTCCAGCAAGGTTCTCGAGGACGATACCATCAGACGCAGCAAAGAAGGCAAGGACGTGACTGATGAAGTGTTTCTCGTCCGAAGTTAAGGATTCCCAATGGGGAATGTCCTGTGAGAGATCGACCTCTTCGGCGGTCCAGAAGGAAGCTTCTGCTTTCTTGTACATCTCCCAGACTTGGGGATATTGAATTGGGAACATACAGAAGCGATCGGGATTAGGGGCGAGTAAAGGCTCATCGGTAATGGCAGGCATGGTGGTGGTAGGAAATTGGAAGAGGGAAATTAAGGGTTACGGGGTTACTGAGAGTTCTGGCGTGGGATTTTTGATGGTGGAAGAAGGAGAGGAGAAGTAGGGTTTTTATAGAAGGAAATTGATGGTGGAGGAAGCAGAGGAGAACTAGGAATCTAAATTTTAACACTAAAACTTGGAGGGATTTTTAAATTTTTTAAAATAAAGTTTCAAAACTTTTTAATTTTTTTTTTTTTTTTTTTTTTGAATTTCGAAAATGATAAAGTAAAAACGGATTTCGGAAAGAAATATAAATATCAACCTTTTTATAATTATATCAATTTAGGGTATTGCATCCATTTACAATGTAAGACAATTTTATTTTATTTTTTTTTTTAAAAAACATTAAACAATTGAATTTAAATACAAAATTGATGTAACAAGAGGGGTTGGAAAAACAATCATATTTTTTAAGTTTTCAAAGTTTTGAAAACTAAAAAATAATAATAATAATTAAAAAACTTGTTTTTGTTTTTAGAATTTGTCCAAAAATTTAAATATTTCTTTAATAAAAATGAAAATCAAAGCCCTAATAATTATGCATTCAAATTTGTAATAATTTTATTTGTTAATGGAGGTTGTGCCGATCCTAAAACTTGGTAGATTTTTTTTTTTCTCTTGTATATAAATTCTCACAAAAATAGTATAACTAACCATATAAATAAGGATATTATTTAGGTGAATCTAGGACTACACCTATTTTTGTACATTCTAATCATAAATTGACACATGATAAATTCTTTTAACTTATTTTTAGAATATTTTAATTGTGTGTGATGATAGTGGGATGCATACGTACAAATGTAAGTACTTAACACTTTTGATTGATTGCTGCAGATAATACCGGTGGCTTTGAGTGACGTGTTTTTTCCCTTACACGCGATTTTATTGATCTTCGTCATCATAGTTCAAATTGTATTCTTTGAAGTTGGTGGTTTGTTCTCTTTTCTTGAGAGTGTTTGGGTGAAGGAGTTGGGAAGTAGAGAGTTGAGAAGTAAACATAGCTGTGAACTTCACTCCTTGTTTTGTCTAAGGAGTTTGTGGATCTCACAACTAAAAAGCATGAACTCTCCAGATTTCGCAACTTCAATATTTGTCTCAAACCAGCTATGCTTATACTTGGGTAACTCTGTTTGATTGTAATGATTGGATTTGGATTTTGGTGCAGCGTGGCAATCAGAAGGTCTAGAAGGCAGCCATCGGCGTCATCGTGTCGGTATGGTTCTTCGCAGCAGCTTGCGTTTTGATAGCTATCCCAACCCATTCATGGCTTTGGCTCGTCTCCATGTTCAAGTAAAACCCATTTGCCCAAATTATCCCTAAAAGTCGTCTTTAATAATTCACCTAAGAATAGTTGTGGAATGTTTTATATTGCAGTTCAATTCAAGTTTTTATGACAATCATCAAATGCTCTCCTCAGGTTTGACTTTCTGTTCTGCCTAGTGCAAGTTAGACTCACTAAACCACACATTTAATTTTACTTCCCCATTGTTGTATTATATTTTAAATGGAAGTCCCTAATGTTTTAAAGTACATGCACTTATGAACTTATGCCGAAAGAGTACAATGGGATTCAACATTGATCAAATAGTCCTTGACCTCACTCGAGGAGTAGCAACTTTAGTTCAAATGAGCGTCCAGTCAATTGACCAAGGTCATCGTCTATTACTTCTCTGCTTTAGTTTATATCTAAACACTTTTGGTTGGATGTACTTTCATATTATTAGACTAGACGGTTTAGTCATTCAAGTTTAGCATATAACAGTGCAGCTTTTATAGTTTAGATTTTGCAATGACTTAAACCCTGTTTGATATCGATTTTATTGTTATAGTTTTTGAAAACATTAGCCGACGATGAATAATAATAAAACTAAGAAACTTAGAGGTGAGAGTGGTATTTGTAAGCATATCTTTCAAAAACTAAAAATAAGGAACCAATAAGTTATCAAATAGGACCTTAATTTTTAAACTTTAGTTTGTAGTGATTTAGATGGTTAAGATTCTGTAACGATTCAATCATTGAAGTATTTATCTCTTACTATTAATCAATCAACATGTATAACAAATTCTTCCTCGACTGAATTTTTTAAGGTAGGAACTAAATTGATAGCAAATTTAGACTTCATATGCAAGTCCATTGCACATTGACCTCTGATTCTTAACAGGTTCTTGGGTGGACTTTTTTGGAAATATTGGGAAGCCCTTGTTAGCTTTGGTATGGTCTCTCTCACAAAAAGTCTTACAAAAGTCCTAATTCTAATTGTATTTTTTTTAATATATGATTTATGAGCCACCGCTAATAGCTAGCTCATTTGGATTGACTTTCTTAGTGTCTAAAAGCACTTTTCTTGGACTTATAAACACTTATTTAAACATTTTGAAAGCCAATCCAAACATGTTCCAAGTCATTTAGATTTTTTTTTCTTTTTTTGAGTAATTTGAGTAAGCAATATTTGGTCACTACACCTATTTGTATACACTATGCTCGCAGGTCTCTATAGCGTTTGATCTGATTTTCATCTATCAACATTATGTAATATATCATACAAAGGCATCAAAGGTTTCATTTGAACTTGACCCCGAAAGCATTGAGCCATTGATTAAGGACTCTGTAATCACTTGCAAAGGCAAGGGATTGTTGCCCCAACCTATTGATCCTTGATGGTATTGCTTCCCACCACTTAGCTTCTTTTTGTGCCAAGAGGTATACAAGTGACATATGTGTACCCTAGTAAATTCTACTTCGTCGTCGTATTTTTCACTTCGGTTCATATTGGTTTCTGTAATATTTAAAACCATTCATTTTGGTCTCTTAAAAAAATATCAAATTGAATTATATTTGAAAAAAAATGTATTCATATCATGCAATCATGTAAATTAATTTTGTGTTTATATCGAAGGGATGAGAGCCCTCGCGCAGATGGAGACTTACGGGACTATTGCTAAAATTTAATTAGAAAAATAAAAATACTAATACATTGGCAAAATTATAATACAGAAACAATTACTGTAAAAGTAATATTAAAGGTCAAGCATGTTTTTTAAAATAAAATAAAATTACAGAGAAGAAATTGAAATTCATTTTCTTTGTCACTCTTAATTCTACCAAATACCAATGTTGTAGCGCGCCACCACTTGGAACCTCTCCTCCCCTCTCACCAATGAGGTTAGGTTTGTGGGAACCTTGAGTTTTTAGTGGAAAAGTAGAGAGAAAAAAAGAGGAAAATTCTTTATTCCAACCTCTCTTCTTCTTCTTTTTTTTTTGTATGTTTTTGTTGTGTTTATTAAAACACCGAAAAGAACTATGTATAATCTTATTTTGTTATAGTATAAGAAAATGCGATTAGCGAGTACGTAGGTGAATCTCACGTTTTCCACAGTTATTTAATTTCAATCAAATAAAAAATAAATTAATAATTAATTAAATCATATCTCATTAATATTCCATGAATCCCTCGTATCCTTTAGTTTTATTTTAATTAAATCAAATTTAATTAAACTAAACCATTAATTAATTTTGCAATTAATTAATTACTAAATTAAATATCTTATATTTAGGGTTTAGGGATTAAATATCTAATATTTAATTTAATTCTGATTTGAATATAATATTCTCTCACAACCTATAGTTTAATGTGTATCATATACGTATTAAATCTAATTTATACTTTTAACATGAATCTAATTCACATTAAATAAATATTTAAACTCATTCAAATATTTTATTATCTCATTAACTAATTTTGAATCACATCAAATATAAAATTTATATTATAAAGTTTAATTAAAATATAAACTTTATATTATAATGTATAACCATACATTATATTAATTTTCTAAGCTAGATATATTAACTTCATTACCCTTTACGAGTTAGAAAAGAGATTTTATGGATATACAAATCAGAAGCTACAACGATATGAGATAATTGTTGGATTTTATGTTCTAAAACTCGTAGATAGTAAATGTAAATCGTTGACCATTATTAATAAACATTTATTATTTCAATTTCAACGAATAGAAATTGATTATTTTTGTCTAATTAACTCAAATCCAATAAACTAACATCCTAAGCTGTTTTATGAGTCTTGAATAGTAT
>JBBPDJ010000020.1:15275679-15327472 GCA_037974625.1 Cucumis cinereus
AGAGATATTCATTTAAATATGATTTAAATGAAATATTAATTAAATATGATTTAATTAATTTAATTTAATTAATTAATATTAATATTAATTTAATTTAATTTTAATTAAATAAATCCCTTATGAGAGTTATTTTTTTTGGAACGTGGATGATCCCATGTTTTCTCAAATATCTCTCTAACCTCCTCTTCTTCATCCTAGAGGGGCTGAAGAGAGGAGTAGCAGAATGGTTATGCGTAAGTGATTTTTCTGAGTAACCTACGAATTGCACGAAGTCTACAGAGAGAAAGGAAAAAAATTTCCAAATTGGTTCCCACAAGCCAAACCTCATTTACTTAGAAGAGGTCCCAATTGGTGGTGGCTACAATTTGGAGTTTAATAGAATTCAGAGACTGTAACCAAAGTGAGTTTTTTCTAAAGTTATTCGTGAATTACGAAATGAAAGTTCTTGAAAATTGTTTCGACAGCGGAAGTCAAAGGTTATTTTCTAAAGAGCTTCCAAGCAGATGCTAATGGCTTGCCATTTTTATCTTTAAGATTATTTTGAAGAACTTTTAGATAAGTTCTAAAAGTAAAGATTATTGTAAGTTTGTAACATTCAAATTGTCATTTATACATCCATTGCTTCCTAAGAAAATTCATTTGTTACAAGAATGAAAATGTGTGATATGCAAAAACAAATTCTATTAAGAATAGCAAGCTTACTTCCTCCCTTGAGATTGAGGTTGAGGTTTGATTCCACAACCCGCAATTGTTGTATTTAAAATAAGAAAAGGAGGGGGGAAACTTCAAGAAACAAATTGTCAGACATTATAAAAATTCCAAATGGTTAATTGAGAGGAACTCAAGGACACAGACAAACAACCTATACAGATCCTGTTCAAGATAGGTTGTAGTTGGTTAATTGAGAGGAATGTTATATGATAGCTCTACTCCTCACACAGTTAATTGGCCAATCTCAACCTACATTAGGGAATAACAAAGAGTGGCTTGGAAATATGCTATCTGCAAGATTTTCCCCTGGTTGATATAACTAAGGGTAACAATAAAAATTACTCAGTATAAAAGTTGAATCAGAGAAATGCCAGAATTTAAAAGACCTCTGGTAAAGAGTCTTAGAAATGGGCTATTCTTGGCCAGAAGATCATGTGCTTCCCTCCACCCCTCTAATAATCAAGATTATCTTGGGTTCAATGATGGCCAAATCCCTCCTGAAGATGTTGGTGCCAAGGGAGCATGCTCTTGAGAATCTGGTTGTTTGTAGAGTTTCTTGGAAGACTAAGAATGGGTACCCATTTATTTCAAATCTGGTCAAAATCGGGGGCATTTGTTCAGAGTGGCTAGTTCCTTTAGACCTATAGTAGATCATGGAACAAATAGGGTGGGAAGGCCCAACCACCACACTACACATAAAGAAAAAGAATCTACGGCCTTCTATTTGGTCTCTGTCTTCATTTTCAGGGCATTCATATCAACAAAAAGTTATCTTCTCAGATACTTGGAACAGTACATAGAAAGCAACAAACTAATCTGATGGTCGTCTTTTCCTTTCTTGCTCTAATGACACAGATGAGTGGAAAGATACCGTGTCCCCCATAATTCATAACAAATAAAGGGTAGTATAGACCAGAGCAAAACAAGAAATATTGTCAGTAAGAAAATGCTTCATAATCCAAAGTGAAATCATTTTGATTTATGAAGAAACTAACTTCTATTGACAGGAACGAAACAATACACAGGGGAGACAATGAACCAAGCCAAGGTCCAAATCTCCTCCAAAGCTTAATAAATCTCTAAAACCCCTCCTATTCCTCGCAGGTCGACGTTCCATGAGAATACAAAGAAAGCAGAGTGCCAAAAAGGCATCAATCAATCTCAAAAGGAGGATGAAATAAAACCTCCTCTTCCATAGCCCTGTACAATCTGTTACAAGCAATATGACTGACCACATAAAGCCTCCAAAATTATGTCCCTAATTAACAGCCTTATACAACAAACTTTCCCACAAAACATGACCCAACATGAAATCAATTGATATCAATACAAGATCATCAACCAACACGATTGAGTTTCTAAAGAAAATTTCTTGGGATCACTTAAAGTTGTTAGTACCACACCAAAAGATTGATCTCAGAAGTCCCATAACTGAAGAGAAAAACTCATGAAAACCAATATTCATCCAGTTCTTGTTACTTTCTCAAATTCGGTATTACCACTAATATAATATTATATACAAAGAAATTAAAATCTAAAAAAGCCAAAGGGAATAAGAAGTGAGAAAAACCCAAACCATATAACATTTTTCTTTTTTGATCTGAAATTTAACCAAACATAATCAAATCTAGTCCTTAAATAATGAGTTACAGGGATGAGAATTACAAGAAAGAAGAAGAACCCACAAATATTATTCTACACAGTGAACTCATCTTCATCTTCCATCTTCAGAAATCTTCATCCATCCTAAACTCATGAATTCCTCCATTTCCATTTAGATTTGACATCACAGATGCCTTTTGATATTCCCCAACTCTTTTCTCAAAGAAATTAGTCTTCCCTTGCAACGAAATTAATTCCATCCAGTCAAATGGATTTTGAACATTGTATATTTTCTCATACCCTAATGCTCCAACCAATCTATCCGCCACAAATTCAATGTATTGACTCATCAGATCTCCATTCATTCCAACCAGAGCCACCGGCAAAGCCTCACAAACAAATTCCCTCTCTATATCCACCGCCTCCCTAACAATCTCTCTCACTCGATTCTCACTCAATTTCTTCCTCAACAATGAATACAACAAACAAGCAAAATCACAATGAAGCCCTTCATCTCTTGAAATCAACTCGTTTGAGAACGTTAATCCAGGCATCAACCCACGTTTTTTCAACCAAAAAATTGAGCAGAAACTACCTGAGAAGAAAATTCCCTCGACACAAGCAAATGCCAAAATCCTCTCAGCAAACGAGTCGGTGCTCTCAATCCACTTCAATGCCCAATCGGCCTTCTTCTTGACACATGGGACAGTATCAATAGCACGAAATAACATATTCTTCTCATTGGAATCTTTAATGTAAGTTTCGAGGAGAAGACTATACATTTCAGAATGAATATTTTCAATAGCAATTTGAAACCCATAAAAGGCTCTGGCTTCAGCGACTTGGACTTCTTTCATGAACCGTCCAGCAAGGTTCTCGAGGACGATACCATCAGAGGCAGCAAAGAAGGCAAGGACGTGAGTTATGAAGTGTTTCTCGTCCGAAGTTAAGGATTCCCAATGGCGAATGTCTTGTGAGAGATCGACCTCTTCGGCAGTCCAGAAGGAGGCTTCAGCTTTCTTGTACATCTCCCAGATTTGGGGATATTGAATTGGAAACATACAGAAGCGATCGGGGTTAGGGGCGAGGAGAGGCTCATCGGGAAAAGCAGGCATAGTGGTGGTAGGAAATTGGAAGAGGGGATTAAGGGTTCCGGGGGTATTGACTATTGAGGGTTCTGACGCGATATTGGGGATTGTTTGATGGTGTAGGAAGGATAGGAGAAGTAGGGTTTTTATAGAATGAAATTGGGGATAGGATTTTGAAAAATAGCGGGTGATTTAAATTTTAAATCTAAATTTTAGCGAATTTTATTTTGGAATTTTGCGGGGTTTCGTATCAAAGAAGGATGATCAATTCTGTGGATTTTATTTTTATTATTTTAATTCCTCAACTAATATTTGGAGGGATTTTGGAATTTTTTTTAAATAAAGTTTCAAAACTTCTAAAAAAAATTATTTGAATTTCGAAAATGGATAAAATAAAAATTGATTTGGGAAAGAAATATAAATATTAACCTTTTTATAATTATATCAATTCAGGGTATTTCATCAACTTAGACAAAAAATTAAAAAAAATATATATATATATAGTTTTGCAATTATTCATTTAATTTTATAGGGAAAAAAAGTTTAGTTTTTTCTTTTTTTGGTAATAATAATAAATAGTCTGTATTTTTTATTGTATTTAATGAGTGAGGAGATAAAGCAATTTTACATTTATCCCAATTTACTCTCATTTTTAAGCCGTACAAACAAAATTAGTTTTTTCTTCTTTTTTTTACAACAAACCCTAATTAATGAAAACTTACCACTTCAAATATTGTCAAAAACTCACTTTCTATTATTAAAAGTTGAATTTAGTTGTATACTTTAATTTTCAAAACGCACATTAGAAAATTTTAAATAAATATTTAATATTCTTTTTTTTTTGTTTCATATAATTTCACTCTTTAAAACTCAGGATATTATTATCTCGTATTAATATTTTTGAAAAGTATGAAATTTTTTTGTCTAAGAGATAAACAAAAAAAAATATAGCTTATTAGTTGATAAATTAATATAAATTATTTTATTACTATTAATTTTAATTAATTATTAAATATAAATATATTATTTATTCTTAATAAATTTCAACTAATACTTTTATTAATATTTTATGCTATCTTAACTATTTAATATAAATTATTATTGTTAATTATTAATCTTCTAATTAATTTATATTAATTTAATTATATTTAATAATTAATTTAAATATGTTTAGTTAAAATGTACTTTTTTTATTTCTATTTTATTAACTAAGCAACCAATTAACATAACAATAAACTATTACATGTTAAATTTAATTAATCTCAAGCATTTAGTTAAGTAATTTTGTTTTTATTTTTTACAAATTATTGAATTGAATATAAATATTTAACTTTTAGACGTTAAATTATCTCATACATTTAAATCCCAAACATTTCATACCTATATCCATGAAATAATATTTGCGATCCAAACGAACTCTAAATATTATTTAATTTTATTTGTATTTTATGATATATTTAACATATGTACTTTTTGTTTCGTTTCATTTAAGTGATTTGGTTTTAATAGTATATTTTATGCTATATACTTTCAACAATATTTTAATTGAAATTGGTTAAATTGTAGTTTGTTTTCACAATTTATGAGAATTTGTTTTACTTTTTTGAAAGAAAATTAAGAATAAATTAATTTTTACGGACAAATTTGAAGGTAGATTGAAAATATATAAACTAAAAACTAGACATTTGAGAATGCATGCGACCAAAATGGAATGAATAAGATAACAAATTAAGGAAACAAAAAAATGAAATTTTGAATATAAGAATTTGGAGGGAAATTTTGAGAAATTTGATTGAAAAATGTTTAGATTTTATGGCGGGAAGGAAACTGAAGTCATTTTGTTTTTATAATTCAATTTCTGCCCCCCACCTTCCCCTTCCCGCTCTCACTTTATCTTCTTTTTCTTTAAAAAATAATACTTTCTACAAAATTTTAATTTAATTTTATCACATTTTGCATTTAATAAATCCATTCTGTACTTATATACCCATTATTATTATATATAAAGGTTTTTGCTATTTTATTCGGTTGGGTGTGTTTGGGCCATTGGTGGCCCAATGACCAAAAAGGTTTTGGGCTTTGTTATGGACCGTCCAGTCCTTTACAATATCAGATTGTTGTTGAGGTAAATAACGCAGTTTATCATAATTAAGGATGTTGGATCCAACTCCACATGTGCATTTACACCTTCTCCATTGTATTTGATAATTTAGAGGTGCAATTGTTACAACCACCATAGTTCAAGATATACATTATATTGATAAACAACTAATATCCAAAATATTAAATATATAATAAATAGCGTGAAAGTTATTGGACAAAGACACAACCCATTCCCATATCTTCTGAAAAAGGAAAAGCAAAGTCTGAATATCAACAAAATGCTAGAGCAAAAGCAGATTCATATGGATGAACACAACATCTAATCAAATGTACAAACTAATTGCTATGAGACTCAAGTAGAAAAGAATTAGTTTGGGAAATAGACTTCTGAGTTATGTTCAGACACTGTACATTGTACATTCAAATGCTTATAGAAGAGGGATACACAAGAAACTTAATCATGGTTGGGTTGCACAAAATGGTTCTTCATCATATACACATTACTTTCTTCTTTTAGTTTTACAATTAGCCACAGCACCCACCTCTCTGTGCAACTGTTCCATCTCTCCCCCCAGATGGCCCTTGAGGACGCCCGTAACCGACCTTGATCCCAGATGACTGCAATATTCAATAAAATCAGTTGTATTGTAAAACTCAACTTTTGTTCTTCATGGTTGCAATATGTTCTTAAACAGAAACTACGCTAACAGTAGTTTAAGCTCAGGAAACAAAAAAAATGGAAATAGATATTTCAATGAAAGAATACAGAACAAAAACCCCCAATCCAAAAAGACCAAATCTAGATGATAACTACAAAATGTCTTGGCCAATAATGTCCAAACCAAAAAACCTAATCAGAGACCACATCACAAAATCCCTCAAGCACTTAAAACAATCTTCTATACCTCTCTAACCACAAACCCCAAAAATAACAGCAAAGAATGAAAATTGTCCATAAATGCCTAACTCTTTTGATAATCATAGGCGACCACACCAACTTATGCACGGCTTTAACTAATCTCTTGAGATAAAAATCTAATGCTAAAATATTCTAGAAAAATCGCTTAACTATGGCCCTTTCCTAATTTTTCGCAACCCAATGCCATTAGTTTGTATTGCGATCTACTGCAGTCATATGAATGCCCATAATGCCAAATAATTGTCAAGTAAGCAATATCGCAATGATGGGTAGGTGATATTTGCAATCAATAATCTACATTTTTACCAGAAAAGATAGACCCAATTTACCTCATTGGATACATCAAAGACACCTTCTTGAATATTTTGAAGTATTTTAGCTGCAGTTTTTATGAATGCCTGCAAAATCAAAGATCAAGGTGAACCACAGCACAGTTTGCATTTTTAGAAGAAGCACATGCCATATAAAACAAAATTGACCTCCTCAACATTTTGTGCTGTTCTAGCAGATGCCTCTAAGAATAAGAGTCCATTTTCTTTTGCAAATTGTTCTCCCTCTTCCTTGCTTACAGCTCTTCGATGAGCGAGATCAGCCTTGTTTCCTACAAGCATAATCGACATATTGGGATTTGCATGCTGCCGAGCATCTTCCAACCAGCTCGCCAAGTGATTGAAAGTTTCCCTCCTGTTAACAAAACCATGGGATGATCTCAGATTCTCAGATTTCTCAAAACAAGGGGGAAAGAAAATGCAACTGCAAGTGCAAGGGGATATTATTGAAGATTGGTTGTAGCCACATGGTAAATAAAAATTGGTCAATCATAAGAAAACTAGCTTTACAGATTTGAACAATGATGGTTGCAAAGAAAACATCCCAAAGTTCAATGCAAGGAAACATAGCTAATAATAAGAAAGAAGAGACAATTTTGAGACAAAAAGAAAAGTTAATCTCATCCATCCATCAGACTCACCTGGTAATGTCATATACTAAAAGAGCACCAGCTGCCCCTCTGTAGTAAGATCTTGTAATTGATCTGAATGATTCTTGCCCAGCCTGCAATAAAGTAAAATGCCATTTGCTTATCTACCCAAAAGGAAGAGGAGTTCTCTACAAGGAGAAACATTATCTATTTTCACCATTGCCAGTAAAGCATCTACTTTCCGATGTTTAGAAAACATAAGGCACCGTTTGGCAGGTGTTTTGAAAGGGAAAAAAATTGTGTTTTTTTTTTTCCTTTTGAACAAAAATTCATGGAAATCTATATTTGGATAACTGTTTAATCATGGCTAGCGAATAATGATTTCAAGAGTATAACTTTCATTCTCATGAATTACGCAATGACAGTTGTTGAAAATTGTTTCGACAGAGAAAGTAAAAGGTTATTTTCTAAACAGCTTCCAAGCAGATGCTAATAGCTAGCCATGTTTATCTTTAAGATTATTTTGAAGAACTTTTAGATAAGTTCTGAAAGTAAACATTACTGTAAGTTTGTAACGTTTAAATTGTCATTCATACATCCATTGCTTCCTGAGAAAATTCAGTTATTACAAGAATGAAAATATGTGATCTGCGGAAACAAATTCTATTAAGAATGGGGAGCTTACTTCCTCCCTTGAGGTCGAGGTTTGATTCCGCAAATCGCAATTATTGTTGTATTTAAAATAAGAAAATGAGGAGGAAAACTTCAAGAAACAAATTGTCAGACATTATAAAAATTCAATTGGTTAATTGAGAGGAACTCAAGGACAGAGACGTACAACCTATAGAACAGATCTTGTTCATGTAAGATCGTAGTTGGTTAATTGAGAGGAAAGTTATATGATAGCTCTACTCCTCACACAGTTAATTGGCCAATCTCAACATACATTAGGGAATAACAAAGAATGGCTTGGAAATATGCTCTCTGCAAGATTCTCCCCTAGTTGGTATAACTAAGGGTAACAATAAAAATTACTCAGTATAAAAGGTGAATCAGAGAAATCTCATAATTTAAAAGACCTCTGGTAAAGAGTCTTAGAAATGGGCTATTCTTAGCCAGAAGATCATTTGCTTCCCTCCATCCCTCTAATAATCAAGATTCTAAGCATCTTAGGTTCTATGATGGCCAAATCCCTCCTTAACATGTTGGTGCCAAGGGGGCATACTTTTGAGAATCTGGTTGTTTGTAGAGTTTCTTGGAAGACTAAGAATGGGTACCCATTTACTTCGAATCTGTTCAAAATCGGGGGCATTTGTTCAGAGTGGCTAGTTCCTATAGACCTATGGTAGATCATGGAACAAATAGGGTGGGAAGGCCCAACCACCACACTACACATAAAGAAAAAAAATCTACGGCCTTCTATTTGGTCTTTGTCTTCATTTTCAGGGCATTCATATCAACAAAAAGTTATCTTCTCAGATACTTGGAACAGTACATAGAAAGCAACAAACTAATCTGATGGTCGTCTTTTCCTTTCTTGCTCTTATGACATAGATGAGTGGAAAGAAAAGGTGTCCCCCATAAGTCATAACCAATAAAGGCTAGTATAGACCAGAGCAAAACAAGAAATATTGTCAGTAAAAAAATGCTTCATAATCCACAGTGAAATCATTTTGATTTATGAAGAAACCAACTTCTATTGACAGGAACTAAACAATAGACAAGGGAGACAATGAACCAAGCCAAGGCCCAAATCTCCTCCAAAGCTCTAAAAATCTCTAAAACCCTTCCTATTCCTCGCAGGTCGATGTTCCATGAGACTACAAAGAAAGCTGGGTGCCAAAAAGGCATCAATCAATCTCAAAAGGAGGATGATATAAAACCTTCTCTTCCATAGCCCTGTATAATCTGTTACAAGCAATATGACTGACCACATAAAGCCTCCAAAAATATGTCCCAAATTAACAGCCTTATGCAACTAACATTCCCACAAAACATGACCCAACATGAAATCAATTGAGATCAATAAAAATCATCTTTTTTGGATAAGAATATCAGTAAAAAATCATCAACCAACACGATTGAGTTTCTAAAGAGAATTTCTTGGGATCACTTAAAGTTGTTAGTACCACACCAAAAGATTGATCTCAGAAGTCCCATAACTGAAGGAAAAAGCTCATGAAAACCAATATTCATCTGAAATTGTTCATGAATTAAAGAATCTTCCAGTTATTGTTACTTTCTCAAATTCTGTATTGCCACTAATATAATATAAATACAAAGGAATTAAAATCTAAAAAAGGCAAAGGGAATAAGAAGTGAGAAAACTCACAGTATCCCATATCTGAAGCTTAATAGGTCGGCCATCGATGGTGACCATGCGAGCACCAAACTCAACGCCAATAGTGAGATCGTGAACAGGCTGAAACCTCTTGTCCGTGAACTGCAAAAGCAAGCAAGATTTGCCAACACCTGTAACCCACAAAAAAAAAAAAAAAAACCCAAATTGAAAACAAACCCAGAAGGAAAACAATGAAAAACAAAGATGGTATGTAAGCAAAACCTGTATCGCCAATGATGATGTACTTGAATAGATAATCGTAAGACATCACTACACAGAGAGAAGAGGAAATGAAGAAAGAGAGAGAAGATGGGGATGCAATGTAATGGAAGAGATGATGGTGGTTGAAGCAAAGTTTTGAAAAGGGAATTTCTTTTCCTGTTGAGTTGAAAGGACACGCTATGTGAAAACGGCCCCGCCAGCGCCAGCGCGGAAGGCCGACGGGAATTTGGTTTTACAGTGAGTTATTTCCTTTCCTTTTTCTTTTTGTTAGGAAGGTTCTGGACATTGTGAGGCCCAATTTGTTGATTGCGTGTGCTCCCATCATTTCATTACAACCATTATTTTATATCAAACTTAGGGCGGTTTGTTCTTTTTAAATTACATATTGATTCATTTCATTATGTTTCTTTTATACAAGCTACTTTGATAATAGGTCTCTTCATACAAGATTTCATAATTGGTAAAATTTGAACTTTGTATAGATTTCAATATAATCTAATTCGTTGTGTTGGAGGTATAAACCAAAACAATAGGATCTCATCTTGGCTCAAGCAAAATTTGTCTACAATCATGGGAAAAATAGATCTACACGGAAGTCTCCTTTAAAATACTTGCCTTAAAATAGATTAACCATTGACTTGCTAATTTAGCTTCCTTGATTGATCTTAGTTTGGAGGCTGAGTGTATGACAGAATTATAGGAAGTCAGAGCATTTGAAAAAATGACTGCCATGTACTTAGATGATGTGAATAAGCAAAGAGTATTCAAGTAATGGAATGAAGGAGACCTTGAGAGCTTACAGCAACCTACAACCAAAAAACTTGGTCCTTTTAAAGTTTTAAGGAAATATGTGTGCTCGAAAGATCAAAGTATTAAAGAAATATGGGTGCTTAAAAGATCAAATTACCTGCTGATTTACATATTAATCCAATTTTTAATGTCGCATATTTGAACAAATATTATGTTCCAAACATGTTCCCTGTTTCTATATAACTCGAGGACGAGTTTCTTTTTCATTTACTGATTCTCTAAATTTTTTTGTAATAGTTGTATTTAATTACTTAATGATTGTGTGGTAACTCTAGGATGTTTGATTCAGTATTTAAACTCAGACTTATCAATTCCTTTAATAACATTATGAGAAATATTTTAAAAAATCAAGTTTTGTTTCCGCATGATACACTATAATAAATCACCAGAGGGTTCGACACCCATACCAAAGGTTAATTACTTTGAAAGGAAAGAAAAATATTTTGCCCAAGAAAGAAAGAAGGAAAAAAAGTTTGAACAGAAAAATATCTGTTGTCCTGTCTGCTAGGCATAGGCCCAACCAATTATGAAAGTAGAAACTGGCCACAAATGAAAACAACTTATCTCTGAATCTCAGTGCTTGAAGTCCCCCAATCCCAAAGCCCGGTTAGTTCAACTTCAAACATATGCTTCATGCTAGCCATTAATATAACCCAGCCATGGCTTCTTGCCAATCCTTGTTCATCTTCAGGCAAAGCCAACCTACCCCGTCCACACCTCCTTTACACTTCAATAACCATTGCCAATCTGAAAGAAAATGGCCAAACAAACCAAGAATCCACAACAGCCGCAGGCAATATCAGACGCCAGGTTCTTACCCCACAAGAAAGAATTAAGCTTAATGCTTACCCAGATCAAGAATTCTACGCTTTTCCGCGCTTCGTAACTCATGTTGATGATGGCTTCATTTCCACATTAACCAATTTGTATCGGGAAAGGCTGCAACCGGGTATTGAAGTCCTTGACTTGATGAGCTCTTGGGTTAGCCATCTCCCGAAAGAAGTTAAGTATAAAAGAGTAGTTGGGCATGGGCTAAATGCTCAAGAACTTGCCAAAAACTCCCAACTTGATTACTTCTTTGTGAAGAATCTTAATGAAGATCAGAAGCTAGAGTTGAAGAGTTGCAGTATTGATGCAGTTGTGTGCACTGTTAGTGTGCAGTATCTTCAACAGCCTGAGAAGGTACTCAATTCCTTTTCATTCTATGTTACTGCATATTATTTCCATATTTTTAGACTAACCAAACAAGAATGAATCAAATCTAGTCAATCCCCGTATAGTGTTAACATTTAAACTTCATCTCATGCCATATTATCTTTTATTCAAAGATGCTCAAAGGTAGTAATATAGCATTTTGCTCATTCTTCTAGGTAAGGATATTAAATTTTCTTCAATTTTAGACACTTGAAAAAAAAAAAAACCTCTCCTTTACCAACATTTTACTCAGGAGGAAGATAAGAATTTTAGAGGGTTGAAAAGTGAGTTTTAAATAGGTTCCAATTCCTCACTGAACCTAAGCTTTCAGCTGGGAGATTATCAAAATCGCACCTTTATGTGACTCCTGTTCTTTTAGTTAGTCTTCCATGTGTACTCTTTCTGGTTTCTCATAGAAGTAGAAAAGCGAAGCAAAACATGAGCCTAACTCATGAGCCTAACTCAGCATTAAAGTATCTACTCTTTCTCGAGGCTGGAGGACCAAACTCCCCATCCCCAAATTTGTCATAAAAAAGTAGAAAATAGATAACCACGGGGACAACAAAAGAAAGAATAACCAACACTTAAACAAATATCCTAAGATCATTTCTACTTCTTGAAAAAATTATAACCTCATGTCTTAACTAAAAAATTATGACATTCTAACTACCTTAAGCATAGTGTAATTTATAAAAATGGAAGACCAAACCAGCAAATATTCATTGCAGGTGTTTGCTGAGGTGTTCAGGGTGCTGAAGCCAGGAGGAGTGTTCATCATCAGCTTTAGCAACAGAATGTTTTATGAGAAAGCTGTGAGTGCATGGAGAGATGGGTCTGCATACAGTAGACTACAATTAGTAGTTCAATATTTCCAATGCGTTGAAGGATTTACAGAACCAGAGATTATTAGAAAGATACCTGCTTCAAGTGGCAATGCAGAACGTAACTCACCATTCAGTTGGGTTCTGAGGTTGCTGGGCTTGTTGTCAGGCTCAGACCCTTTCTATGCTGTGTTAGCTCACAAGAATTTCAAACCTGTATATACAACTGAAAATACTTGATCCTTCCCTTAAGAAAATACATAATTCACCACATCACTCACTGTATTTGTGCAAACATCAGAATAATTTCTTTTAAGAAATGGTCTTAGTGCAACCTACGCTGCCTTACAAAAGATAATGAAAACTCACTAATTTAAAATCCTTATTGGATCTTGAAGTTGGGATTGGGGTGCACGAAGCCTTCTTGAGAGTTATAGAGGATTGGACATGAACATAATGCAAAAAGTAGGCCTTCCAGGCAGGGACCAAAATAAAAAGAAAACGGTACCGTGTTGCTGATTTATACACAAATAAGAAGTCAAAACTGAAGCAAATCCTCTGGAACTATGACCAACACATTTCGTATTTTAGTTCTTAAAAGTTGTAAATGGTACAAAGCTACATGCCGAATCATTTACAATTTCATTTGAATTCTGGAGAATATGGAATTCAATTGAGGGGTACAGAGAGGATTCATCATCCCTTGAAAACGTTGGGACTGCAAATCATTTGAACAAAAAATGTGCTTTTTAGCCTCAAGATCAAATCAAATGTCAAGCGAAGAGATCACCAGCCAGCAGCCACCTGCGAAGCCAGGAAACAAAGAGAGGGGTATTTGAACGTTGTCACAAGAACTCTGAGAGCCTTCAAAACTTCTTTAAAAGAAGAGAAAGGAGGCATTGTCTTTTCCTTGAAAAGA
Source organism: Cucumis cinereus (assembly GCA_037974625.1). NCBI lineage: Eukaryota > Viridiplantae > Streptophyta > Magnoliopsida > Cucurbitales > Cucurbitaceae > Cucumis > Cucumis cinereus. Next base: position 15,289,329 of record JBBPDJ010000020.1, read on the forward strand.
GATTCTTGGACCCACAAAAACAAAAGATGAAGTAATCCATCTCAGATAAGTAGATAGTTGATGAACAGTCATTTTGATGCCAGCTTCTTTGCTTTCTCAATTGCTTCAACATAGTAATACAATCTCCAGAGTGTAGTGTTATTCTGCAAAATAAATAAGTAAATAGACACATATACACACTAAGATTCAGCCTATGTTATTATTCCATGCATATTACTCCGCTGTTTCACTCACCTCTTTATCCAAATCAATATGGATTTCACCAGAAAAATCTGTTTTATCGGTCGTATGTTGGATGACGATTTCTGCAACACGCCTAATATTTTCTGATGGAAGCTCCTGAATCAATTTCTGAAGCTGTTCCCTTTCCTTGAAGGTCATAGGCCTGAAATGAAAGCTGACAGTTAACTAGGCAGATAAAAAAGAAAGTTAATGACTCATTTGGGCCATTCAAAAGTAAATATAGTCTGGAGGAGTTGGTTCCTGGTACCCATTTAATAAAAAAAAAAAACATCCAAGTTGATACTTTTACAAAGTTTCTGAACAGAAAAAAAAAAAAAAAAAAAATTAACAGATTCACCAAATTTTGTATATAATAAAATGAACGAAAGAGGCCACTTAGTGATCGACTCCATTATTCGAGCACAATACATTCTCACAAGAGGAATAAAGGTAAGCTGGCTTCAAAGTTAAATTTATAACATGCTGTGTCACCGCCATGGTATGTCTAAAATTGTCTGTTTTTTCCTCCCTCCCTCTCTCTCTATTTCTCTATCTACAACTAAATGTTATACCTGCAATGTGATAGTACAGAATCAAGAACTTCCTCAAGCTGTTGCTCCATGTGCCCTAGCTGACAAACCATTATTTGATGTTAATTAGCAGTCGAAGTATAAAAAGGGTAGTGTAATAATAGTATTAAAACTGAATATATGATATTGACACTATCCAATTGCATTACATATTACTGAAAACAATTGGATGCGCATGTAATATAAATCAAAGAAAAAAGGGATGAGGGATAATAGAATATTACTGTTCCAGATAGATCATTTGAAAATTCTGTAACTACGTCTTTGATCTGCTCGGTACAATTATCTAGATAAAACTGCAATTCATCATCTATCTGACATGAAAGAAAGAAGGATAAGCAAAAATAATTTAAAAATTTGAAGTCACATGAAAGAAAGAAGGATAAGCAAAAAAAATATAAAAATTTGAAGTCTACAAAAAACTAGACCATTACCATGCACTGTTATGCTTACAAGAAACACTTTAATTGCCTCTAATAAAGAAAAATGAAAAATTACATCAACTTAAAACAAATTTTCTTGATCCACAATTTTCTTCTTTCTTAGCACATAAGACGCATATAGTTTTGTCAAATTTGCTCAAAGCCAGGGATCTTTCCCATTGACAACTAATTAAGTCCAGTAGAGGGGAGGAAGAAAACCATTTTCTTTCTTCTGATTAGTGGAAGATCTGATTAACAAGATGTTGAACAGCATGTCAAATGGTTCCAAAAATTTAAATAGAATGTCAAAAGCATGCAACCCCCCATGCCTGAAATGTCAGTTTTGAATTAAGGTACTAACAATCTAAAGGGAATGAGAGGAACTAAGAAATTGGCATTTGAGAGAAAAATCAACTTGAGCATTTATGGATTGCATACCAAATGACCAAACCATAATTTCATATTAAAACCTACCAGCTTTCTTTGCTTTTGAACACACTATCCTAAGCATTCCTTACTATTGATTTAATGAAAAACATCCTAAAAATTTATTTAAAAACCCAAGACAACATCCATCTTTAGGGTTCTCCCAACAAACTGCTCAATTCTCGTAGTTAAAAATATTTGCACTTTAAACCTCAAAATAAAATGACCAACCTATGACTCTAAAACAAAAAGTATGAATTTCAGCATGAATCTAGATTTCACTTGTTGAGTGAAAGGATATTTAGGGTCATCCAGAAATAATCCATTCACCCAAGGTACTTTACAACTCACAAGAAGATGGAGGAGACACATCAGTTCATTTTCACCATACTGTTAACTACTACTGTAAATCAAAATGCATATGTAGATATCGAGCTTTACCATCATACTAGATCCAAGATTAGCACAATCCTCATGTGCAGATAGGCTGGTTGAAGAGGATAAGGATTTGAGTTTCTTAAAAGGAGCTTGCTCCACATTATTCATAGCCATTTTTTCCACATTTTCCAAGTTCTTTTTCGATCTCAAATATGACTTCAAGCGCTGGGCAGATCGAGCAGGCTCAAACATCTGCAGCACAATAGCAACAATAGTAATTGAAAATCCATTCATTCAATTAACAAACGTTAAAGAAAGAAAGAAAAAGACGAAATTAGCTAGAAAAAGTATTTAGATCTTTGGCACTCCTTTCTTCACACTTTTTTTTTTCTTTCCTTATTCTTTTAATTTTATGAGAAACATAGAATTCTTTCATGATAAGATGGCATTACAAAAGAGGGCAAACTATGTGTCAAAAGGATTGCAAGAAACATTTGTATAGGGCAATAAGAGAAGTAAGACTGTAAGAGCTAAAGAGAGGGTAAAATTTACACCAACACAGTGCTATATATAAGTTATGTGATCAAAGAACTTGTCAAAACACGTGGCCTTGTCATCAAGGATAAAAAGCTCGATGAAGCAAATCCATATAATTTTATTTTTTTTATCAAAAGGATGACCATTGGAAACAACTTCAAGAATACTGATCATATCTATCAAGATAGCAAGATGCCAATTAAATGCTGAGAGAATAATTTTCCAGTTCTGCTTTCATGTATAATGCTTTAGCAACAAGTTTCTATTGGTTTAACAAGTGCTAAATTGAGTTCAAAGCATAACTAAAAAGATGGAGTGTACTCCACAATTCATAACATATTTATTAAATTATCATACAAATAACAATCCCGGAGCTAGGTTGTACTCGACAACCAAAATTTTGTAACCCAAGCATACCTCATTTACTTCTTTCGAAAGAGTAACTACACTCTGCCTGAGCAATGTCTTCAGCTTTTCCTTTTTAAAATGAGACAGCTTGGGTCCTATGCAATCACTAAATGGAGGTGAAGCTCCAGATATCCGTGAATTATGGGGAGGAGAAGGTAGATTATCCTCTTGAGATAACAAATCTATAACTTCCCGTTTGAAGTAACAGAAGGTATCAGGTCCGAGTTTATGTTGGTCAGCTGTATCCAATTGATGGTTTGACATAACAATGCAACACCAGAGGACCGCAAAAGCACACTGCGATAACTTAGCCAACAAAGTTAGAATCCGAGAACTAAACTACACTTCCTTCAAGAAAGAAATCCACAAATTTCAAAGAAGGATAAGTGAAACTCACAAATCCAGAAATCCACAAATCCACAAATTAATACTCATTCAACAAAAAAAATTCAGGAAAACGATGTATGAAGCACTTAAAATGCAACGATTTCTTCAGTGAGTTAACCAGAAACAGGAAGCTACAGGTAAATAGTAATAAAAAGTCCTCGAATACACAAAGGAAAAGAATGAAATCTCAACAACCGGCCACCATATGTTGGCAGAAAGAGGACGAGACTGACGAACTTAAAACCATAAACGAAGAGGAAATTTTCCATTTCAGGAACCAAAGGGATGAAAGTAGAAGTAAGTTTGAATCAAGCAGTTCAAAAATCATTTGAAAATCCAAAAAAGGAAATGTAAAAACGAGAGGGAAGAGAAGATTACGGTAGAGAGAAATGCGGGACGTTGTGAGAGATTGAAGCCCTTCAGATTCAGTGGAAGTGGAAAACTGGAACTAATTGCGCGAATACTTATGCTTATGAGTTGTGAATTTGTAATGTTGAGCGCTTCGCGAGTTTTGAACGACCAATTTATTTATTTATTTATTTATTTATGTTCAATTTTTTTTCTTTGGTCCTTTTGACAATTTAGGGTGATTTAACACTTAAAATAGTTTTGGGTTTAACTTTCATGAAAGCAAGATTTTAGTCTCTAAGGATATTCTTAATGGTTTATATGGTATATATTTAAGTTTTTTTTTTTATTTTGAAAAAAAAAAACAATTTAGGGTTTCTAGTTAAAAGAGTTAAAAGAACAACTGTTTTCACTTCTTATCTAAGATATTATTAGAATACAAAGAACAATTCTAAGAAGATGTCGAAGTTGAAATAACATAAACATATTTGTTTTTTTCTCTCTCTCTCTAAAGATGCAACAAAAATGAGAAATATTAACAGAGTTTACAACAAAAATAATGTTTTCAATTAGAACTCTAATATTCTCGGAAGAGCTTTCCTTTCTATTCAACATATAAATAACTTCTAGCATCAAATTCTACCTCAAATGGGGACTTGGTCTCGAATTACTCACACTCGATCGTAAAAAGATCTCCCAAAACAACTTTGGCCTCAAGCATACTAACACTTCAACCTTTGCTAATACTCTTGCAACCCCCTAGGATCGATCACCCCATCATGATCGTGATCAATCCACCCAACCTACCCAAACCTTTCTCTTTAGACCAGGTCTCATCAACATTAAACTTCTAGCTACCCACCTTCAGTAGAGACTAATAAAGATAGACATTGTAGGGAGGGGAAAGGATTGATGGTGAGGGAACACAAACACCCTACAACCCTCTACTCTCACCCACAAGAACCTGAAATATGGGGTGATCATCAATCGGACGATGTTGGTTTTAGGCTCAAACTGGTGGCGATGAACACTGTTTCGATGTTCATCGGTTGACATTTGACAGTTTGGACGAAGATTGTGACATCGACCGACTAATTGATCAGCCAACCGATCAATTTTTTCAGTTTACATCTCCGCCAAGTTAGCTATGTGGCGATCTAAGAGTTGTCGAGGATTTCGATCTGACCAAATATTTGTTCCATTTTCTACACTAATTTTGTAGTATTAGAGTAGTATCAGGTAGATCCATGAAGAACCGTCAATAATCCTTTTGAATCACTCAATGCTAAGTAACCAATGGGGGTTTAATGAACCGACGAATCGAAAACTGATAAAAGTATTGCAAGGACACAAGATCAAACAAGAATTAAGTCTGAGTTATCAATTGAACAAATCCTAACTTGGGGTAGATTGGGATGACTCTTAATTTGTCACAATTGCTTACAATCTAATCAATTTAATTTAGTCAGTCATTTATAGAAAAGTTAGAAGGACGTCCTTAATATCAAATCAGTCATTATGTAAAGTGAAAAAACCTTACAAACATGCAAATCGATAAGTCTTAAGTTCTAGGGCAATGCTAAGATGAACTAATTAACTTGGAACAACCTAATTTAAATGTTTGACGTGAATCTCTTCTAAGCTAGATAAATGGATGTTATTAATTGAAAAAGCCAAATAAATAAACAACCCTATCGCCATTGATATGGATCGGGACCTAAGAGTTACATTAGTGAAATTTATTATTTTAAATTAATTCCTAACATTTTTATTTTAGAGGTATTTGTTGTATTTGAATAACGTTTTTATTTCCATTTGACCAATTGAGTTTAAATAGGAAAACATGAATCTTTAGACAAAGAAAGTGTGTGGATTTAGTTAAAGTGACTGAGGGTGGACATAGATCACTAGGTTGTTTTAAGATTAATACACACTTACAAGTAAAAGAAAACGAGAATCGAACATATTGAGTTAGCACATATGACCTCCAACTAATTCGATGTTTTGCACTATATTGGAAGAGTGTGAAATAAGTTTTCTCAGTAAGAACACAAGGTAATAAGGTATGAGTCAAGGACATTGATATTAATGTTTTAGGTTTTGAAAGTCAAAAGAGTCAAATCTACAACTTTGTTATTTAAAGTTAAAACATGAATATGTCATTATTAGAGAATACAACCTCCATCGTTTCATCAAATCATTAATTTTTTTACAGTGCTCAATTTTCAGCATGTTTATTTCTTAGCACTGGAACAACCACTACATGGATTTCGAAGGTTACCATTCAACATAACTATTTTACTGGATGACTGGAATTATAACACACTGTCTTTATTTCAATTGGTCCTCAAAGAGCATCTTGCAATATTTTAAGCACTCCTTGTTGTTGTTATTATTACATACATCCACACTTATGTTAATGCAATAAATGATTAGATTAATTGGGATCCGAAAGAGAGTGAAGTGTTAAATGATTAGATTAAGGGCATGCACTAACTGTTATATTCAAGAATTGTGATAGGCCTGAGCAAACCAAATGAAGGGACATGACCACCCAACGATAGCAGCTCTAAAGTATTCCATTTCAACTGAGCTCCCTTTTTGACCACCTAGATGGAATAGTAGGTATAAAGCATTAATTTGAGATGAATCCACAACTGGGTGGTACCATAGGTGGTATGCTCCAATTGAACAGAAAAACAAATGCAATCCAAAAGCAAGGGACCAAAGCCTTTCCTATTGCCTCCCCTTCACAATTTCCCAATTTAATATACAAATATCAACATTCTCAATCAACGTTTGCAAGTAAAGAAAGGAAGCAACTTTGCAGTCTGAGTTTATTTAATAAAATCTAAACATTATTCTTATCATTATTATCCTAACAAATTCTCACCTACATTTGCAAGTCAAGAAAGGAAGCAATCAAAAGTTGTCCACATCAGTAATAATAATAATAAAAAAGACTCACTCTGTAATTTGCTACAACTTTATTTAACACTCAATTATCTACATCTTATACCCAATTCAAATCTTGTTCCATTAAGTTTTTACTTTTTTTATAAAATTGAGTTCTTTCCCTAACAAAGTCTTGCATTATTTACTATTCTTCTTATTATCATTTGTTGGAATCTTAGTTTAATTTCAAAAATATAATCTTGAATTGTTTTTTCTCAGACTTTTTACTATTGTTTTCAAACCATTACAGAAAGTGAATTGCAGCACAAAAGAATAATAATAATAATAAGTTAATAATAGCTTCCTCATAATATGAGACTTGAATTATTCTTTCACTAAGACTTGATTTTCAAACCATTTAATATGAGCTTCGTCTTAATGAGAAAAAAAAAAAAAAAAAAAAAAAAAAACACGACACAATAATTAATTTTGAGGCCATACCACCCACTATAAAGAATACGAAAACCTGCATTAAAGTAATATCTTGCTAAAAATTTGACGATATGCAAAAAACCAACACTTTGTAATTTGAATCATAACCTAAACTACTGATAGTTCAAAATGAATCAATTTAAATGGTTAATAGGTTATGTTTTAAAAACCATCCCATCTGAAAGAATGTTTAAATGCAATGCTTACGTGAAATTAATAGTGCATTTGAGATACATTTTCAAGTGTTTAATTATAAAACTAAATCATTTTGAGAAAATTAGAGTGTTTAACATGCACTCAAAATAGTTTTTGAAGTGTATTTTAAATAGTCTTTTAGGATTTTTTAAAGAATAATAATAAAAGAAACAAACTATTTACATTTCATGACAAAAATTTAATGCACTTAATTTTGTCATGAAATATAAATATTTTGCTCACTTTGCCATTTTTGATTTGTTGTATCAAAAAATTTAAATAGAAATAAATTTTTTCAAAAACAATTTTTTCTCAAGTGAATCCAAATGAGCTCTAAATACTTATTCATTGTTTTTCATCTTCTCTTCTTCCTCAACTTATGAAAAGAGTAACATGATATATTTTCATCACATTCAAGTGGAGTTTTAGGAGAAAAATACTATTAAATCGAGTAAGCATTGTGAAATCAAAATTAATTCACAGAAAATTTGGGATTTTGACATTTTCCTGAAGAAAAATAAAAAAGACAAAACATGAAAAGATTTTACGTAATCCACTACACAAACATTTAGAATATCGTATGTAATTTCAAATTTCATGATCGATCTTTAAAATATTGTTTTAATAGATTTTTCTAAGTAGAAGATTCAAATAAACTAAAAAACATCATCACTAAACCATATAGGATCAACAAATCGCTAAATTTCAGACAAATTTAACATAAAAAACTAAACAAGCAGAAGCATAAACCAGAAACGATCTGAAATTCCAAATGCTGATAAAATAGAGTTTTGGTTTTGAATCTTACTGCCTTTCCATTTGCGATTTTACCAATCAGAACATGTAAGACCCAGATAAATATTCTGATCCTGCACAATAAAATGAAATGTAAACTGTAAGTTAAAAGGGTCCACAAACAAAGGCGTCTTGACATACAAGAAATTTAACCAAAAGAGAAAGAAAAGAAGTTGATTCAACACAAACTTTACTCCTTCTTCAGGCTATAAATTTGGCAATCCATCTTGCATACATTCCCATTCCACACAACCTGCTCTGACTTCCCTACATTTGTGTTGTAGAATAATGGACAGTGCAAATAAGTTCTCGCTCGCCTCTCGACATCAATTGGCCAAGGGTAACAAGTTCTTGTCCGCCATTTCTGACGACAATGTGATGATGAAGCAAATACTAGCCACCCATGATCCTGATGATCGAGATGTTGACACAAGATCGCTTCTACGCCTGGTCGAAAACATTCTGAAACGTGCCACCTTAGCTTCGGATGCCACGGTATGGAACTAATCCTTTCCAACAACTAGTTCATTCAATAAATTGATAGAATGTGATAATATAAGCATTCTGCCTACAACAATTTTCAAACACTTAAAAGCAAACGACAGATTGTCACCTTAACTTGTTGAAATTGGGCAGTTAGAACCTGGGAAAATTTCAATTAACATCTCTAACCTCTAGGGTTGTATCAATCTAAACCAAACCCAGAACAAATAGATGTATTAATTTAAACCTTGAACTTTCATAAGTGTGTCGATTAACATCCTAGGTCCCATTCAAACTCAACTCAAAAAATATCGTAGATTGTTGCAATTAAACTTCTAAATTGTTATAAGTAAATAAAATTTATTTAGACATTTTATTAAAATACCATTTTAAAATTGTCCATGTGTTCAATTTTTACAAGTGTAGATTTCTTCAAACGTTCGATTAATAAAATAGACTATTAAAATTGATACATGGACAATTTTCAAAAGAAAATTTAGTTGAGTCTAAATTGATTCACTGATTAAAGTTTAGTAGCTTACTTGATAAAATTATAAGTCTCACACTATATTTGTCCAAACAGAATGTAATGGAGTCTGTAAGTGTCTACTTACAGAAGTTCAAGGTTTAAGCTAATATAATTATTAGTTTAGAATTTAAACTGATATAAACCCAAAGTTTAGAGATGTAAATTGACATTTTCCATTTTTCTGTAAAATAACTTTGCTTCTATGCCTAACTAATTATGACGGTACAATACAGGGCTCATATGAACAACTAGAGAGTTTGGAGGAAACAGGGACCCATCAAGCGGGCCTCACTACCATGTTGGAAGCTTTGTCCTACACAATTGATAGGATTTCTAGTGAGGTGATTGAAAATCATAACTGATCTATTCAAGTTTCCTAATAGCTATTTTCCATGCAATGGCAATGAAACTAGCCCTATAAACCAGTGGTAATGTAATGTGATGTAATATTGAGTATAGACATATTGAAATGATAAACATGATCAGATATCATACAAGGCTCTGGAGGGGATAGATCCACATGCAACAACAGTGGCAATCTTCAATATGTTGGCAAGCTACAGGTGGGATGCTAAGCTGGTGCTAACATTAGCAGCTTTTGCTTTGAACTACGGGGAATTCTGGCTTCTTGCCCAGATTTACTCACAAAACCAACTTGCCAAAGCAATGGCAATTTTGAAGCAACTTCCAGGAATCTTTGAGCACTCAATTGCATTAAAGCCAAAGTTTGATGCGATAAAAGACCTTGTGGCAGCTATACTGGATGTAACTTGGTGCATCATTGACTTGAAGGAACTTCCATCAGCATATATCTCACAAGAGGTTCCAGCAATGTCCACAGCAGTAGCCCATATCCCAACTGCAGTCTACTGGACCATTAGGAGTATTGTTTCCTGTGCAACTCAAATTACTAGCTTAACTAGCATGGGATATGAGTATGTTCTCATCCTCTCTTCCGCAGTCATCCATCTTCAGTTTTTTCTTCCTCTTTTCACGTTACATGGCACCATGAGCATTATGGTTCTCTGGTTTCAGGCTAGCTTTATCAACCAGTACTGACTCATGGGAACTATCAACACTTGCTCACAAACTGAAAAACATACGAGACCATCTCAAAAAGAAGCTGGTACTCTGCCACCAATATATAGGTAGATTAAATAGATAGTTCTCTCTCTCTCGAAATGTCCACAGATATGTAGCTGATGCAATACTGATAAATGGCTATCCCTTAATGCAGAGGAAAAGAAAGACATTGAATCATTTCAAATGCTCGTTAATATTTTTGAAATGACCCACCTGGATAACATGAAGGTTCTCAAGGCTTTGATTTATCCTAAAGATGATCTGCAGCCTCTAGTTGATGGTTCTACAGGCCAACGGGTCTGGACATGTCACTATTGCAAACAAAACTCAATTGACTTTGTCAATTCTTACCACACTGAGTCATTCTTCTAAACATCTCTTGATTCTCTGTTAAAAACAGGTTAACCTTGATGTGCTAAAAAGGAAAAACGTCCTACTGCTCATCTCAGACTTGAATATCTCCCATGATGAGCTTTCAATTCTTGATCAGCTTTACAATGAGTCAAGGGCCCAAGGAATGCGGGTTGAGAGCCAATTTGAGGTAGTTTGGATCCCAATTGTGGACCATGCTGTCAAGTGGAATGATTCGATGCAAAAGAGGTTTGAGTATCTCTTGTCAATAATGCCATGGCACATAGTGCACCACCCTACATTGATCTCCAAGGCAGTTACCAGATTCATTGGGGAAGTATGGCACTTCAGAAACAGTCCCATCCTAGTGGTGTTAGACCCTCAAGGTAAAGTTGTAAGCCCGAATGCAATCCACATGATGTGGATCTGGGGAAGCCTTGCCTTTCCATTCACCAGCGTGAAAGAGGAAGTTCTCTGGAAGGAAGAGACCTGGCGGCTGGAGCTGCTTGTCGATGGCATCGACCCCGCAGTTCTAAACTGGGTAACTCAACCATCATAATAAAATGACCGTTACTAAAATCCCCACAATCAAATCCTAAGTCATTCTAAAATAATCAGCTAGTTTCTCAAAGGTTTTTTTTTTTTTTTTTTTTTTTTTTTTTTTTTTTTAAATTTTAAATATTCTTTTTTCAAAACACAGATTAAGGAAGATAGATACATCTTCTTATATGGTGGGGACGACATAGAATGGATAAGAAAATTCACAACGACAGCGAAGACTATAGCACAAGCAGCACGCATACCCTTAGAAATGGTGTACGTGGGAAAAAGCAGCAAAAGAGAACGCGTCAAGAAAATCATTACAACAATCACAACAGAAAAACTTGGGTATTGCTGGCAAGATCTTACCATGATTTGGTTCTTCTGGACTAGAATCGAGAGCATGCTTTACTCTAAGATCCAATTAGGAAAAGCCGACGATTGCGATGGTCTGATGCAAGAAATAAAAAAACTCCTGAGCTACGACAAAGAAGGAGGATGGGCAGTTTTGAGCAAAGGATCAAACGTGATCCTGAATGGCCACAGCACCACAGTGTTGCCCACCCTGGGGAGTTTCGATTCATGGAAACAAGAGGCGGCCGATAAGGGTTTCGACATAGCTTTCAAGAATCACCACGACGAACTTCAAGGCATTACTCATCCTTGTTGCCGGTTCGAATTTCCACACACCACTGGAAGAATTCCGGAAAATTTCAAGTGCCCTGAATGCGATCGGCAAATGGAGAAACTCACCACATTCCTCTGCTGCCATGACGAAAGTTCAAATGAATGAAGGAAAAGAAAGCAAATTTCTTGATCAAGGAAACTAATTTCATGGTGGGAGAGGAATTTAGGATTGTGAGATTTTCAGAGAATGATGGGAAGGAAGGATAGTAATCATGAATATATAAATAGTAACAATAAAGATTTCTAATTTAATTTAATTTTAAGATTGCTAAAATAACAACTATATTGTTGTATATTGTGAATTGAGTTGAATGTATGATATCTTTTCATTGAATCCTCTATTCTTTAAGGTTGTGTTATAGAACATCTCAAAACTCCACTTCATCTATTCTTTATTTGTGGTTCCTAATTAATTATGAGTTTCCCTCCAAATTTATAAACTAATCTTCCAAACAAATCAACCACTCTTTATTTATTAAACATAATTCTTTTTTTTTTTCAGGACTAAAATCTACCGAATATTAATTTGCATTCATTCCATAATTATTTTCTAAAAGAATGGTTAGACAACAATTATTTTAAAAGTTATAACAATTCATTGGAGATTAAATTGTAAAATCTTATCACTTAACAAAAAAATTTAAATAAAAAAGAGAGAGAGATTTTAAGTGGAGAGAATATTTTAAAAATATCCATTTTTATAAATATACATACATTCTCACGTGCCAAATTATGGTTTGAGTATCATAATTGAGTGGACTACACAAAAATCGATACAATTACAACAAGAAATTCAGTTTTTAGTAGCGCACAAAAAATGTTACTGAAACTAAAAAATGTCGCTAAAAGTATTAGCGACGCCAAGACTAGCATCGTTAAGATTGTTGTAGTATCAACATGGCTAAAAGTTTCAGCGACGCAACAAACGTGCGCTGCTAAATGTTACTAAATTTCTTACTTTTATAACATATTGTTTGTCACTATTTAGTTTTTACAGTAACATCGTACATTCGTCTCTAAATGTTAAGTTGTAGCAACATATAATATTGTTTTCAAATGTTAATTTGTGAGCAATACCCACATCTTTTACAACATATTTAAGCATTAGTAAAACCAATATTTTGTGTTACTAAAAATTGGACGTACTTTTTTTTTTTTTTAAAAAAAAAAAAACTATGATTTATCGACGTTATGGAAAACGCCAGCAAAAGTATTTTATTAATTAAAAAAATAACATCTAATTTACTATATAAACCTGTTATAAAATGTCAAATATAGTAATCTTAGGCACTATCATTAAACAACATGCAATAACACTAACTTTGCCACAAGTTTACATGAGAAGAACTATGTCAACAAACTTTGATAGTTTCATAAAGAGTTTGAGTAATATCAACATAAGTTATAATGATCAAGTTACATTAAGTAAATGGATGTACAAAGTTAGTTCCAAACACTAGGTATCGCTAGTTTGCATAACAAAATTTCTTACAAAAGGTCTTGAAAGCATGAAATGATTTTTTTCCAAACAAAACTATAACCAACCAACCAAAACTCTTTCCATTTCCATCCAAAGTCAACATCAAAATCTTGTATAGAAGACCATTTGTGCATCAAAATTGACAAATAAACAAGTGAAATATGTAAGAATAAGAGGATAAAAAATCGAACAAAACAAATCAAAGTCACTCAAACATTTAGTTCTATATTAAAGAAACCATCAACTCACTATACAAAACTCAAATTTGCACACGTGAATTGATTCATATCCCGTCCCTAGGTCACGTAGTCTTTTCTTAGCCTCATAGTAGGAGGCAGGTAGCTTCACACCATTTGATAAGGTTTTGTTTAATAATTCAAAAACATATCAAATGACTTATCGTTCCAACGATTAAACACCTTTATGTGCATAAGTTTCACTAAAAGATTAAACGAAGTGAACTTTAGATATCCTGGATATAACTCCTCTTCTACTTCAGGAAACATTTCATTTATTCTATATGACTCATCTTGCTAGTTGTAAATTGGTTCATATCTCATCCCGAATATAATCTAAGTTGTCTTGTTTTTTAAGTTTTTGTTCTTGTTGTAAATTAACTTGACACTTTATCCAATTCTCATTCACTTCTAATCTAAGTGTGACTTCCAAACTCAAAATCAACAACAAAATATATCTAAAAGCGTCTAAGTGATAATATGTTAAAAAAAGATAATTTCTCTCTCAAAACAACTTACAAATGTCTAAGTGTAACTTTCATACTCACAACCAACTTACAAATGCCTAAGTGTTACTTTCATACTCAACCGAAAAAGTTTGTAAAAGTGTGAAAATAGCACTTCAACTCTTAAAATAACGTCAACTTGCGTAAGTGTGTAAATATCACCGTTTCACTTCAAACCCAATCTAGAAAGAACCTAAAAAGTGTATAACTGTTTAAAAGTACAACCTACTTAAACTTTCAGAGAACACATACAGTTCAAGAACATCAATAATTTAAATCATAAATCTTACGTGGTTCTAACAAACAAGTGAATAACATAAAATGGATTCGGAATAGAAGAAAATCGACTATTTTTTTTTTATGAAATCGACGCCTTTCATTGAAAAAAAATGAAAGAATACAAGGGCATACCAAAAAGTAAGTCCAACAAGACACCTCCATTAAAAGAAGAGGAATTAACTAAATAAAATGTTTCCTATAGAATAATTGCAAAAGCTCCTTGAAATCAAAGCCCAAAGGGACACGTGAAATCTAACCAAAGACCAAATCTCACTATGCACCCTCTTCCTACCCTGAAACACCTGATCGTTCCTCTCACACCAAATGTCTCAAATAACCGCGCATACCCCAACAAGCTATAAAAAACATCTTTCGCTCTGACACTCCGAAAACCAGCAAAACTAACACCGAACTCTTGGAGAAAAGAGCTCCACATAACTCGAGAATGGAATGTATTCAACAACATCTGAGGATGCCCACAATTCAGTAATTGAAGTTTCAAACTTTGCCACCTTTAAGAAAACTCATAACATCCGGTTGATCATCAACAACATGTCTTCTAACAATGTAATGCACAAGCTAACTATTGAGAACCAAATCCAGATCTATGAAACGACCAAATTCGATGCGATTAAAGATGTCTAATTGTGTAACAAAAACCTTCCTCTTCACAACTGTATTCGTTTGTACTTTGTGCAGGTAAATCATTTTCTAAACTATATTTCAAAATTGGTGCCATGTATTACCTAGATTCCATAAGAAAACATAGAGCGCACATTAGCAACTAATATATTACTGAATGACATTGACTATCTACACGTGCCCTAGTTCTATAAAAAATAAATGGGCATCCTAATTTAAATCTGATTTTTCTGAGGATGAGAGAAGAACACAACTTACTTGCTCGGAGATGGTTAACACAACTGGAAGACGCGTGGAGAAGATGAAGAGGGATTCTTACGAATATATAACTCTACAACGGTTGAAATTTGTGAAAAATGTTTAATCCACCTTCTCCAAATTTCTTAAATTGCACTTCTACTTCAAATCAGGGTAGAGATGGTGCAGGTTTGATCGGGCAAGATTGGGTGTTCCTATCGTGATTGGAAGGTGAGGGTTCTCAATTGGTTTTTGAATGTATAAAGGCTCAAAATCCCATGTTGCAATAACTTTTTGAATTCAGGTCAGGGCTTTTGTGGGTCATCTCTATCGTGATCGAAAGGTTCTTCAATCTTAAATGGTGAACAAATTTAAGCATCGGGTTGCACTAGTAAAATCGAGTCAGGGTTTTAGTAAATGCGTCAGGCTCGCATAATCCTAACACGAGTGGTGGTGGTAGGTAACAACATCCGTTAAAATGTGAAGTTTGCACTTGGAAGTGTTATCAGACTATATATGATCCATCGTTTGGCTGAAAATGTCAGTTCAAACGCAGGATCATCATCAAGGCCATATGACGTTGTAAGGTTAGAAAACATACCCTTCCTTTTAGCCATTTATTTCGTATAGTTTAAAAGAAATCAATTTGACCTATCGCATTCTAACCTTTTCAATTGGATGGCTTTCTTTGTTTTCTTGTTTTTCCACTCTCTCGCTTCATGTTTTTGTATTTATTTAATATTCGACTTTTAAATAATCAATTATATCATTGTTACTGAAAAGACTTGAACAAAAAAAGAAAAAAAAAAAAAAAAAAAAAGATGATGAGAGCCTTTTATTTGAATGAAATGGTGTGATCTAAAATCGTTCTTAATGCTAGAAATGAGTAGACACTAGACAAGTACAAAATAATAATATCAATAATTATTAAAATATTTAGAGCATATTATGCACCTAAAAAATCAATAATACAATAAGGTGTCCTGTTTAAATTCAATGATCCAATAAGATGTTCTTCTAAGTATAATTTAAAGGACAAACATTTATTACCATCTCAAATGTCAATAATGGTACAATATCGTATTCTCACAATTGTTGAGTTAAAAAAAGAAAAAAAAGAAAAAATGGAGACAGTGTAAATAAAAAAGACAGGGACCTCAATGTACTGATACGAGAAGCAATAAGCAATAAAGTATAAGTATTTACTAGTCAATAAGAATGTAACTTTAAAGTTAGAATCAATTCAATTACAAGAAGAAACCTTGAATAAGATTATTTTCTCCTTCAATGATTTGATGACAACCATTTCAATGGTTCTCTTTTCTGTTCTTGTTGAAAAGACTAAAAAAATACAAAAGCTTAAATGGAGAAATGTGGAAAGATCTCATCTTTTACTTAGTAAACATAACACTTTTCTCATCTAATGTCAAAATGTCTATGATATTTGCAGAAAAGAAGAGGCTACACAAACCTGTATTAGGTGGCTACTTCACCAACAACAAATCCATCCAAGATTCATAGCCCCCTTTTAACTCCTTTTTCTGTTCAACTTTGGAGAAATGTGTGGAAGTTAACAGCCAACGAACATCGGAAAGCAAGAACTTGCAGCGGTCGTTCAGCTGAGGAGTTGTTTTGCAGGTTGCTTTGCAACTGTCTTTTGTCTCTACAACAAACTTCTGAACTCACTTTGCAAAAAAGTATTACAAGGAGGCATCAAGATCTCTGACATATTTCTCCTGCCCGTTCCGATCCACGAAACCTGAATAGGAGGCAGTTCTTCTCTTGATCCTGTGATGTTTGCCTCTCACCCCCTTCGCTTTCCGACCCGAAAACTTTGATATGATCACTACCAAGAACACCAAACCGGAAATCACCCACAAAGCAATAATCCACAACCTCAAAGAACTAAAGATCCCATCCTCTTTTGCCTCCTCTGATGATTCCTGAGTACTCTCTGTTGATAAATGGTCGTTTTTTCCAGTATAGCTTTCATCAAGCTTGCCAATTTTCCTAGAAACCCCAGCTTCACTTTCATCTTCCGAGTTCGAGTTGGTCAACAAGTTAGGATCTGAGCAGTTCCTCTTCATATGATGCAGATACAAAGCTTCATTGAGTGTTCTTATACACTCTATGCTAAGCAAGTCCCTAGCAAAACCATCTTTATCAGTTTGATCGAGTGTGGAAGGATCTGGTGGGGCTGGAAATTGAGCCCAGCATGTGTTGACCAAATCTGTTTCCCTCCAATTTGCCTTGTCAAAGCTCCAATTCCCAACTTTAAATTCAAGTCCATAGTGAAAAACTCTGTAATGAACTCCAGAATCAGGAACATATCCTGGGTATAACAGTATCTCACTGTTTCGAATATGCCGTAATTGCAACTGTTCGAACATGAAAAAGAAAATCAGATTCAGTTTCGTTATATTTGTTCTAGTAAATTCAAACTTGGTTTACGAGACATTGAAATGGTTATATACTGGAAAACATGCAATATGTATAACAATAAACTCCACTTCCGTACTTGTTTCGTTATATCCCTTAAATTTTTAAATATTATCAAATAATCCATTTTAGCCTCCTCTACGCTATATAAATAAGCCAGCCTTTTGATTATTTATTTGTTCAGTAGCTGTCTCATCTCAAAGTATTTACAGTCACAATCGGTCGGCAGACTAGTAAATAAATGGCAGCGACTAAAATTTTTTTATGCAAAGTTTAAGGACTAAACCAAGAGATTTGAAGTAAGAGGTACTGATAGAACCCTAGAAAAAAATATGTATGAAAGTTCATGACCAAAGTAAGATTAAAAACACAATAAAAAAAAAAAAAGTAATTGCTTCACCCTAACCCAGTACCTCGGCAGCACCAAATGAGTAACCATACATTTCACTGATCCAGCCAGATTGGTATATATCTCCCGTTATATTCGTTGCATAATGAGCTCGATCAGCTCGGACCTCCTCAGTTTTATGCAGCCATAGCATCGCAAATTTCCTGAGATCATCAATGTGCATAATAATAACACCCCCAACCTTATCACAAGCTTCAGGATGGCTTGTGTGGAGTTTTGCAAGCACATTGTCACAACCAATAAGGTAACTACAAAATATAAATGTAAGACAAGTCAACATATTTCCTACTAAAAGAAAGAATCAAGTAAATGCAAAATATATACTTATGAAGCAACATATATTCTTGTGTATCACATGTGTTCAGAGAGAAGGGTTGGAGAGAAATATCATATTAGCTTCTTACTCATAGGGTGTAGAAACGGGACGTCCACGAGCTGCTTTGAACTCCCATGGTGTAATGGATCCTCTCATGATCATATCAGCATCAAGAATAACTATATATTCTGCATCAGTGTTCACATGATTGAGCCAATGAAGCACTGCGGCTGGCTTATTTATTGCCGGATACCTAAGACAGAATAGGTCCAAGATTTAGTCTTTCTCAGCCTTCATTAAAACTTTGCTTCACCAAATTTTTAATTCTTTTTTGCTCTTCACAAGCAAGATTAGGAAATATATTGGAGGATTGTAGGACTCAAAGGTAAATATATAACACAATAGACCTCAGGTAGAAAAATTTGCTGAAAAATGGAAGAAGATAAAGAAATTACAAGATGGTTTCTTGCATTGTATATGATGATGCAGAGAATGATTCTAGTCCTTTCCTAAATAATTTGTGGTAACAAATAAAATTGGGGAATGCATGATGAAATGAACCAAAAAAAATTGATCAAAGAGGCTGAGTGAGCGATAAGCAAAAGAGTGAAGGTAGGCTTATGCAGTGAAGACAAAAGAAATTACCAGTCGCCTGTCAGTGGATGTCGGCTCATGGAAGGAACATAATGGGTTGGAGCCAGATTGTGACCTTTGTATTTTTTCAAATCCTCATCGGTACAGCTGAGAAGTCGTGTAATGTTTCCAGGCTGGCCGCTCAGACGGAAACTATGCATAAGGCCTACAGTTTGCCAATCAAAATAAGTAGTGCACTCTGTTGAGAAGAGGGTGTGGATTTTTGGGTATGGTTCCTGCAGTTCATCAAGAACCGGTTGTTTCTGAACAAGATCTTCCTTCACCGGTTGTTTCTGAACAAGATCTTCCTTCACCGGTTGTTTCTGAACACGATCTACCTTAACTGGTTGTTTCTGAACACGATCTTCCTTCATTACTAGAGTAGCAGGGGTCGGATACTTGGGTTTAGTTAAGTCAGTAAAAGTTTTACTCTTTAAAAAGCTTAAATATTTTGACCACTGTGGCTTCGGGCATCCGTTTCGTTTATGTTGCCACAGCAGACCCTCATTCAACAGGTTGATACACTCTATATTTATAAGTAGACCCCGCTTCTTATTTGAGTCGGACTCCATTTGTTGTATCTGCATGAAGTTCGACTTTTTAGCAGCAAATAACTTATAAACTAGAATTGCAACAAATTCAACGCATAAAAAGAATGCAACTGTTGAAGACCTTCTCCCAGTGGTTTTCATATAACATATCAAAATATCTAAAGAAGTATTCATTTGGACACATACCTCTCGAGGGTAAGGAGGCTCAGGGAAAAGCCGGTTACAGTCATAGACAATATCATCTTCATGGTGATTTAATTTACTAAAGGACCAATTTCCCACACTAAATGGCAAACCATAGTGAAGAAGGATAGGCTCAATGTCGGGACGAGGAATGTAACCCGGGTATATCATCAAATTGTCATTAATTTTGTGTCGGAGACCAACCTGGGTTGGGCAAAGAAGTCACATAAGCAAAACATAAACCTAGAGAATAATGGAAATATCTCAAGCAACCAAAACAACAAGGCGAGATAGCAACAAGTGGTTCAAATTGTCTATTAAAGAAGGTGAGGAAAAAAAACGCTTACTTCTGCAGCTCCAAACGAGTAACCATACATCTCACTTATCCACCCTTTGCCATAGATATCACCAGTTATATTGGTTGCCCAGTGATCTCTATCTTCGCGCACTTCTTCTGTCTTTGAAAGCCACATTGGTGCAAATACTCGAAGATCATCTATATGCATTGCCAAGAGGCCACCAACTTTGTCACAAAGCTCTGGGCGCTTGGTGTGCAATTTAGCAAGAATGTTGTCACATCCAACTAAGTATCTGAAGAAATAATTACTCAACAGTCAAACGCAGTTGCAAAAACACTAGAAAAAAATTGAATGTAATAACACAAAAGGTTCCCAGTTGCACTACAAGTCTCAAAATTTTGCTATATGTTACATCTCATACTAGTCCATCAACTTTTGTACTTATTTTGGTCCCTAAAATTTTAGACATTCTTCATAGAACTTTAAATATTAAAAATAAAACTAAAATAAATGGTCCTTATAGTTAATTTTTTATTATACAATGCAAGTCTACCATAATCATTTTTTCATTTCGTTGATCAATAAATGCCTATAGAAACAAATATTTGAAGTCACACGTACTACATGGCAGGAAATATCCAATTTCAAAATGGACTTGGACTTTTCGAAATGATAAAAAAAAAAAAAAAAAAAAAAGAAGGTGCACAAGATTAAAACAGTTTTTTATACCATGTTTAGGGGCTAAAGTTATAACATTTGAAAGTTAAACAACTAAAACATAACACTTGATAGTTGACAGAAATGAGACTAAAATAAAAGTTCAAGTACCAAAAAATATCTAAACCGATTTTTTTTTTTCCATTACTGCAGAAAGCCAAAAGCATTTCTTTGTTGAAGTCTCAACATAAGGAAAATAATAAGCTTCAATGCCATAAGTTACTAAAGAGGGAGAAGAGAGAAGAATGTAACCCATAATAGGCAGCAACAGGCCTGCCCTTCTCTGCACCAAGTTCCCAAGGTATTATTGGGCCTCTTATGATCATGTCTGCATCCAGAATCACCACCCAATCAACATTCGCTGCTTCTTTGCTATGTTTAAGCCAGTGGACAACCCCTGCAGGTTTATTTATTGCAGGATACCTGCAAAACAAGTAATATTTTCTTATTATATCTTATTTCTTTTCATTTGTAGTCCTTTTTCAACAAGAAGAAAAGGAACAACCAACGAGTATGAAGCAGAAAAAAAATAACTAACGGCTATTTTGATGAATGAGTATGAACAAAACATCCATAAAGCATCAAGTAAAACAAAACTGAAATCAAATTCTTTTCCTCTGGTATTAAGCATCAATGGCAAACATCTCCTCTGTTCAAGGATGCAACATTCGGTCAAGTTTCTCAAGTGAGAAATGTATAATCCAAATGAATTCTGAAACCTTCAAGCCTGCAACACTTACACAAATCCTCTTCTTTGTGCAGCTAAATTATTAATTATCCATATCTTGAAAGTTAGCTGAATTTACATTACTTGGAGTTGCAGTGATAAGAAATTCAGTTCAGTCCCCTTGATTAAGATTGAAAAAGGTCAAAATGAAAGCCGTTCCCACCTCATTCCTTAACTTTCTGCAATTGAATCTTCCAATTTCTCTCATTTAGTTACTTCCCCTCCCCTTGCCCGGTTCACGCTGTTGCACACCATTTCAATATCTTGTCCTCTAACTACCATTACCTTTTACATTTCTACATCATTAATGATTGAACGACATTAGTTTTTCAACCAGAATCTTACATCTTTCCACAACCCTTCAGAATTGAGATATATTTTCAAAACAAGAAACCTCTTCCTCCGGCTTCACAGTTACCAATTGCCAAATGAGTTAAACTTGCAGCAGTGAGTTAGCATCAAACAGTTAAACAGAGCACACAAACCAATCACAATATTATCATTCTGTGCTCCATGTCCAATAGCTCAACACATCTTATGAAAAGAATGGATGAAAAAACTGTATACATGCTGATCAATCTGGTCAAACAGACCAACAATTTCGGAACTAAATTCAAACAAAACTAAGGAACATAACCATCAAAATCCAACCAGATTTCTAATCAGAAACATACTAAAAGCAATAAAAAAAAACACCAAATCCTCAACTCCAAAGTTCATGCAATGAAGGGGAAAGGATGAAGCAAGTCAAACCAGTCAGTTTCAGGAAGTCTGCTCCTACAAACCCAAGGAACACTAATCTAGCCAACACAGATAGCAATCAAATTGAAAACAACCCAATCCACTTAGCAGAAGCACACCAAAAGCAACACAAAACAAAAATCCTGTACTCCATAAAGTTTCATGAAATGAAAGGGAAAAGAAGAAGAAACTCTCACCAGTCGCCAGTTTTGGGGTGCCTACTCATGGATGGAACCTCAAAAGTGGGAGCCAAATGCATCCCTCTATATTTCCTCTTCTCCTCATCGGTGCAACTAAGCAAACGGGTGATCGGCCCCGGTTGCTTGGACTTCTTGAAGCTATGCATCAACCCAACAGTTTGCCAATCAAAGTAATTCTGACATTCCACCGAAAACAGAGTATGAATCCGCCGGGGCGCCGCCATGTCGGAGTTATTGCTCCACCCATCGCTGGCCACAAATCCCACCAAAAAAATCGCCACAAACAGCAAGAATTCCCTCATATTGATTCAATCCAAGGCCAGATTTCAATTGGGTATTTGTTTTAGAGATCTGGGTTGCATTTTCCGGATCGCAGCCACAGGTCAAACTTCCATTTTTCTCACTCTTTTTTTTGTTTTCTTTGACATGGAGGGGAGGGAGTGATGTGGGGACATGTTAGACAGAAAAATTAGCTTAAAAAACAATCAATTGATTGGTAATTAAATAATTTAGAACAAAATTCTATAATTACGAGAAGCCATTTTTAAATTTCTATAAAAACCAGAAGGTTGGGGTTGGAAATTTACTTGCTGAACAGAACGTGGGAGCAGTTGGGAATGATGTTTCTAAGTCCAACCTCCATTTTCAAGAACCGCTTCTCTTCTGGGGTTACTATTGCCACGCCATTCTTTTTTTTTTAACACTGACCATGTAAGTGTAATAAGTACGAGACAGACAAAGGAAATTGTTTTATTGGATAAATTTGTTACAAAATATTTGCAAGAAATAATAAAATGTCTCACAATTGTAAAATAAAATTGTTTTGAATTTGAAAATATTTTACTTTCATTTTGCTATATTTGGAAATAATGATTAAATATATAAAAAGTAAATCTTAAATTGAGTCTCCTAAAACTTGTATGCTTTTAATGTGTGTTATAATAATTTGTATTTGACTGTAAATTATTTTAGTTTATATTAAAATTGAAGAGAGATATAGTTATAAAATGGAAAATTATTGTGAATGACAAAAGTTAATTTTTTTTTTACAAATATAGCAAATTTTTAAAATCTATTATTGATAGATACTTATAGAGTCTATCAGTATTAGATATTGATGAAAGTGTACAATGCTATCCGAACACGGAAGTTGTTCCAAGCCAAACTTATTGGAGGAAATTAAATCAATAAAAATAATTAAAGAGAAGAATTTGTTGAAAGAGGTAAAATCTGGAAAAGAAAATGAAAAACATAAAGGGGAAGGAGGT
Organism: Cucumis cinereus; assembly: GCA_037974625.1. Classification (NCBI taxonomy): domain Eukaryota; kingdom Viridiplantae; phylum Streptophyta; class Magnoliopsida; order Cucurbitales; family Cucurbitaceae; genus Cucumis; species Cucumis cinereus. The sequence goes on from JBBPDJ010000020.1 coordinate 15,312,960, forward strand.
GGAATTAGTAGGGAAGGAGAAAAGAGGATGACGGTGGAGGAGGATGTTTGTGAAGGAAAATAGAAGAAAGAGACGAAGGTGGAGGTGATCCATGTAAACTGTGATGAGGCAGATGTGGACATCTTCAAGGTAAGTGTTTCGCTAAAGTTCTAAATTTTTTAACATTTATGCTTTATCTGTGTGTATATTGTGTTTGTGGTAATGTATTTGTTCTTGCATCAGGAGAAAGCCTGAACTAAAGTGAATAAGGAGAAGGAAGTTGTCTGTGAGTCGACTCTCAGTTTGCCATTAGCCTTGAAGTCCATTCTAAGAAGGAAATGGACAAAGATTTGAGTATTACCTTTCAACTACCTGCTGAGATTTTTGGTATCAATCGCAAGACTTCTACCCTACGGGACGACATCATTGACTTCTGTAACATGAACCAAGTGAAGACGTTTACAGTGGTGGCCTATATGATGTAAGCTAATCATCTTTCTTCCCTAATGATTTATGTACCATACTGACACGTTTAAAAATGTGTGGTTTGTAGGTACTTGTACTCATCCATTCTTGGTTTAAACGAAAGTTTACAGTACGTGTTTGTAGATCCGTCTCTTATTTCTTAAGGACATAACTCGTAAGAATCTTGAATTCGAAACCTATGCAGCAGATTGATGGTCTCTGAAGCAAATCAAATAGTTATTGCTCCGTTCAGCCCTGGGTAAGTCTGGTTTTTTTTTTAAGTTGCACTGACATTTTATTAATTAGGGGTCATTGGGCATTGCTTACCATAAATGCATACGACGATACGGTGTAATACCTTGACTCTCTAAGAACAACATCACGAGCAATGATAAGATATGTAACCGACTTGTAAGTTAATTATTACTTTTCATGTACATAGTTGATACAGTCTTATTTGGATGTGGACTGTTACATCGACTTTAACCGCCCTGAACACTTTGTTAGATGAACTCTCTCTTTATGGCATGCTAGTTTTTGTTGGAACTTTCGTTGTGTGCGTAGTTTCTGAATCATGGTCCTAATGCAATGTGTGTATGGGTTGATACAGTAAAGAAGCGTGATTCATTTTTATAGTGGCCTACTTTTGACATGGTTGTCATTGATGATGCATTAGGCACCACTATTGCTTGCTGATAAAGTCAAGATATGCAAGCAATTTTTTTTTCAACTTGGTTGAAGTTTCTAATGTGAATAATACTTATATAGTTTAGTTGATGTATTATTAGATTTAAAGATCATGATATTTTTGTTTATTATTAGGTGATTGAAGTGATGGCACGTGCAAGAGTTGCATCTCATTGGAAGTACGCTTATATTGGATGCTTTTGAAAATATGAAAGTAGATTAACCTTTGATTGTGTGAACTTTTGGTCATGTGATTTTGTTTTTTTTTTTTTTTTTGGATTATATGTACTCAATGTCTTATGGAATTGTGTGAATTTGGAACTAAATGTGATCTTGTATCTATCTTAAGCATTTAGATGTTGCTTAAATTAACTTTTGGTATTAATATGTAACATTTCATTTTTATATGTTAGAACTTTACAAATTTTATTTACATTTAAGTAGACATTAAGTTTTGATCATATACGTGAAATGTAGAGCTATAAACATGAACAAGAAATAACATTTGAAAGCATTTGTTAAGAAAAATGTTATGGATGGAAAGTACAACAATTTTCCCAACGCTATAAAATATAAAAATCTGTTGAATGTAATTTCATACCACTTTCCATAACGTTGAAAATGTATGCTATGCTAAGTTTTTTTAATAACATCACCAATGACAACAATGAGAAATAAGCTATCAAAAGCTTACAATAGCAATCTTACATGTTATAAAAATGTTATAATATAGTTTTAATAACGTATGTTTCTTGCTATTGTTAACGTTATAATATGGAAATCACAACATCTCTTTTCAACATATTAAAAATGTTGTAAAATCTTTCTTAACGATTACTACATGCTATAAAAACGCTATAAAAAAGCAATCATAGCGTGTCCTATCGACGCTATGATTTGTTGCCATAGCATGACAATTCTGCAAAAAAAACATAAAAAAAGGACTTTTTACAACACCTTTTATTACAGGAAAAACACTATAGAAAGTGTAGGACTTTCAATAACATCGCCTATGACAACATCCCCAAAAACACTATCAAATATTTACAATAGCGTTTTTCACCTACTATCGTATGTGATATTTGTTATAGAGCTAGTTGTTAGTTAAAGCAATTAAGCAAGACCCTAACTCACATCTTTAAGTCCTATTGGATTTGAAAAACGATCATATAAGACTCTCACATGTGTATTATGGCTTAGAATTCCATTGTGTGATTAACTAATGGGAAGTCCTAACTCAATTAATGTTAAACCAATTTATCCTTGAACCTAGTTAAAAAATGCATTCTAGCTAAGCTACAAAATACATGTTAACTAATCGCTATTTAATCAAATAGCATTAGCATCTTATAATGAATGTTCTGACAAAACCATGAATCGATCTAACAAGAACAACACATGCTCATGAAGGAAAAGCCACACATAAAACATGCATTTTAGAAGTTGAAATGGATTCAAGAAAGACATGAATCTATAAACATTCAATATTTAATCTATTAACAAAAATCTCAAGACAATTATAAGATCGTGCTCCCAAAAACTAAAACACAAACTCATCACCACATGGACAAATGGAAGAGAAAGTATCCAATCCAAGAATTACAACCCAAAAAACAAAATAAAATCTACACTAAAGATGAAGAAAAGATAGAGGAAGAAGAGAGGCTTGGAGTCTAACTTCGGCCTCCATCAAATTCTACCTCTTTTAACCCTAAAAGAGAAGAGATATATTTATGGGAATCGAGGCAGCGTAGCTGCACTGAAGTAGAGCACAGATGCGCTCTGGTCATTGTGACGCAACGCAGGCATGAACGTCGCTGCGCTAGGTGGTGCGCTCTCTCAAATGGCCACTGCTTGTTTAATTGTGAATCATGTTTTTTTATCTCGTGGAGTTATCGTTAAAGCTCTAAGTATGCGACTAAGTTAGGCTACAAGACTATGTTCATGCGATAAAAGGAGCATACCATAATCTTACTTCGTTGCATAATTTTAATGATATGGCATGTTGCATACAAGTTTTTCTCTTTCTTGCTCAAGTGTAAGTAAAAAGAGAGGTTTCTTGGGTAAGTCATGGTCGAACACAAGGATTTCAAAGTAACATTGAATCATTACGTCCATCAAAGACTCATGCGGTATCTATCCAATATGCAATATTCACAATATCAAGTATCTAAACTACTATTATTATTTACACTATGATTATGAATGCAACTGAACTAACTTCGCTCATAGACTGAAGATGATGAAGGAAAATTGACTATACTACACACGATATAAAGAGAAGATAGTATTCTTTAAGGTGATATAAATTATATAGTAATTTTCAAATTAAGGCGAGCAGCCTTTTGGCGCCTTCGTCTCACATGCTTGCCTCCCAGGATGCATATGCTTAAATGAATACACGATCTCTATCTAAATCCTTTAGAACGCAATATTCATGTTTTTTCCTTTATTTAAGGAAAGCAACCTATCGGCGTCTTAATGTTACACACACTCACATTTCTGATATGTATAATAAGGAGAAATCCATAGAGTTGATTTTATTTCTAGCAGAAGGCAACCTCTTACATTCTTTGGCTTCATTAATGTCTGTTATACAAGGTTAGGAGAATTGGATATGATATTTTCCTAACAATCTCACTATAAGCTGTCACCTAAAGATACAGAGAATGAAGGTTAGAGATGACAATGAAGGTTCTTTCACTCTACCACCCGGTATCACACACATGCAAAATGAAGAATGAACTATCTATTTATAGGTGTTTGCTTGGCGCGATTGCACATGGCTATGAAATTGCCATAAATTCTTCTGACTTTTTGAACACTACAATACTGCCCCTGCTTTCGTTTTGCGTCATTCTGAATGTTGCATGGTACTTTGCTGACATTCTCACCAACTTGTTTGTCTTCTAGCAATTTGTATTGCCTGGTACTTTTCGTTCGTCGCTCGATTGGTTGACGTGAGCATTAGTTTCTTCATTTTCCTTCTATCTTCTTTTTGTTAAAATCCTGCATTAAGACAAGAAAAAACTGTGATACCAAGCGTTTAATTCTTTTGCAACTCATAGATCGCATAGTTGCATGATTTACTAGCGTTATCTTTTTTTATCGCAATATCACTTCATTATTCTACATAAAAAGGCTATTATAACTTGTTTTTCCACAAGTTATCACACCCCCAAATTTAGAACAATGTTTGTCCTCAAGCATAACTCCATGGATAGAGTTAGAATTTCAATTCCTTTGATGCGATCATAAAACTTCTTATCATAGTTCCTAATTCTGACTAGTATCTAGGCTATTCATTCCTTGGTCGCATACTATTTACCTATGAAAATAGTCATGGTTTCTAAACGTGATAAGCTTAAGTCTCAGAATATTCTTGATAATTTTCAAAAGATCTTATTTTCATTTTTAGAAATGTGTTTTTGTTTAACAAATACTTGGTTGTTCCAGAGTCTTTTTATTAATTTATACACAAGGCATTGTTCAGAAAATCATACATGAGGGTGTTCGAATATATTAATTGTGTATTATTAATCAAATGTGCATGTCATTAAAAATTATGGAAAAAAGTCCAAAACATAAAATTTCCATGAAGTTGATCAGGACTCCAAGCATTGTAGGTGTGCGAGTACCCGTTGACCAACCCAATATGTTTAGATAAACAAAAGAACTCCTTCCTTAGTGATGAATCAGTAGTCTTCACTGATTGTCAAAAACAAAGTTCTTCCAACATGAGTCATATCCACCCAAGTTCTTCTCAACTTCTTTCCATTCCTCATAGGCCCGGATTATATCACGAACATCACTATGATTTTGTGAAAATTGGGATTTTGCAACATCCTTCTTCTCATTTGGTGTTAGAAAAGGGTCTCTCATATTGAGACGGGGAACAACGGTCAAATTTAGTTCTATTGGGTTGAATCCCCACTTGATCTTAAAGCGATTCTTGAACCCATTTTTTGACGTTCTTGAATCGGAGATGTTGATTTTCATATGGAAATTGAGTAAACCCTTGCCAACCAATTTCTTCTTCCTTTGATGTTTCAGAATCAAACCTTGGAAAACAATTTTGGTGGAATTGTGAACAACCTTCACCACTTGAAGAGACTGAATCGTATCCCCCCATCATATTGTGCGGAATCTGTCTTTGTTGTTGACGAACAATACCTACCGGATGGTTTTGATAATTGACTGTTGGTCGAAATTCTCAAATTTGGTTTCAAGGTGGGTTTTTTTCAACTTCTTGCATTCTTGGATTTTTTTCGTTATGAAGTTCTAATCTTCTTGGAGGTTGAATTGGTTGTCTTTGATTTTCTTCGGGATTTTGTTGATCATGCCCCTGAAATTCTTGATGAAAATTCCCACATTCTTGGTCACGAATTGAACTGTCGTGTCGTTCTTGATTGCGCTGAAGTTTATGGAATTGTTCTTGGATAGGGGTGGCATCATTTGAGCTACAACATTTGGAATCCTTCTCACTTTTCGAGTAAAATTTTCTACCGCTTGCTGGATGCCTAAATTTGTGGCCATAATTCCAGCCATATTCGTTGGAACTTCAAGTAGTTTTGAGTTTAACTTTCCACCAAGAGTTAATCGCCAATTGACGAATTGAGAGGAGAAAGATGATGCATCCGTATCATGAGTTTGGAGGTCGAAACGCTTGTTGGTGTTCTTGATCACCATCAGGCCCTCACACGGCGGAGCTCGGATACCAATTTGATAGACTACAAAACTTGGAGAATTCTTGAAGGAAAAGTATTAATCATTAATTCTGCATACATTGGAGGAACACTCCTAACTATAAAGTCTAGTATGATTGGGGTAAAAAGGGAATTAACGTAGACTTTGACCCAATTACCTAATTAACTCCATTTTTATTACATCATTTAGAGACTAAACTCTTACAAACCAAACTGTAGGGAACAAATGGTTACTTTCATGAAAGTTTAGGAACTATAATGTTTTCCAACCTACTATATATAAATAACAACAGACATTCAAATTCTTTCCTCAATTACATGCTATCACTAAATGTATGCATGACCATTACAACATACCAATTGTTAATGATCTTGAAGGCCTCTTTCTCGATGTTGCCTTGTTGATAGCTGAAAATAAACATCTTAAAAATCCAACAATTTCATCTTATAACAACTTCTTAACCCTGATTCACAAAAGTAGTCAGACTATGCAATCAAGCAAAAAGTAGTCGAATCTATTCTTGTACATAACTCACGACCAAGTATGAACAAATGTACTCCCCAAAATACGCAAGCGCATTCATCGAACAAGACCCTTCAACTTCAAGCTCTCCCTTGCATCAACTATAGTCTCCTCAATAATTTTTCCATGTTCAGCTTCGAGTGATTTCTTAACTGCTTGCTTCAAGAATGGTCATATCACATGTATTTTGACTTTATAGTACCAGAGGCTCAGCCGCTCACTTAAATGAATCTATAAAAAGGCTTCACCAGAAGAAAATGGATGGGACCAGTACTAAGAGGAAACAAATGGACCAGGCAAAAAGAGAAATGAACCTCCTTTGTGTTGGCACTAGAACTCCATTGTAATGAGAATACTAAATTACCTGTTTCAAAAACAAATAAATGAATTAAGACCCTATTTGATAACTATTTGGTTTTGTTTCTGAAATAACATCATTTTCCCATATAAATTTATTTGTTCTGTTATTCCCTTTCAATGTTTCTACAAACCAAGGCAAGTTTTGAAAACTAAACACTATTTTTTCAACAACTAATTTTTGTTTTTAGGATTTGGATAAGAATTCAAATTTTTCTTTAATAAAAATGTGAAAATTGAAAACTATATTACAAAATTTGTGAGAAAACAAGCGTAACTTTCAAAATGTAAACCTAAAAACAAACTGTTATCAAATTAAGTCAAAATTACCAAGTCAACGAAGGAGTGAGATTTCGACAAATAAGAACAGAGCAGGTATTGATTATGAACTTCAAACTGCAGAAACACAGTTTCATCAATCAGCAATAAAAAAGTTAATAGAGCTTCCCAACTCCAAAGCAGAAATCACATATAATTCTTTTGAAGAACCGAAAAGAAAACGGTATGTGAAGATAGGTTGTTAGATGTATTCTTCTAATAATAATAATCTATTGCTTTCAGCGAAAATACTTTTCAGTAAAAATATAATTAAAGTACTTGATAATAAATCACTTTTACATTTATTTCTGTATTTATAAGCATTTGAAGTGCTTTTGTATTTTTATGTTATGTCTGTCTCAAGAATGATACTTTTCAGTGAAGTACATGAAACACCTGCAACCTCAAGCCAGCCAAAAGGATACACAATCCAACACCAAAATACTCAAACGCAACCTAAACAAACACCAATCTCCAAAACGTAAAATACCTCAACTAGAGAAAGGAATTTATATCACCATATTTAATTTAAGGTCCAATCCAATAAGACGAATATAGAACTTTTTTGACCCAATCAGCCAAGAAATGAATTCTCACCTATTGGCACGAAAATAGCTAAGAGGTGGAGGCAATACCATCAAGTATCAACTGGTTGTGGCAATCCCTTGCAAGTGATCAGAGTCCTTAATTAATGGCTCAGAGTCGGTGCTTTCAGGGTCACGTTGAAATGTAACCCTTGATGCCTTGATATGATATAATACAAAATGTTGATAAAAGAAAATCAGATCAAACGCTATAGTGACCTGCAGCACAGTGTGGATGTAGTGAGCAAATACTGCAAACTCAAATTACTTGTTTAAATGCCATGGTTGGCTCTTAAATGATATCGTCAGCAATACAAGGAATAAGACTTCTACAACAGAGAGAGATCATACCAAAGCTAGCAAGGGCTTCCCTATGTTTCCGAAAAAGTTCACCCAAGAACCTGGAAAAAAACTGAAGTCAAAATGTAGACAGAATATGCAGTAATTAAATTTTGTAGTGATTTAGTTTTCCTGCAAGAAAATTCCAGTCCAGATGCAAGGAAGGATTCAAAAACTAGGTCCTTACAAATCTTTAACTATCGAACTAAATTGTTATATCGTAAACTTCAGGAGTGAACTAAATCATTACTTCAATAAAATGATGAAAGCATCAGACGAAATATGTTTATTTAACCCCAAAATTTGTATTCATGGTACAGCCTACAAAAGTGCATAGATTAATACTTTTTTTAGAACAGGAATAAATGGGCTAAAAATCATTTTTAGTCCCAAAATTTTCATAAAAGTATCAATTTAGTTCCTAAACTTTGATTTCTAACGATTTAGTCCCAATACTTCAACTTTGATACTATTTAGACCATGGACTTTACTAAGTAACAATTTAATACTTTACTTTAAAATTTGTAATAATTTAGTCCTATCGTAGAAGTTAGTGCAATATTTAATAAGATTACTCGCATAAATAAACCGATAAACTAATTAGAGGCTCAGTATTGTAACGTAACGATGGATGAAACATAACGAAACGTTGGATGAATCATCCTTAGGTTCTCCAAATCTCTACAAATTCTCCCATTCCTCTCTTCCAAAAGATCTCAAAAAAATGAACACACCTCATTCCCCAAGAAGCCTTAAGAATCCATCCTAATCATGAAAAGGCAGATTAAGGAGACATGAAGACTTTTTAAATGGAAATCTTTATAAGAAAGACTAGAAACAGAGAAAGCAGAATAACGTTTACATAGATAAATATTACATTGATAACTATAAATGTTCCATATAATAGGAGCCGTCCAAAATAGATTCTTGTAAACTCAACCTAGCCTTGGGATGAACAACCAAATGAGAATCATATGCTTAGAGTATTGTGCATTTATCTTCTGATAGATTAATTTTTCATACGATTTAAATATTAACTTTTCACTTTTTTATAAAGAAAGAATACGGCTGACATAAAAAATGACTCTCAATACCAAGCTAAGCATAAATGTAAATTATAATAGAAGTATCTGGAATATGTTTGGTTAAAAAAACATTAGATGACCTTGGTCAACCGACTGCACGCTCATTTGAGCCAAAGTTGCCACTCCTCCACTGAAGTCAAGAACTATATTACCAATGCTGAATCCCACTGTACTCTTTCTGGTGAAGTTCAAAAATGCCTGCGTGTAAACAACATAGATTTCATGAAATGCAAGCTTTGTTCTTCGTTTGCAAATTTATATCAGTAGCATACACAGTTTTTTTTTTTAAAACCCTGAAATGACTTTACAATTCTTAAGAGCAACATGGTCATGTTGTGTACGTTTGGTTAGGTAAACAATTCCATGACTTCCTGGGCTTATAATTCTATTAAATATCACCTTACTTGGGGTTGGACTATTGTTGTAGAGTTGTAGGTCCAAAACTATGCAAACTTTGTGTCTTTCAAGGGAGATGATTAAACATAAATTTTATTTTCATATACTTGACGTTTTTGTTAACTGACAAGAATACATTAAAACATTTAGGGGGCGTTTGCGACACTGTTATAGTTAGTGTTTACAGTCTATGAGTTATAATAGTCGGTGTTTTTGGGTGCAACCTATTTTATTCTAAATCACAATAGTCTATGCTTGGGGTAGGGTGCAGACTATTTTAGTCTAGGTAGTAATAGTACACGTTGTAGCAAAGAAGGAGACTGAGGATGGTAGAAAATAGTAAATACCGTAGCAAACAAGGATGTCAAATAGTATTATTATAGTTAATTGTGGGTTATAAATAGCTGTAGACACCACTATTTATTTTGAGCCCCAAGCATGGAGTGGGGATTAATATATTTAAAAGATATAAACACAAGAAAAATGTGAATTGTGCCAATTCTTTTCTCAATCACCTTCTCTTTATTCTTATCTACAAGACCACAAACATAAAAATTAATTTGATAAAATGAATGACTCTCTTAGCTGTAACTTATTGAGGAGAGGAAAAAAGAAACATGATAAGGAAAAAGGTTAGCATATTTATTAAGTTGAATCATGAAAACAGTTAGTATATGTATAATGGAAGATTTAATGTGTACTTTAGCCTACTTTCTACTGGGCAGAAAGCCAAACCTGAGGAGAGTATTTGATGAATGTCATAAAAACTTGAATCGAACTGCAACATATTGACAATGATCCTCGCTGAATTATTAGCAAATCAACCAAACCAACATAGCTTCACAATAAAGAGATGGGGAGATGGTTTACTTGAATATGGAGACAAGCCAAAGCCATGAATGGGTTGGCAGAGCCATAAAAAAGCAGGCTCCAGCGAAGAACCATACTGCGACCAAGATGGCAATTGATGCCTTCGAGACTTTCTGGCTGCCACGCTGAATCAAAATCCAATCAATACAATGCGAAATAGCAACCCAAATTAAACCAAAGCAAGATCCAAACCCGAAAGAGAAGAAACCACTGACATCAAAAAATACAATTTGAACTGAGACGACGAAGATCAATAAAATCGAGTGGAAGGGGAAAAACACATCGCTCAAAGCCACCGGTATCATCTGCAGGAAGCAATGAAAAGGTTTCAGATTCAATGTAATTCAATGCCAACAAATGAACGTCGTCAACTCAGCACTTGGGAAATGGTTAGAGTGAGACTGAAATTCCATTTCCAGGAAGCCGTAGCCATATTTTTCTCCCTTCTTAAATCAGCTTTAGTAGCGAGGAGAGAGGATTGTGTGTTGAAGTATGAAGAGTGTTTAGTCCGTACCCAAACAAAAAACCCTTTTCAAACGAGGTTTTTATGATCGTTGAGCAATAATAATTAAATTTAAAATATTAATATATATATATAGTAGCATTTTTAAAAAAAATTATAAATAAATCAACTAGCTAGATTTAGCTATATTTACAATTTTTTAAAATGTTACTATATACTTCATTATTATTCTTAAAATTGTTATATATTATAATTAATTCATAAAAAACAATTTAGCTCTTTGATTTATTAATAGATCAAATAAAAAAAACTGAGTTAAATTGATGGTTTCAAATATAATAAAATAAACAAAAAATATATATAAATATAGCAAAATATCAAAACATCTTTCACCCGTAGACACTAATGTATGTCTATAAATGTCTATCACAATATGATTTTTTAAAAATATTTACAGTAGTTTTAACATATAAAATTAGGTTTAAATCTTATTTTAGTTCTGAACTTTTAATTTGTTGTATTTTGGTCCTTAAACTTTCAAAAACATCTATTTTAATTCTTAAAATAAAAAAAAATACTTATTTCAACAAAATAAGTTAACAAAATGGTGGAGTGGCTTAGGGTTTATGGGAGACTATTTGACAATATTTACCCAATTTTTTATTACTTTAATTATATTTTTTTTTTGTTAGTTGAAGATATTTTTTTTAGAAATATTTTCAAATATAGAAAAAAACAAACTATTTATACTTCATAGAAAAAAAACAACTAAAAGACAAAAATCAATTAAACTTATTTTTCTATAAAATGTAAATATTTTGTAAGTTTTTCTATTTGCGATAATTTTTTTTTATTATAAATTTATTTATTTATTTTATAAAGTTTCATGTAAATGTTTGGCTACCCTTTTCCAAAAAGTTTCCTTCTCCTGAATTTGCGATGTATAATCGAGTTTTCAAGAGACGCTCTACTATATCTCGATTTGATTTAGTAATTATATTATTTATTTGGTCAAATTTTTTAGTTAATATTTACTTTTCAATTTTATATTTATCTATTTTTTACCTAATTAAATATGTTTTCTATTTTTCATGAGTTAAATACATTAAATTTTTTAAAAAGTATACCATGTTAATTTTTTTTAAAAGTAAACTATTTTTCTTAATATTTTAAAAATAATCACACTAAACAAGAATTTTAAATTTTGAAATTACAAAAAAAAAAAAAAAATTAGAAATCTATTTTAGTTATTATATCTAAACTGAGATGTTCTTGTATTTGTTTACGAAATATTGTAATCTGTCTTTTCAAGTTTAAACTGAAATTTACCAAACACTATTTTACTTTTTTTCACAACCGATTATTCTAAAACCACAACAGAAATTATTTTAAAAGTTATAACAATTTTAAATAGAGTCTGAGTATTCTAAATGACTTAAGTATATTTGTGTCAAAGGAATTAAATTAGTACACGATTATGTATCTATTACAATCAATTATCTATATGGAGGTAAGTTGAGTTTAATATGATTAATTACAAATTTTATTTGAATTAATCAAATTATAAATATTGAAAATGAATTTATACTAAATTTAATTAATTCTAGTTTATTGATTAAATATGTTTAAGATAGTGTAAGATAATTAACAAATAATTTAGGTTCATAAGTGATTATATTTATTTGTAAAAATAAATTAAGTAAAATTATTAATATTTTAATATTAATTAAATAAATAAATATGTTAAAAAACCTAAATTACATTTGTATTTTAAAAAAGGATGGATAAGAATAACTGATATTTGCAACACATTTTTAGAGTTGGACATCAATATAAGAAAGAAATAAATGAATGTAGCGATTATATCATTAAAAAAATTGGTTACAATTATAAATAATTATACGTGAACTTATTTAAAAATGATCAAAACTGAAGATATGGATAAAAAATAAGAAAAAATATTTTAAATGAAAAAAAAGTTTAAAAAATATTTATAAAATTTAGTAAAATATCATAGTTTATGCAGAATAGATGAAAGAGGTGAGTCTGAGTTAAGAAAAAGAACCTGATGGTAACCGTATTTGTGGAAGTACTGCTCCTGAACAGCGGTACTGAAGAACAGGGTAGCGTTGTATATCAAATAGGAAGATTGCTTGGTGAAATTCAAAATCAAGTAATCGAAGCTCAATCCTACAACACTATAAAATAAAATAAAATAAAATAAAATAAAATAAAATAAAATAAATCAGAATATTGAGGCCATGGTGCTGTAATTAACACTACCTTTTCCGTCGGAAATTGAGAATGACCTGTGGATATGAAGCAAGCGCCCAGCATGTGATGGAAGTCCATCCTAAAACCCCATATACCATCTCCATTGAAATTGAATTCCATGAACCCATTTCTCTCTCTCTCTCTCTCTCTCTCTACTTTCTCTCTCTCTTCTCCCACATTAAACTTTGTGTGGTACTGTACTGGTTAATGTGATGACGCTCACCAATTTTGGACAATATTTTCCAACCTCATCAAATTCCCCTTCCTCTCTCCTAAACCCTAATATCAAATATCCCTTTCCTCTCAACCTCTTTCAATCTGGACCCTTCCTTTCCTTTACACGGCCCACCTACTGACGTCCCACCCCAAACTTCCCTTCCTCTCTACAACCCTGTGTCCTTCTCAATTAAATTCCAAATTTTGCTTTCATTTTTATTAATTTATTTTTCAACTTTTATCAATCTACTTTTTAATAAATCTTACAATTACTCCATTACCATTTTTATATTAATATGTAATTTTTTTAATTTTAATTGTCCTACTTTTTTTTTTTTTTTTAATTTTAAATTATAATAAAGCAATTGCTTTTAATAAATAAAGCAATTGTTCTCCCTTTTTTCTTCTATTTCATTTTGTTGGGTGCTTCATTATTTGATTTCATCACAAAAAATATTCTATTTATTACAGAGTTTTGACTTTTTAATAATCTTTGGATAATGATTCTATTTCTTATTTTTTAAAAAAAAATAAAAAATGAGAATATATTTAATATATACTTTTATTTCTTGTTTCTTGAAAAAAAAAACAAGAATAGAAATTTGATAACTAATTATTATTTTTTCTCTTATTTTATAGTGTAAATATGATTTGATTATGGAAAATAAAATATATAAATATATAAAAATAAATATATGTATAAAATGTTTCAATGCAAAAAATTAACATCAATATTACAATTCATTCGATAAAAAAAACATCAATATTTCAATATTTTATTTTAAGTAATAAAGCAATGACCCTATTTGATATTCTTTTATTTTATTAATAAGTCAATTTTCCTATTTGATTTTCTTTTATTTTAATTAATAAAGCAATTGTCCTATTTGATTTTTTATTGTAATTTATAGTGTAAAATTGTTTTATTTGATTATTTTTATTTTTAGTTAATAAAGCAATTGTCCTACTTGATTGTCCTCTCTATCTGTTGTACTTAGATTTCATTTCGTTTTGTTGGGTGTGATTATTTGCTTTCATCATTTAAATATAATATTCTATTTTACACTAATTGTTGACTTTTTTGCCCTTAATCTTAAAGTAATTAATTAATTGGTGTTTTGATGATAACAAATCTAAATCTTCTTATTGACAATTTTATTATTTTGAATAGTTTATAGTGTAGAGCTCGGAACAATGATTTTGACGTCTCTTGAATCACCCAAATCGGAGTTCAAACGAAGAAGATATTGT
>JBBPDJ010000020.1:15327572-15344007 GCA_037974625.1 Cucumis cinereus
TAAACTTTTCTTATTCTTGACACTAGATTACTTGACAGTGAAAAACTGTCAAGTAAAGCTTTATTCTTGACAGTTTTCTTGACAATTTTTCACTGTCAAGTAAACTCTTATTCTTGACAGTTTTGCACTGTCAAGAAAAAAAAGCTTATTCTTGACACTGGTTTGCTTGATGGATTGAAAACCGTCATGTAATCCCTTACTTGACAGTTTTTCACTGTCAAGTAAACTTGTTTCTGTAGTAGTGTAGGTGTGCACACTAGGGTATGCGCTGCCTTGCGTAAGGGTTTGCCCCACTATGGCAAAGACTTTGTGGACAGTGGCTCCGCTACTTCGTAGTTAGACACTGTCATAGTGTTGAGGTTACTCCACTATGGCAAAGAAGTTGCAAGTGTTGGCCCCACTGCAACATAGATTCGCTGCCTTAGTGTTGGGATCGCCCCACTTTGGCAAAGGCGTTATAGTTGTTAGTCCCATTATAACGTAGGATACCATCGTTGTGTTGAGCTGACTCCACCTCGACGAAGACGTCGTCGGTCCTGATCGAACCACGACGTAGATATAGTTGTTGCTAGTGGGAGATTACTCCACTGCGACAAAGACGTAGCTAGTGTTGGATTTTTCCCACTACTACGTAGTTCAGTTTGATATACATCGCTTACAGGTTTTCAGATATTCATGTTTTAACATGATTTCAGTTATGCATAGTTTTACCATGATTTACAGATAAGTATCGTGCAAACACCTTTCAAGTGATTTCAGCTAAATTGTGATTTATAGTTTTAGTTATGATATGATTTGGGAAAAGTTTCTCAGTCAAAGATTTATAGCTATACTATATATATGTTTTAAGTATTTTATATTAAAGAATCTCTTTCAAATTGTTTTTCCACTTTTCAGGTAGAGATCGTGATCCCGAAGCCCGACTTACCACAGACTGTCTGCTACTCGAGAAGTTTTAGTACTATTGTACGTTAGTAGTAAGTCATGCATGTTACTTGTATAATAAGTTTTGGTACAGTGAGATGGGTTGTAAAAGATAGTATGGGTTGCACTATGTATAAGATATTTGTTTAGTTTCCTCCGTTATGTGTTAAGTTTGAAATTGTTTTTATGCAGTTAAGTCTATTCAACACTTTTTAAGTTATTGGCATTGTTTAAGTCGTAGTTAAGTTAAGAGAGTTAGCAAGGATCGTCAAGGTAAAGACGAGATTCACTGGCTTTACTCCGTCTTCTAGGCTAGGGTAGGGAGTCTGGGAGAGGGTGTGACAGCTTCGGTATGGACGCGCGTTTCTAAGCCAAGAATTTTTTATCTACGGGCTCTAGGACGTAAATACCAAACAAAAATAGTTGGAGGACATGTCGAACCACAAAGCGGAACCGAGTCTGGAACGTCTTTGGTCAATTTTTTTAGGAAAGATTTTAACATTCCTCCAAATGACGCCATTTTATGCATAGAAATGAATTTTAGGCCGAACTTTAGTCCATTTTTCAAAACCTATAGCATTGATCAATTTTCGTCCTTTTTGGTCCGCAGATTCATCCTACCTCAAGTTTAACGCTTCGCGACCTATATAGATCTTGCAAACATTTCAGAGACATGTTTAAGGTCATGGAAGTGCATTTCTGGCCCAAGAATTCTTGAACTAAGAGGTGTAGGACGATAATACCAAACAAAAATCGTTGCAGGTCAATTTGTTCCTCATAGAAGTAGTCAAGTCTGGAATGTCTTTGGTCATTTATTTTTTGGGAAAAAAATGAATCATTCTTCCGAATGAGCCCATTTTATACCTAAAAATACATTTTAGGTCGAACTTTTGTCTATTTTTCGAAAGCTATAGCATTGGTCAATTTTTGTCCTTTTTGGTCCGCACGTTTGTCCTACCTCAAGTGGGACTCTTCGTGACCTATATAGTTCATGCAAATTTGTCAGAGACGTGTTTAGGGTCGTGGACGCCATTTTTTAGTAGGGAATGGCTGAACTATGGGGTGTAAGACGAAAATGCTAAATGGAAATTGTTGAGGACACTTTGACCCCAAAGTGGGACATCTTTGGTCAATTATTTTTATGAAAAGCTTCAAAATTCCTCCAAACGTGCTTGTAACACTTATTGATTTTAGGCAAGTTTTTGGTCTATTTTTCGAAAGCTATAACACTTATTGATTTTCGTGTTGTTTGGTCCGCACGTGAGTCAGACCTTAGGTGGCACTCTTCGTGACCTATATAGTTCGTGCAAATGTGTCATAGACATGTTTATGCTCGGGGATGCGCGTTTCTGACAAAAGAATCCTTAAACTACGAGTGTAGGACAAAAAAACCAAATGGAAATCGTTTCAAGTCACTTTGGACCCCAAAGCAGAAACCGAGTCTATTACTTCTTGGTCCATTACTTTTGGGAAAAACTTCAGCATTCCTCCAAATGAGGTTGATTTATACCAAGAAATGCATTTTACGCCGAACTTTGGTCCATCTTTCAAAAGCAATAGCACTGGTCGATTTTCGTCCGTTTTGATCCGCACGTTAGTCCTACGTAAAATGGCACTCTTCACGACCTATATGGTTCCCGAAAATGTGTCAAAGACATGTATAGGGTCATGGACACGTGTTTTTTAGACAAGAATCCATGAACTACGAGGTGTAGGACGAAAATTCCATCGGTATACATTGCAAGTCATTATGTTCCTCAAAGCAGAAATCGAGTCTAGGACGTCTTTGGTCATTTATTTTTGGGAAAACTTAGTTATTCCTCCAAATGAGCTCTTTTTATACATAGAAATGCATTTTTCGTCGAACTTTGGTCCATTTCCCAAAATCCATAGCATTGATCGATTTTCGTCTGTTTTGGTCCGCACGTTAGTCCTACCTCAAGTATCACTCTTTGCAACCTATATATCTCATGCAAACGTGTCAAAGACATGTTTATAGTCATGGACGCGCGTTTCTGAGGCAAGAATCCATAAACTACGGGGTGTAGGACAAAAATACGAAATAAAAATCGTTGGACGACACTTTGGACCCCAAAGCAGAAACTGAGTCTGGGACGTCTTTGGTCAATTATTTTTGAAAAAACATAAACATTCCTCCAAATTAGCTCGTTTTAAACCTAGAAAAGTATTTTAGGTTGATTTTTTTCTATTTTCCAAAATCTATAGCACTGGTCGATTTTGTCTGCGCATTAGTCCTACCTCAAGTTTAACTCTTTGCAAGCTATATAGTTCTTGCAAACGTGTCAGAGACATGTTTAAGGCCATGGATGCACATTTCTAAGCCAATATTTCCTATACTACAGGGTGTAGGACGATAATACCAAACGAAAATCATTGCAGGTCAATTTGTTCCTCATAGAAGGAACTGAGTCTGGAACGTCATTTGGTCATTTATTTTTGGAAAAAACTTAATCATTCCTCCAAATAAGGCTGTTTTATACCTATAAATACATTTTAGGTCAAACTTTTATCCATTTTTCGAAAGCTAAAGCATTGGTCGATTTTCGTCAATTTTTGTTCGCACATTTGTCCTATCTCGAGTAGTAGTCTTCCCGACCTAATTAGTTCAAGCAAACATGTTTGAGACATGGGCGTGGTTTCTAAGCCACGAATCCCTGAAGAATGGGATGTACGACGAAAATACCAAAGGGACGTCTTTGGTCTATTTTTTTTAGGAAAAACATCAACATTCATCCATAGTAGCTTGCTTTATACCTAGAAATGCATTTTAGGACAAACTTGGGTCCATTTTTCGAAAGCTATAGAATTGGTCAATTTTTATCTTTTTTGGTCCGCACGTTTGTCCTACCTCAAGTGGCACTTTTCGCGACCTATATAGTTCATGCAAATGTTTCTGAGTATGAAATCCCTCAACTATGGGGTGTAGGACGAAAATGTTAAATGAAAATCGTTGAGGACCCTTTGGCCCCCAAAGTAGAAATCGAGTCTGCGACGTCTTTGGTCAAATATTTTTATGAAAAGCTTCAACAATCCTCCAAATGTACCTATTTTATAACAAGAAATTCATTTTAGGCCAAACTTTTGTCCATTTTTTAAAAGATATAGCACTGATCGATTTTCGTCCGTTTTGGTCCGCACGTTAGTCCTACCTCAAGTAGCACTCTTCGTGACCTATATAGTTTGTGCAAATGTGTCAGAGACATGTTTAGGGTCATGGACGTGCATTTCTAAGCCAAGAATCTATGAACTACGGTGTGTAGAATGAAATTACCAATGGAAATTCGTTGCAGGTCACTTTGTTCCCCAAAGCAGAAACCGACTGGGACGTCTTTGATTATTTACTTTTGAGAAAAACTTAAACATTTCTCTAAAAAAGCCCATTTTACACCTAAAAATGCATTTTAGGTTAAATTTTGGTCTATTTTTCAAAAGCTATAGCAATGGTTGATTTTCGTCAGTTTTGGTCTACACGTTAGTCTTACCTCAAGTAGCAGTCTTCGTGACCTATATAGCTCATGCATACGTGTCAAAGACATGTTTAGGATCATGGACACAAGTTTCTAAGCCATGAATTCCTAAACTACAGGGTGGAGGAGGAAAATACCAAAGGGAAATCGGTACAGGTCACTTTGTTCCCCAAAGAAGAAACAGAGTCTGGGACGTCTATTGTTATTTATTTATGGGGAAAACTTAATTATTCCTCCAAATGAGCCCGTTTTATACCTAGAAATGCATTTTAGGTTGAACTTTGGTCATGGATACACATTTTTAAGTAAAAAATTTGGAACTACGGGGTATAGAACGAGAATACGAAAAGGAAATCGTTGGTGGACACTTTGGACATTAAAGTAGAAATTGAGTCTAGGATGTCTTTGGTCAATTATTTTTGGAAAAAGACTTCTTCAATCCTCTAAATGAGCGCATTTTATACCTACAAATGCATTTTAGGCCAAAATTTGATCCATTTTTCGACAGCTATAGCACTGTTCGATTTTCGTCTGTTTGGGTTCTCACGTTAGTCCTACCTCAAGTGGCACTCTTCGCGACCTATATAGTTCATGCAAATGTGTCAGAGACATGTTAAGGGTTTTGGACGTGCGTTTTTTAGCCAATAATCCGTGAACTATGGGCTATTGGATGAACATACCAAAGTGAAATCGTTGAAAGTCAGTTTGTTCACCAAAGCAGAAATCCAGTCTAGGACATCTTTGGTCATTTATTTTTGGGAAAAACGTAAACAATGCTACAAATGAGCGCGTTTTATATATAGAAATGCATTTTAGGTCGAACTTTATCCATTTTCCAAATGCTATAGCACTGGTCAATTTTCTTCCGTTTTGGTTCGCACGTTCGTCCTACCTCAAGTTTCACTCTTCGCAACCTATATAGTTCATGCAAATGTGTCAGATAAATGTTTAGGGGCATGGACGTGCATTTCTTCGTCAATAATTCCTGAACTATTGGGTGTAGGACGAAAATACCAAACAGTAATAGTTGGAGAACACTTTGAATCCCAAAGTAGAAATCAAGTCTAGGACGTCTTGAGTTAATTATTTTTAGGGAAAACTTAAAAATTCTTTGAAATGAGCACGTTTCTTACCTAAAAATTCATTATAGGCCAAACTTTGGTCCATTTTTCGAAAGCTATAGTACTTGTCGATTTTCTTCCGTTTTTTGTTCGCACGTTTTTCATAACTCAAGTGGCACATTTCCTGACTTATATACTTCATTCAAATGTGTTAGAGACATGTTTTTGGGTCATGAACGCATGTTTATGAGCCATGAATTCTAGAACTACGGGATGTAGGACAAAAATACCGAAGGGAAATCGTTGGAAGCCACTTTGAACCTCAAAGCAGAAACCAAGTCTGGGACGTCTTTGGTCAATTATTTTTTGGAAAAATTCATAATATTCCTCCAAATGAGCCCGTATTATACCAAGAAATGAATTTTAGGCCAAACTTTGGTCCCTTTTTCAAAAGCTGTAAAACTGGTTGATTTTCGTCCGTTTTGGTCTGCACGTTAGTTCTACCACAAGTTTCACTCTTCGCGACCTATATAGTACCTGCAAACATGTTAGAGACATTTTTAGGGTCATGGACGTGTGTTTGTGAGGAAAGAATTTATGAACTACTGGGTGTAGGACAAATATACCAAACGAAAATCATTGGAGGACATTCTTTGTGACATATATAGTTCATGAAAATGTGTTAGAGACATGCTTAAGGTCATGGACGCGCATTTCTGAGCCAAGAATCCATAAACTACGGTCTGTAGGATGAAAATACCAAACAGAAATCGGTAGAGGACACTTTAGACCCCAAAGCAAAAACCAAGTCTAGGACGTCTTTAGTCAGTAATTTTTTCGAAAAACTTCTTTATTCCTAGAAATGCATTTTAGGCCAAAGTTTAGTCCATTTTTTTAAAGGGAAAGCACTGGTCGTTTTTCGTCCGTTTTTGTTCGCACATTAGTCCTACTTCAAGTGGCAGTCTGTGAGACCTATATAGTTCATGCAATTGTGTTAGAGACATGTTTAGGGTCATGGACGCACATTTATGAGCGAAGAATTCATAAACTACGGGTTATTGATGAAAATACCAAACGAAAATCGTTTGAGGACAATTTGGAACCCAAATAAGAATTCGAGTATGGGACGTCTTTGTCAATTATTTATGAAAAAAACTTGTTTATTCCTCTAAATGTGCCGATTTTATATCTAGATATGCATTTTAAGAGGAACTTATGTCCATTTTTTGAAGTTATAGCTCTGGTCGATTATTGTCCATTTTGGTTCGCTCGCTAGTCCTACCTCAAGTTGCATTTTAGGTCGAACTTCATCCATTTTCCAAAAGTTATAGCACTTGTCGATTGTTGTCCTTTTTGGTATGCACGTTAGTCCTACCTCAAGTTTCTCTCTTTGCAACCTATATTGTTCATTCAAATGTGTCAAAGACATGTTTTGAGTATGGATGCGGGTTTCTGAGCCAAGAATTTCTGATCTACGAGGTGTAGGACGAAAATACCAAACGAAAATTGTTGGAGGACATGTGGGACCACAAAGCGAAACCGAGTGTGGGATGTCTTTGGTCAATTCTTTTGGGAATAACTTCAACATTTTTCTAAATGAGGCCATTTTATACCTAAAAATGCATTTTAGGTCGAACTTTAGTCAATTTTTTGAAAGCTATTGATCGATTTTCGTCCTTTTGGGTCCGCACGTTAGTCGGACCGCTAGGGGCATATATCGTTCATGCAAATGTGTCAGAGACATGTTTAGGGTCATAGACGCACGTTTCTGAGCCAAGAATCTCTAAACTACACGGTGGAAGACGAAGATACCAAATGAAATTAATCCACGTCACTTTGTTTCTTAAAGGAGAACCGATTCTGGGACGTCTTTTGTCATATATTTTTGGGAAAAACATAAGCATTCTTTTAAATGAGCACGTTTATTCCTAGAAATGCATTTTCGGTCAAACTTTGGTCCATTTTTTGAAAGCTATAGCACTGGTCAATTTTCGTCCGTTCTGGTCTACACGTTAGTCCTACCTCAAGTGGCACTATTCGCGACCTATATAGTTCATTCAAACGTGTCAAAGACATGTTTAGAGTCAAGGGCGCGCATTTCTGAGCCATGAATTCTTGAACTACGATGTGTAAGACGAAAATACCAAACGAAAATCGTAGGACACTTTGGACCCTAAAGCAGAAACCGAGTCTGTGCCATCTTTAACCAATTACTTTTGAAAAAAAACTTCAATGTCCCTCCAAATAAGCTCGTTTTATACTTAGAAA
Source organism: Cucumis cinereus (assembly GCA_037974625.1). Lineage (NCBI taxonomy): Eukaryota > Viridiplantae > Streptophyta > Magnoliopsida > Cucurbitales > Cucurbitaceae > Cucumis > Cucumis cinereus. The sequence goes on from JBBPDJ010000020.1 coordinate 15,335,314, forward strand.
TGCAATTTACGCCGAACATTGGTCCATTTTTGGAAAGCTATAGTACTGGTTAATTTTCGTCCGTTTTGATCCGCACGTTAGTCATAACTTAAATGGCATTCTTCACGACCTATATGGTTCATGCAAATGTTTCAAAGACATGTTTAGGGTCATGGACTCGTTTTTCTGTGCCAAGAATCCATGAACTACGAGGTGTAGGATAAAAATACCATCGATAAATCATTGTAGGTCACTTTGTTCCCATAGTAGAAACCGAGTTTGGGATGTCTTTGGTCACTTATTTTTGGGTTAAACTTAATTATTCCTCCAAATGAGCCCGTTTTATACGTAGAAATGCATTTTAGGTCAAACTTTGGTCCATTTTCCCAAAAGCTAGAACATAGGTGGATTTTTGTCCGTTTTGGTCCACACCTTAGTGCTACCTTGAGTTTCACTCTTCGTGACCTATATCGTTCATGTAAACGTGTCAGAGACATGTTTAGAGTCATGGACGTTAATTTCTAAGCCAAGAATTCTTGAATTACTGTGTGTAGAACAAAAATACCAAGAAACCAAGTCTATGGCGTCTTTGGCCAATTACTTTTGGGAAAAACTTCAACGTTCCTCTAAATGAGCTCTCGTTTTATACCTAGAAATCCATTTGACGCCGATCATTGGTCTTTTTTTTAAACTTATAGCATTGGTCAATTTTCGTCTGTTTTGGTTCGCACGTAAGTCCTACCTCAAGTGGCACTCTTCGCGACCTATATAGTTCATGAAAATGTGTCAGAGACATGTTTAAGGTCATGGACGCACGTTTTTGAGACATAAATCCCTAAACTATAGGGTGTAGGAAGAAAATACCAAAGGAAAATCGTTGCAGGTTACTTTGTTCCCCAAAGCAGAAACCGAGTGTGGGATGTGTTTGGTCATTTATTTTTAGGAAATAATTAATCATTCCTCCAAATGAGCCTATTTTATACTTAAAAATGCATTTTGGGTTGAACTTTATCAACTTTCCAAACGCTAATCTTCCCCCTTGGTTGTGAAAAGAAAGTTCATGATGTTATCAATGTTGATATCGGGTCCAAAGCAACAAGGGGATGACATCGGCAAATATTTAGCACCACTAATTGATGATTTAAAACTCTTTTGGAAAAGTTGTGTTCAATGCTATGATGCCAATGAAGATGAACTATTCAACTTAAGGGCTGTTTTGTTGTGGACAATAAACAACGTCCCCGCATATGGAAATCTTAGTGGATGTAGTGTGAAAGGCTATAAGGCATGCCAAATTTGTGGAGATAAGAGACTTCTATACGTTTAAAGTATGAGAAGAAAATGACATACCTTTGTCATCGGAAATTTCTAGCACGCAATCATCTATACTGATGTCAAAAGAAGTCATTTAATGGTCAAAAGGAGCTTGGAGTAGTTTCAGAACCCTTGTTTGGAGATGCCATATATTCAATGATAAAAGATCTTCACTTTCCAAAAGGAAATAAGAAGACCAAAAAACAACCTATGAAAGGGAGTGCAAAGATTTGTTTGAGCAGAGTTTCTTCATTTTTTGAGCTACCATATTGGAAAAGATCTTTATGTCAGACATTGTCTAGATGCGATGCACATTGAAAACATTGTTTGCATGAATATATTGGGTACACTTCTTGATATTCCGGGAAAAAGTAAGGATGGTTTGAATGCTACACGTAGTTTAGTCCACTTGAAAATTCGACCAGAGCTCGCACCTGTCAGCGGTGAAAAAAGTCTTTATTCCTCATGCTTGTTACACTCTTACAAGGGAAGAAAAACTTTGTATTTTAAAGACATTGTCAGAAGTGAAGGTTCCTGAAGGTTATTCTTCTAACATTAGAAATCTTCTGTCCATGACTAATTTGAAATTGAATGGTTTAAAATCTCATGATTGTCACGTTATATTACAACGACTATTTCTCATTGCGATAGGATTTGTTCTCCCAAAACATGTTCGTTATACCATAACTCGATTGTCTATCTTTTTCAATATGATATGCCATAAAGTCGTAGATGTGCAACAATTGGAGATGTTGCAAGATGATATTGTGGTGACTATGTGTCTGCTTGAAAAATATTTTCCTCATTCATTTTTCACCATAATGATGCATCTCACAGTGTACATTGTTAGAGAAGTCAAACTTTGTGGGCGTTCATATCTACGTTGGATGTATCCATTTGAAAGATACATGAAAGTTCTCAAAGGATACGTGAATAATAGACATCGTCTAGAGGGTTGTATTGTAAAAAGTTATATAGTAGAAGAAGTTGTTGAGTTCTGTTCAGACTTTCTATCAGGGGTGGACCATTCAAGCGTAGGTAGACCATTGTTTATCGAAAATTATTTCAATGCTGAACATGATCTTTGATACCAAGCACATCGATATGTTTGGAAAATTCAATTGATGTGCAACCATATATAGAGTGAGTTTATTTTCAATGATCTTTTATTGTATTTTCAATTGAACTGTATGTTATATATCTAACCATATATTACAATGTTACAATGGTGAAGGAAACATAGAACGGTGTTGCATTCGAAATATCCAAATAAAGCAATGAATAGAAAATGGGTTCAAGACGAATACAATCGAAATTTCATATATTGGTTAAGAGAAGAGGTAAACTATGACACAATTATATTGTTTTTATGATATTCACCTTATCTCTATATATATTGTTTTATGGTAGTATTTTTTTAATTATGTTAATCTACTTATCATGGTAGGTGGCATTAGAGAGTGATATGGAAAATGTTGATGTTTTAGAAAACTTGAGGTGGATTGCTCATGGTCCTCATCCTATAGTGATTAGATATAACAGTTATGCCATTAATGAATGTCAATATCACACGAAGTCTTATGATAAAGATCGTAGTGTGCAAAATAGTGGAGTTAGTCTAGTGGCAAAAGGAATGCAAGTGTCAAGTTCAAAAGATAAAGATCCCATACTTAAAGATATGTCATTTTACGGAGTGATACAAGACATATGGGAACTTAATTATAATACGTTTAGTGTTGCGGTATTTAAATGTGATTGGGTTGAGAACAATAATGGTGTGAAAATTGATGACCTAGGCTTTGTGTTAGTTGATTTAAATATAATAGGTCACAAGTCCGATTCATTTATAATGGCGACCTAAGCAACCAAGTGTTCTATATTGATGACCGAAGTGATGCAAGATGGTCAATCGTACTTTTTCCGCCACAAAGAGACATTGAGGATCAATATAACAACGACGAGCTTGGAGATATTGTATTACACTTTGAAAGAGTACCCAATGATATGCCAAATATTGATGGAAGTAATGATTTGGATGAGAATATCTTGACATATGTACGATCAAATGAGGAAGGCACATGGATTCCTAAATAAAAAATATTGGGTGTGTTCTAAAATGCATAATATAATCTTTTTATTATATTAATATGTTATAGTTGATTTTATATATGCTTAGTGTGTAACTTTGATATGAACCAGGACACCCTTGTGTTACCTCCAGAACCAATCACACGTTCAAGAGCCAAGAAACTATAATCAACATTGAATTCTCACATTCAAGAGGAGGTGAACTCAGTTGGAGAGATTCGAGCAGCAACAATTGACCAAAAGATTTATAATTGGAATCAGATGACGCTATGAGATAGAACCAATTGAGATTCGATGTCGAATCCTTCAAAAGAAGGAGAGGGTGATATGATCCCACAAGCATCAAATTATTAATTAGGCTTTATTTAATAATTATGATGTATTTTAAATAATTTTCAATTTTATCTTTTTTTAATAACTTTTAAAAAGGGATAATTTAGTTTTTTTCTCAATGAATTAGGTTTTTATTTGGAGGCTATTTAAGCCTTGCCTTTAGGTTGTATTAGTGAGATTTTTTGATAATTAAAGTTTTAGGGTTTTCTATGAATGGAGTTTTTTTGGTAGATGACAGAGTCTCATCGTCGCCTTTTGCAATTCTTGATTTAGGGTTGTAAGCCAAGAACATTGAAGTAAGTTTGATCACCTTGCTTGTGGAGTGTTCGAACTTGGAGTGAGGAACTAGTTCTCCTTATCTCTTGGTCTTCGATCAAAGGGTAATCCAAATCTAATCTCTTCCCTTTGGTTTTTGTCAAATTGATTTGGAGGTTTTAAAATTTGTTATTAGGGGTTTGTCAATTGGGTTTAGGCTTCCTAATTTACAAATCCTAGAGTTTTCATATCAAACTTATCCTTTAATTATTTTCGCTGACAAGATGTTGGTATACAACATGGAGTCGACACTACCTAGAGACGAAGAGAAGGAGGTTGGTGTGGTTGAGACTTGGAGTCTTCTCAGCCTTATCGACACAAATTCTGAGTGGAGTCGATAAGGCTGAGAAGACTAAAAAGACGAGAAAGCGGGGACGTACACTTATGTTTGACATTACGCGGGTTTGCAGTGTGGGGGAAAGAGAATTTGTGGAATACAATGAGGATGGAGTACCCATTGGAGAAAATGGGTCGAAACTAAACTCTTTCATTGGATCCTATGTAGATTAAAATATTCCAATTACTTATGCATCCTGCATACCCGTTCAAGTTTAATTGAAGGAGAAGATCTATAACATTGTAGAGGTACATTTGCTTTATTTTATTTACTTTTTTTAACAATTTCATGAAAACTTTTGATTATTTGAATGACTTCACTAACTTTCCAATCTCAGGGTGCGTTTACTATCTGCAGTAGATCGAAGAAAAACATCCTTGCAACTGCAGGAACAACATTCCGACAGTTTAAGCATTGGTTTACGATGAGACATATATTGCCATTCAAGAATGAAGCGAAAATGTTGAGCCGACCACTAGAGATGTATTCCTACATTGACCAACAACATTGGGAGGAATTTAGTCGATCTAGAATATGTCCACGGTTTGCGGTAAAAATTTTCATTTCATTTTTTAGGTTGCATCTTACCTTCTATAATCTACTAATGAATTGTTAAATATGTTTGAACAAAAGAAAAGTACAACAAGAGAGACGACAGGAGAGTAAGTATAACCATCGACTGTCAAGAACGGGTTATGCGAACCTTCGAGAGCGACATGTAAGAATTAGTTTTAGTTTTCATTAATCTTATAACTTTTATAATCATTCTAATTATGTGTACAAAGAAATGTAGAAAAAAGTACCTTTGCAAGAAGATTCTCTTAATCGAGCTAGCATGTGGAAGATGACTCGGGTTGACAAGAATGGAGAAAATAAGAAGGAAGACGTCAAAGAAGTTGTTAATCGCATAGTAAGTAACACAATTACTATTGTAAATCGATTAAAGTTTTATACAAAGTGTTATGCTTAATTATGACTAATGAATCTGATTTGACATTTGTTAGGATGAGATCTCAAGAACGTCTGATCCAAGTTCCATCAAAGTATCATCTCCTAACGATGCTTTGACACAAGCATTGGATCTTGCTCGAAACCAAAATTGGAGTACGAGATTGAATGCGACAATAAACTGAAGAATAAGGTAGGAAGAGAATAATGTAGAAGTGATCTTATTGAATGATGATCATGAGGATGAGAAGGAATCGATCAAAATTGACCAATGGTTGCACTATGAGGTAATTGTTTAAGCTTTGGTCAATGTTTTATAAGTACTACTTTACACTAATGACCTTGTTGATGATCTTTCATATGTGAACTTCTAAGGTTTCTAACGAAGCAGGGATTGTTTATGAGTCTTCAATCAAGATGCCACTACCTTTGAAGACATTCCTTCGGTATGCTGAAAAGGTAATGGAGAAAGATTTTGGGATTCGTTAAGATTTTGGGATTCGCTACCAATTTCCAATTGAATTATTTGGCATAAGTAGAAAGTGGTGTGTCCGCGAGAATATGTTATTGACTTCTGTAATATGAGAGAAGTCAAAACTTTCACATTGGTGGCATACATGGCGTAAGTAATATAATGTTCTAGTTTCATTCTTTCTAAGTCTTAACCTTTATGTAGATTTATGGTTTATTAACCTTTAACCTCTTTTAGGTACTTACTATCAATAGATGTTTCAAACTACATCTTTGTTGATTCGTCCTTGATATTTGTTGGACAGTGCAGCCAGGAAGTTAGGTCTTGCAACCTGTGTAGCAGATTAATGGCATCAATTGAAAACCAACTAGTTTTGGCTCCATTTAATCCATGGTCATTAATAACCTTAGTTATCAATATGTATTTAATTTATTGGATATATAATATAGTGAACTTCTCACTGCTTATCTTCTATGTAGTGGTCATTGGGCACTTCTGGCTATCAACACGTACGAAAAGACAGTCTATTATATAGACTCACTCCGGACAACGTCTAGAGTAGATATTAGATATGTAACAGACATGTAAGTTAACTTCTTTCATATCTTGTTTTAACTATCTTAAACCATACTTTATTTTAAAGTGTATGTAGTTGTTTCTTGACAATAGGGCTATTGCAATCTTTCGATCCTAGAAGAATATGCAAAAAGGTCGAAAACAATTAGTTTGAAAAACTGTGAAGGCAAGTGTAAACAATATACATCTATTGGTTATTGGTAGTGCATATGAAACATTACTTACATTTTGGTAATTTTATTACACTGTCCTTTACAAACTGGAACAACTGAATGTGGGTACTATGTAATGAAATATTTGAGAGATATAGTAAACACCGGGAGCATAGTAGTCACAAACTTGGTAGGTTAATTACTTTGACAAATTATTGACTTCAATTATAGAATTTGCCTAACAAAGTACTAACATCAATACTTTGGGCTTTACATTTAATAGATTGATACAAGGACGTCGTACAGTCAATTCCAGTTGGATGAAGTGCGTATAAAGCTAGAAAATTTTCTTGGTGGCTACATGTGATACGGTGCTATATATTAGGTTTGATTTTTAGTTTTCCATATTGAATCAAACTCTTCTTGGATAGGTTGTTGATATGATCTATTTGTTGAGCTAGACATTTCTTTTTGTTTATATATATATTGGATATGATTTGTAGGTATATGTGTTCATTGCTAGTGTAATACCCGACTTTTTCTTTGTATTTAAGTTGTTGTTGAAAATTTATTAATAAAATATCGGAGGGTATTTTAGTAAATTTTGATAAAGGATATTTTAGTAATTTTGTTAAGAATTGGTAAAAATTTAATTTTGTAGTTTTGTTTAAAAATAAATAAAATATTGTTGATAAAAGAAAAAGAAAAAAGAATAGGAAAAAGAAAATGGAAAAAGAAATTTATTTATTTATTTTATAATTATAATTAGTATTAAAAAAAAGGGAAAATAGAATGTTTTTAAAGTGTGTGCCGTGGATAAGAAGAGGAAGAAAGGAGATGAAATTGTTTTGATTTTTTTTAAAAAAATCACTTTAATTGGATGGTGTTCGGTGCCACTTCTTTCCTACACATCTATTTATCTTGTTGGAATGAAAAGAAGAGGGAATTTGAAGGAAAAAGGGAAGAAAAACCGAGAGGAAGAAAGAGAGAAACTGGATAAATTCTATCTTGCACACTTGGAAGCAAGTAAAGATTTGGTGCTCAATTCTTAACCGAATTGAGTTAAATTTGTGTCTAAATTGCTTAGAAAAGAGAGAGGAAGGTGAAGCACAAATCAATTTTGAGAAAGTTGGCCGAAGAGACCACAGATTTTCAAGAAAAACAGCTCGGGCTGCTGAAAATTTGCGAAAAACAGACCCAAAACTTTGAAAATCAAATTCTCCGTCTACAGGCCGAATTAAGATCTAATATTTGGAGGTAAGCTAGATTATTAGTTCATTTAGCGTTCCGTAAAAAGAATTGAATTAATTTGGTCTGTGTAGGGAGAAATCGAAGCTGCAAATTTTGGTTTTAAGCTCGCCGGAAAACTGAGCAGTGTGACTTCCAGAGGCAAATTCGAGCTATCCATGAAAAGTTTGAAACTTATTTTTTGAGGTAAGCAAATAGACTTATGTAGAAATTGTTTGACTTAGGTTAGACCTTCTAATTGTTAGTAGATTGAGAGAATTGCATCGCCAAAGTTGTGTCAACGTTTCTGCCGGAAAACTGGGTAAAAAGGAGGAAAAACAAGTGAAGTTCTGTGAAGAAGAAGCTTTTTTTTTTTTTATTATTATTTATTATTATTATTATTATTATTATTATTATTATTATTATTATTATTATTATTATTATTATTATGTATGTATGTAATTATATTTATAAATAATATATTAGGAGAAAGAATTGGTTTAAAAAGGAAAATTAAGGAAAATTCGATTTTCCTCGATTTTGGTGCCAAGTGATTTAAGGATCGATTCTGAAATTATTTTCAGGAGATTTGGAGATCAGCAAAATTTACGAGCCAGGGATAGCCCGTCAAGTTTGTGAGTGATAGTATTATTTTAATATTTATTATTAAAATAATTATTGGAATGCACGTTTTTCGAGAAATTGCAAAATTTTTAGAAAATTTTAGAAAAATCATGTTGTTCATATTCTTCGATGTACTTTCACATGGTAATTTGTATGAAGCATGATTTAAGTGTTTCAAGGCATTTCGGATAGTTAGAATATAATAATATTATATTGACACGTTTTACGAGGCAATGTTTGTTTACGAAATAACATGTTTTATAATATGTTAGGCCCTGTTTATGTTTACTAAGATGATTTTCATGATTTTCATAACTGTTTGAGCATGT
>JBBPDJ010000020.1:15347975-15401329 GCA_037974625.1 Cucumis cinereus
CACAATAGACTCACTAAAACACTAGAATTGTTAATAAATAAAATCATGTTTGTTATCATCAAAACATTGATTAATTATTTAATTAAAATTAATTAATTTGAGATTAAGGGCCAAAAAGCCAACAGAAGGTACGAAGAAGAAGACGTCAAATTGAAGCTCGAGGAATTGCCACACAAGAACTTAAATCTTTTCAAGGTTATTTTTTGAAATATGGAAAAGCATGCGACCCTATCCTCTATTTTTTGCCATAGAATGTAAATAGTTTCAATTTTTTCTACTTAAGTAAATTTCCATTTACAAAAAGTTTAAGAACTAATTATAAAAGAGTTAGGATAAAGTTGAGTATGAATTCAATTGACTTGAATAATAATATCTTTTTAGTCTCTAGGTTTTAGACTTAGTTTCTATTTAGTCTCTAGCTTTAAAAATATCACACATTTAGTCAATAAGTTTTGAGTTTGATTTAAATATAGTTCTAAGTTTCAAAATGTTATAATTTTGCCCTTGAAATTTGGGTTTGTTTCAAATTGGTCCACATATTTCTAGATTTTACATTTTTAACCTTAAATTTTCATTAAATAATCACTTTCAATCATTGACATCAAGATCTCTTAATTAATTTAAAATAATTATGAAAGTTTTAAATTTAATGTTAAGTTTTAAACGATAATGAAACTTATTTAACTATAATTATATTAATTATTTAAAATTTATTAATATACATGAGTATTTTTTGTAGATACCGTATTTTGTCCATTTATTTTTTTATTTTTTATTTTATTTATTTTATTTTTATGTTTTTATTTTCATTTTATTTTACTAAAAGTTTTTTTTTAAAAAAAAATAAAAGAAAAAAGAAAATTGAATTTAAATAAAAAAGAAAGAAAAGAAAAATAAAGAAAAAAGAAAAGAAAAAGAAAAATCTATTTTTTGGGCTCACGTATATTCTCTCCTCCCCTAATTTCTCTCAACCATTCATTCCTTTCTCCCCACCTTTACACACACGATTTAGGTTTTTCCTTCCCTGCTCTCCCACTTTCTCCACTAAAAGAGTTTTCTGCCTCTATGGGTGTTCAAAAAAACCGATAACCCGATCAACCCGGATTACCCAACCCAAACCGTAAGGGTTGAGTTGGGTTGGGTTGCAAAATTTTTTAAAAAATATATTTCGGGTTGGGTTGGGTTATAGATTTAGTAACCCGGTCAACCCGACCAACCCGGTTTTATTATATTATTATTATTATATAATGAATTTAAATGTACACTTAAACTTTTGAATGTTCTTTATTTTTATTTTGAATGAATTTGAATGTAAACTTGAATTTTTAATGAACTTAGGTTTAATGTATTCAAAAGTAAACCACTTGACTTTACATAAAATTCTTGTTGTTTGTTTGATTATAAAACTTTTAAAAATTGATGTAATATATTTAGAGCATTTACGTAAATATTACATTTTCTTTATTGCAAAAATTTAACTTTTAATGAAAAATGAAAGAATGAAAAACTAGTCAAAATTGTGAAAGAAAAAAAAAACAACCCGATAACCCAACCCAACCCAACCCGAAAATTAAGGGTTGGGTTGGGTTGGGTTGACCCTTCCACATTGAACCGATAGGGTTCAATTTTTGCCAATCTGAGAACCTCGGGTTGGTCCATAATTTATCTCCAACCCCGCTCAATCCGGCTTATGTACATCCCTAGACTAAACTTAGAAACATTATAAAAAATACCAGTAGAAACTAAATTATGAAGTTTATCAGAAGATGTGTGACCAAGACGAAGGTGCCACGATATAAAGTATGATCAGTGACTGAAGCAGAGATAGATGAAAACAGAGAGTGCTGGAGAGAAGTGAGCTCAAATAATCTTTCCACCTTCCGTCTCGTACCAATCACATGTCTCGTCTGCGGATTCTGAACCTAACAACCATGAGAAAAAAAATAATTGTAAGACCATGGTCACATAATTGACCAACAGGGGCTAGGTTGAAGGTTAAATTAGGAACATGATAAGTGTGGGAGAGATTTATGGTGGGTGTATTAATAGTGCCAATGTGAGAGACACACGTGTGATTACCATTAGCAGAGTGGATTGAGGGAAGGGATTGAACAGGAATAGGAGAAGATAACAATGAAATATCGGAAGTCATATGGTTACAACAAGTCGAGTGAAGAAGCCAAGAATTACCTGGGGTGACAGCAAAGGCAGTAGAGTTGGAAGAGATCACCTGTTTCAGTAAATTATGAAGGTCACTTAATTGAAAACTCAAGGGGGTGATATCATATGGGGTGACAGCAACAATAATAGATGAGGAACTCGATTTATGAGAGAACTTGGGTCTACATGTGTGACCAGGAGGATGAGGGGGGCGGTAGGACAATTGTCCAAGACCTACATGTATTATCACAAATGACCTCACTTGTGATAATACCTACACTCAATGGTAGGACAATTAGTAAGCTTATGACCATGAAGTTTACAATTTTGCAGAAAGTGGACTCATTTGTAGGTCGAGAAAGAGTGGTTGTAAGAGTGACATCAGATGTCAAGGATGAGACAATGTCAAATCTTTCCTCTTCAAACAAAATTTCCTGAACTGCAGCATCTAAAGATGGAAAAAGGTTTCGATGTAATAGAGCAGGGACAGATTCATATTCTGGGCGGAGTCCCATGAGGCTAGATGATCTGGGCTGATTTTTGCCTGATCTAATGAGTCTAAATATACTAGAGAGTAGCAAGATATTCATTCATAAATTGTCCAATATTCTGGTTGAGACTAACAAGTCGAGAGTGTAATTGATAATAGTGAGCAAGACCAATAGATTGAAAATGTATAGACAGAAAATCTCAAAGTTCTTTTGCAGTGTTAAAAGCATCAAATTGAGTATGGATAGCCGGAATAGAAGTGCTACCCTACCAGGTGATGATTTGATGATTTTTGCTATCTCAGTACTCAAGTTGTTCAATATACTTGGCATCCTCATCTACAGTAGTCTCATGACCAACAAGTTCTCCATCATCATTACTGCTGTAATCACCAATTGGAATAATGCTTTTAACGGGTTAGTGATATCTTCAATAACAATGCGTCATAACTTACGACCGATAAAAAAACTCTTCATTTGATGAGCCTAAGTGATATAATTTGTGCCATCAAGGATAGTGCTAATAGGACAAGATATATCATTTTTCTCCTTAGATTTAACAGTGGTGGCAAATTTGCAAATGAGGGTCTATGAACAAAGAGCAAACGATGGTCGAAGAGCAAACGGTGAACGAAGTTCAGAGTAAAACAGAGTTGTCGTGAACGAATCTAACGCGGATCATCAGACAGAGATTTGAAGAGCAAACGACAACTCGAGCTAATCTGTAGAGTTGCGAAGAGAAACAAATATGTGAACAACGATGCGAAACTGATTTACGAACGACGGAGAGGAACAAATTTACGAACGATAGAGGCGGACTGTAACTACGAGCAAGGTGCATACCTGATCTACGAACGACATAACAAAACGACTGATCTGCGAACGGCGAAACAGAGCGTCGAATCTGCGAATGGCATAACGAAGTGTTAGGTTTGTGAAGAGTGTCAAATTTGCATACCTAAGAACGGCTAGACAAATTTGAATCTGCAGATCTGCAAGCAGCAGACTGATCTAGGCATGACGTAAACAACAGCGGGATGTCAGCGACGGTGGCGGCATGGAACCCTTATATGTTTGGGCTCTGATACCATATAATCCTTAAGGAAGACTAATACAAGGGTAAATACAAACATAAAAGGATATCGAAATAAGGAAACATGTTCTAATTATATTCTAATAATTACAATATCACCTAAATAATCACCCAAATAATTATAATACATAAATAACGATAATAAGGTGCATGCAGTCTATCTCAAAGCTAGTCATTAATACTGTCTGCTTTATTAATTTTTTTTTTCTCCTATTAAATAAGAAATTTTAGACCAATCACAAATTGACACGTCGTTTACTAAATTATTGACGAAGTTGAATTTGGAACTAATTGTAAGTTGAATACAACTCAATTAATTAAGTCATGGAGAAGGCTAACTATAATTTCTCAATACAGCCATATTACCGATCTCCACTGAAAATGAAAATAAAATGCAATGGGATGATTTGGATTGAATAGTTATGACCAAGAATTTTTGTTCATTAGCCAAACCAGAAAATAGACATTTTGCCTTAAAGAGTTTTTACAAATAATCCCAAGAATAACTAATGATACACTTTTCTTTCAGAGGATAAAATACAATGCTTTACAAACCTATTTAGAAACAAACCCAAAAAATAAAGTGAATCCATTTTCTTTCTTCCCAAGATTTTAATCCTAACCCAACGTAATTTTATCAGTTCACAGAACTCTGAAGTCCAGCATGGAAACCCAAAGTAGGATAAATCATCTTTTGTCAATGGCACACGATTTCTTGACGACCCTCTTGGAGAGAACTGGGTTTCTATGTTCCCTTGCCTCTACTGCTTGAGGCTAGCCAGAAAGGCATTCTCTTAACAAGCACATATATATTGAGGTGTTGCATAATAAAATAGCAAAGAGAGCCAGTTAGACATGTTGAACGGGTAAATCCTAAATCGAAATAAGGTATTGGTGCATAGTGCATCATCGAGAACGATGCTTACGCAACAGAATCCAAAGAATGCCTCACACATACAAGATCATCCAACTTATTGCCATCCATTTTGTACAGGGAAACCCCTTCCATCTGCTTATAATGGTCTTGTGCTTCTTTTCTCAAACTGTTAAAAGGTGTAAGTTCCCACTTGCTATAACTTGAGTGTTTCCTGGTATCACTCATATCAGGGGATCCTGAGATAGGACCTTCGGTCCCAGGCTCCACATTGCCCCACACTTTACAGCTTCCAAACTGTCCCAAATCACCGCCTTGACCTGACTGACTCTTCTTCAAGCTCAAGGCTGCGGCATGAGCCCTGCTAATCATTTCTCGATCTGGAACATCAGACCAATCTTGCTTCCTCTTAGATCTCATGGGAGAGTGTATCCTTATAACCTGAGAAGCCCAAGCCAAATGAGTACATAGATATGGATTACACTGTTTTGAGATTTAAAAAACTTACACCAAGGCACTCTAATAGTTGGTAGTATGCCCTTCCTTGAAGTGGATTATGGCCTTTCCTGGGTGTGGAGAAGTACCTTGTCCTGGGCCAGAGATAATTTCAACTTGTTAGTGGTAAGAAAGAGAACACAAGAGACAACCTGCAAGCAAGCAATGATGTTGTCGAGAGAAGATGTCTAGGCATAATATAAATGGAAACTGATACAAGGGAGTTACACCAAATTGCGTGTGGTAATCAATGAAGCCATAAAAGTTCCAAGAAATAAGTCACCTACTCTATGCACGAGTAAATAAGCTGAAAAATGAAGAAGGCCAATTTAACTGAGTGCAACAGCAAGTTAAACTAACCATTCAGTGTAGCCAGGGTCAACCGTGAAGCCATATATGTCAACAATATCACACATAGAAAGGGCTAATTCAATAGACTTCATTCCTGTTCCCTTGGCACCTCTACGTAGAACAATACCTTGGAAGAGATAAACTGGATTTGGAATAAGCTGCAATATAAAACATGCAAATCTTTTACAAAAGGTAATAAGTTTCCAAAGCATCCAGGAAGAGAAACAATTGTGAACACCAAGCCTTTCCCTTCCAGTAAAATCATTACAATTTCCAAAACTAGCTCATCTCCTAAACCTCATACTACTTTCATCTTTTCTCACCTTCTGTCAGCACTACTGTACAAGACAATTTGCCAGATGAGAATATGAAGTAGCTTTTTACCTTAATCATTGCATTAAAGTCTCTGTGAATCACACTCTTTATAACGAGTACCTCATCATCTGAAGAAAGAAAGAAATTGTTTAACTCGACATCTTAAACAGAGTTGAATTAATATTAACAACAAAAATAAGACACCTTACCAGACCCATTTAGAATTGCAATCATATTGCGAGCAGCACCCCTTACAACAAGACGAAAGTCCCTCTTCAGACCAACATGTTTGGCATATTTCTACATGGAATCATATGGGTCAATTATGAGCATCTAAATATCTTCTAGAGTACTTGATCACAGACGAGAATCAATCAATGTCACAAAATGTGAAGTATTAAGTGTAGTGTTCAAAGACAAGAAACTACAGAGAATCGATCAACTAAATCTTTCTAAACAAATACACGTTGGTCTTTTTGATGATGTCTTGATGAGTATGGACTATAGTGACACATAAACCAGCTGGGGATAACTTGGAAAAATGGAAAGGGAAATAACTACGGGTACAAAATTTATTTGTAGGTGTGCAAGGATGCCTTAAGACAACACAAATGCATAAGGCACCAATGTCCACAGCAAGAGTTCTTCAATTTACTATTTACAGGACAAATTGCTGAGTAAAAACACTAGCTAATCTCAATAAGCCGTTTAATAAATCAATAAACAACGAATAATACTCTTGAGTAAGTAATTGAAAGAATTGGCTAGTGCAATTAGCTTACTTCATTTACAGGTGCCTCATTATCACGTATAACAGCATCATGACTGTCAATTTCGTCACCAAACTCTGTTTTCAGAAGGTCTCCAGAGTTTCCCACAACTGCACAGGTTTTAAACTGCCGGGGGTGGAAAGGAGGTTTTGATGGCAGGATCAAATTTAGGTGTTCCTCACAAAGAGACCTATTATAACATTTATCTGCTCCCCTACACAAAGGTCAATAGATTTCAATCCACCAAAAACAATTGTAGTCGCTGGTTTAAATAAAACCACCAGAAGAAATTGACTTGAAGGAAAAAGATGTGAGTCACCCTACAATTGAGCTATCCTCTTTGCAGCATAATCAAACCACCCATCAGGCCGTGCATCCAAATACTCTCTTGTTAAGACAGTAGTCATGTTGCGATACTGTAGAGTTCAACACACATTAGAATGGACGTGAATACTCATTAAGAGATTGCATAATTTGAAGGTGACAACTACCAACCTGTTCCCACAATAATATTGCCTCACACACATCATACGGGTATTCCAAAGGCTCATAAATCTTGAACTGCTCATTATACTGTCAGTACAAATCATAACAAATCAGCAACAAATAGAATGAGTGAACAGAGATGCATATTGACACAGATTAGAGAAAGAGAGAGACCCAGGTACTATTTGTGCCTTCTGGGAACTTGAGAATCAACTTGCAGTGGTCAATGATATGTGCAGTGAGTCCAAGCCCCCGGTTTGCCTATACCCAATTTTATGATCAGATGAAGTTCAAAAGATTATTGAAACCGCAGAGAGTAATCCGCACAGATAATGCCAAGGGTTTAAAAAACTAAACAAACTAAAATGCAGTATTTTGAAAAACAGTAGACATGCTCAGGATATGTACAAACAGTAGGTCGTGAGAATTTTCTTGACAGGCTTAATAGTCAGGGTGTTGGAGGGGTAAAAAGAAAAAGGAAACACTCAAATCTCTGGCTTCAAGTAACCAAAAGTGGAGATCAGACGGCATACTAATATAAGGATGCATTGGACATGGAACAAACAGTATCATAATCCATAGCATTGAATCAATAAATCCACTTGATTCAGAAATCAACTACATTTGAAATCATCACATGAGCAGAACTCTTTCCCATCGTCTAGCAACAAGAAAAGGGGAACAGAAAGTGAAAGCAATTAAAGTAAAGGTAAGCATAATACAAACCACGCATTGCTGAACGTTGGACTGGAAATCCGACAAAATCCGAACCTCCTCCCTGTTAAGATCTACAATAGGGTGGTGATAACCTGAAATTTGAAACAAGAAAAGAGAAAGACAGGTAAGAAACGATGATAATTGAGATGAATGGTAAAGGGAAACATAAGGAATTGAAGGAGGAGAAACCTGCAAAGAAAGAGGATTGAATGACAAAAACTAGAAAAGAGAAAAGTGCAGCGGCGCAAACAAGATGAAGAAGCGTAAGCCTTCTGCCGACGCCATTGTTGGAGGAGGCGGGCTTGAGAGATCTCATCTAGAACCGGATTTCTTGAATGGGAGAGGTGGAAGAAGAAAGGAAGTGTGACTACTGAGAGCGAATCACCATGTAACTCCGATCTTCCTATGTAATTCAAGAAGCTTGAATCGGGTACATCTCAAATTTATTTTGTCATTGGAATTTTTCTACGGATCACACATCCGGGTTAATTTCAAAGAATCTAGTACTTTTTTAAAATAATGTCCAATATGGGGTAGGTGTTAAAAAAGGAACAAACTTGGAGTTGATATCCAAATTATTGTAAAAAATAGGGTCAACCAGCCCAAGTCTCAAGTCTCACGTTGGGCGTGGACGAGTTGACTGGTTGAGTGAAGTCGCATACCCAATACACAACTTCGCCTATTCGGATGAGTGGAGTCGTGTATCGAATACATGACTCCCTCAAACCCTAAATAGAACCCATAAATTATGGTTAATGATCCATTTCCCATAAATAATTGAAAAAACATACTCAGGTTAGAGTGGACTTGCAACATTTTAAGTTGCATCGCGCTAGGGCCTATGCAAAAAGAGTTGTGGTGTAATAGTTATCGTGAGGCTGGATTACAAAAACATTAGGAAAAGGAAAATCTCGATGGTCCAACTCCTTGGGACAGGGATTTGTCAACTTCGAGTTGGAAAAGACTTTCCTAACACAATGCTACTTAAAATACAATAAGTGTCTTCTGATGTAAGCAAAAGGTTAATTTTCATTTATTTCTGGAGGTGGATCATGAATGTATAAGGATTTGAGAATAGGTCATTTTTACAAAACTCTCTCGATTTATCTTAATTCTTGAGTTTTTTTTTTCTTTTTTTAATATGGTAAGTCTTAAAACCTATTGTAGATAAATATTTATTAATTTCAACTTCTTCAAAATTAAATTTCCAATCTTGCCTAAAAAAATCTAGACGTTATTTTTTAACGCTCAAAATTAAACTAATTTTTTTATTCGTCTTTTAAACCAAGTCCATCTTGTAAGAGACAATGCCTATAGATGTTTAGCATTTCTTTGAGAGACTACCAAACCTTGTGCTTAGGCTTCTTATGATCAAACTACAATGAATTGATTTTAGCTTTTTTCAAAATTTAACCAAGTGATCTTTAATTTTGCAAATATTTGAGTTGCCTGGTAAGAACATTAAAGGATAAAATCATCCAAGTGAAATAAGACATCCTGTCCACAAAAATCTGTTCTTTGTCTCAAGATATTTGATTATAGGCCAATCCGTCCTAATCCAATCCCTAAGATTGAAATTACATCAATGTGAAGGTTCAAATGTTTAAGAATTAGGGATTCTCATCCCTAGAAGTTTCTAATTTCAGTCCCCTAAGGTTTTTCATATCATTAACCCTAAAGAATAATTTTAAAAGCTTTATATACATTAGACTTTAATAAGGGACTTATATTCCATTAGTGTTAATATTTTAGATTACTTACAACAATGTCTAACTTTCTTCAATAATTACAATAAAATTAGGGCACAATTATTATTTAGACCCTAGCCTATAATTAATTAAAGGATTTTCTAAATTAGGAATGCCTAAAATCAACTATTTTTAGTTACCTGAATATTTGATATATATTGGAGGTATTATTCTTATTATGCATTTTTTTATCTCAAAATTTGTAATATATTGACGGTATTATTGATCTCAGTATTTGGTATATATTCGAGTTTATAGGATATATACAGTAGTTAATATTTATTTTAAACCTAATATTACTGCTTGAGTTCACTTATGTATAGTGTAGTTACCTCCTACTTGGATAAATTACATTAGGTCATCCTAATTGTATCACATTTGCATGTGTATACCGTAGGATTTTTTTATATAGTTAAAAAATGATATAATAATTTTTTGTATAATTCTTTTAAATTTAAGTTATAATCAACTTTTGGAGATTTTGATACACGTGATTTTATTTTTTTGAATACATACGTTAGTTATTTAGCTACGACCTACTAAAAATATAAATATAAATATAATATATTAGGATTCACGGATAAAAGGTAATTATTTATGTTTTAGAAGATTTGAATCATATATAATATAGGATTTTTGTATAATTCTTTTAAATTATTTTTGGTATAATCATTTTAAATTTAAATTATAATTACCTTTTTGAGATTTTGATATATGTGAATTTGTTGTTTGTTTGGATATATACCATAGTTACTATTTATTTATAAATGCTTTGATTCATTGAAAAAATATAATCGTTTATATTTTATAATATTTGAAACATATATACTTTAGTATTTAATTTTGATCATATAATCAAAAGAAGGGATCATATAATCAAAAGAAGGTATTATTGGTAAAGATTTTTTTTTCTATCAATTAAATTACTTGAAATAGTAAAAATCTCTAATACAATAATGTATCATATTAGGTAGGACGGTGATTTATTTTCAAATCATGATACTATTAAGTTTTCAAAATGTAGCATGGTTATTCAAATAAATTATTTCATGTTTTTTCTTGAATATATTGTAGTATATTTAGGGTATATAGTGTATTCAAGTTAACTTAGAGTGTATTGTAGTACATTGAAGGTTATGTTTTTAGGGCATATACTCTTAATTGTAATTATGGAAGTTTTTTTATACAATGTTACATAAAATGGTTTGGGTGAAAATGCAAGCAAGAGAGTTGAAAGGAGACGTGGTGGAAGGTTTTTGGATTCAAACAAGCTTGGAACGAAGAAAAAATTTGAGAGTGACAAGTTATCATCTTAGAGTCTGATGTAAGTACATGAAAAATGATACTTAAAACTTATGAGCAAAGTATATTGGCAATGTATGCTATTATAGAATGAACAAATCAACATGAAACATGTAAAAAATGAGAAAGTTGAGCCGTCAAAAACATCCAAATTTTATCAAATGTCTTTTTATTAACATAATTGTTCATTTCATTGAAACGACTATCATATACAATTGGTATGCAAACGATGCCTAGACATATATTAAAAAAGGTATTATTACATACAATAAATAATATGGTATATGATATATAAAAATATATCACATTTATGCATCAAAGTGAGGTATATTATAATCTATATATCATAAAATATAGGAATTTATTATAAATACTAGAGTATATATATAATATAAATGTGTGATATACATACAATAAATACTACGGTATATGCTTAATAAAAATATATTACATTCATACATCTAAAATATACATTGAGGTGTATATATTCTACATATCATGAAATATAGGAAATATTATAAATAGTAGGGTACATACGTAATATAAACTTCAAATAATAGGTATAAAAGTCAAACAAACAAACATACAATGGTTATCAACACTTCAAACATACCTATCAACTTGCCGAAAACGAAATGAACTCATCAATTGATTGATTAAGGTGATTTTACAGATGTAACTATTATGATATGTTCGTGTGATTTAGCCGATAACGTTTTTGCAGCATTGTATACTGAAAAACTAACATAAATACAAAAACAATTGACTATATTGTTTCTGTCTCCAAATGCAAAAGTAAAGAATGTCTACTAACTATTGCAATGATAATAGATATATATTCCCCGTACAAAATTAGAAATATCATGTAAATATAAAAAATATTATTACAATGGTATTCTAAACTAAAAATCACATTAAATCCTAATATTGAAAATAACCCAAAATTTAGACAATTTTAAAAATAAGTTTTGAAACTGTCTTTAATATCTAAATATCTTTTTTTTTTTTTTTTTGGTGACAACTTACAGGAATGGAAGTAAGATTTTAACGAATATTTAGAGAATAATAATATTTAAACATAGAATTGTTCACAAAATCAGCATTCTTGTCAGTGGGATAGAAAGGATAGACTAACTATAATAACAAACCATTTTATTTAGCCTTCTGATATGCACAAGCTATTAATCTATCTTCTAATCACAAACTTGTAACTACCACAAGCAAATACTAAGATTTTAATCAAATGCCCGATAGTGCAAATGGACATATTGGTTTTAGATACATCTGAAATTGCAAATACCATTATTATTACAATACAGAGGAGCGGTTTCAACTATTCAATAGCGCCGACCACCGGCAGTGGATAACAGAACTCGACTGGGTTTCTTCCCCTTCTTTCCTGCTTCATTTACCTTTGGAGATTCTATATTTCCTCCAGACTTCGCCCTCGATATTACATTTGCAAATGATGGAGTTGCATTCTGTGTGCCTGCTGTGAAAACACACAAGCATGGTTTAGAAGGAGCCTAAGGATCAAAATTCCAACAAACACAATTGTCAGCCTTAGTAAAAAGAAGGTACAGACTTTTAAATGCTTATAAACACTTTTTTAAACTTCAAACTATTATTTAAGCACTCTCAAAAAATCGTTCTGAATAAACACTATATATAATGAGCAAGAACAAAAAAGCATTTAGATGAGTACCAGAGCTGGCCACCGATAAATCACTTTTCACTTCATGAATGTGTAGAGAATCAGTTTCCTCAATTCTCAAGGATGGAGAATCATGTGCGGCAGCGAAACCAAGTCTTGTAACACTTGAGAACAGTTGCCTCCCTCCGACAGGAGGGCTCGATGATGTCACAGGAGAACTTCCTAAAGCTAGACATAGAATGATTCACAGAAATTAATATCAATAAACTATGTAACCAAATCCATGATTATACTATTACAAAAGAATAGTTATAGACTGAATAACCTATCAATCTCAAACCAAGCTCTAGGGAACCAGAGAGAAAAGTGAACTTTTTTCTTTCTAATACAACCAATGAAGGTATGGAATTTGAATATCCAACCACAAGGGAAGACATATATGTCAATTACCATTGAACTAAACTTTTGTTGACAAACATTAACTGATGCAACACCATTTAAAATAAATCCAATTATCAAAATACCCAAAATTAGACATTAGCATAGTACAATGGGTTTGATACTGTTGTGTAACCATGCAACATCATGCAATCCACTGATATCCAAATTTAACCCCAACGGAATAAATTAGCTATAAAGGCTGAAAGTAGAATTACAGTGTACACACACAAATTTGGAAGAGATAATGCATTAAAAACAACCACCAGTAACCACAACACAATGGCAGTCCTCATTTAAAGCAGAGGCAAACCATGCACAAGAATTTTTAAATCAACCAAAATTCACAAACTATGAATGCAGATTTTATACTATTTTTCTATTGTTTGAATACGGCTAGAACTTCAATAGCCCTAAAAGCATATACTTCTCTCACAAAACAGGAAATGCAAGCAAAATAATGATCAAACCTCGTAAGCCAACTGCTCAGTTTTATTCTATCAATTCATGAACACAAAGTATTAGTATAAGTCTACATTTACGACAGAATTCACTTTTCACCATTGCTAACCTTCAAGCAGACAAATAAAGGCAATGTGACAGAAGGTTAAATATTACCTTCAAAGTCATCCAAAGATAGGATTGGAGTATTGTGATGATATGAACTTCCTGAACTAGCCATCATTGACAAAGAACACGTTGAAGAAGCTTCTTCTTTGATCTTCTCCCTTTGCATCTTATAATAAGAAAATTTGTGAATTGTGATTACCAAGGAACGCTATACATAAACCCAACTTCATAATACAATACTTAAGTACTAAAATGTTAGCTTGAGATTTCATTAGTGCCATTAAACTAAAATAGGGTATGGACTAGATTAATCTCTTTTAGATCACAAGTACTAACTATAGTATTATGACTAAACAACCACAACTTCACACAGTCCAACAACGCTGACTTGAAAAGGAAACAAGCAATGGCTTGCGTACATGGGAATTGAAGGGGAAACGACCAACTGAACTAGAAAAGAATTGGGAACTTCCCAACTACACCAGTATTTGTAATTAATAATTAGGAATATATATTAGAATCAATAGGATTATATTAGGAACATTATAGTGGCCTAATTGTAATTACATAGTAGTTTTTAAGATGGGGAGATTATAAATACAGGGGATTAGGAAGTTGAAAGGGTAAGCACAGTCTATTGAAATCAGCCCATAGTGAATGGATAGCGAGAGAGAAATAGCCCTTGGGCTAAGTTCACAAAATACCTTTTTTGCAAGTTCTTTCCTCTGCTTCTCACGCTTCTTTATCTCATCCATGAAGGGAATCATGGAGACCGAAGGCAATAGGTTGGACAAATCAATTTCACAGAGCTGAAAAGTTTAAGGGGGAAAATATCATAAACAACTTTCTAGCCCATAGAAATTGTTGGCAGAAATTGAAGAATGAGCATACCTGAAATGACGTTGTTAAAGAATGGGCATACCTGAAATGACGTTGTTAAGGAAAAATGACTTAAATAACGATAACGCCTCCTTGTAGCCTCAGTCTGAGTCACCGTTTCGAAATCTAAAATCTTTCCACTTATTCTACACAGAGGGGAACAATTATGAGATAATATAAATAAAACTAGAAAAACCCAACAATCCTTTGCTTCCAAAATGCAAGAAAGAAATAATTTGTCCTAGTATATATACAAACCTGAGTGGCAGCTTATCGTAACTTCCATAGTGTTGTAAAAGACACTTCATGTTTAATGGATGGAGAATGATATGCTGGCCATCCGTAGCCTAAAATAAATAGATGCAGATAAGGAAAAATGCATGTAAAAAAATGATAAATGGAACATAAGAAATTACCAGTTTCTAGGAAACCTTGCTTCAGTTAATTTATTAATAAAAATTCTGAAAGCAACAATACAATACAACATAAAAATAGGGAATCCCAATGCAGGGGACAACAAATACATCATATGTACCAGCATTTCTTTGACGTATCTCATCAGTTATGAACTTATAATGGCATATCAAGTAAAGTACAGAATGCTAACTGATGTCCAGGCGCAAGATGATAACATTTCTCACCTGGTAAAAATTGTAAAAGTCCTTGTCCTTTGCATCTCTAATTTCGTTCAAGTTTTGTTGAAGTTCTAAAGATTCATCCATAGCCCCATTCTGACCCACAGGAGTAGAATAGTTCAACTTATCTTGCACTAAATTACCCGGAAACTTGCAACCTTCATAAATATCAATGGAAGAAGCCTCACGTCTGGAACTGCATGTTCTAGAGCCAGCATTGCTAGTACTGTCACTTGGCAGGAGCACATGAGAGCCTATCTGATAGTCATTATGCTTAAAACAAGCTTGATGTTCATTCCAATACTTCTTTCTCTGCTCCAGTTGTTCCAATGCAGCACAAACGTATGGAAGCTTTTCAAGGTCATCTACCTGCCCTGCTTCCGATTTTGCTAACCAGGCATCTAGATAAGATATTGCTTTCCGAACTGAGAGATCCACATCAGATGTAAATATAAATTTTGAGAAAGAATCATAGATTTGATCGTTGTCACTTGACCTGATATCATCCTCGTGCTTATCCTTGCATGATATGGCAAATGAATTTTTTTGGCGAGTTAAAAGCATAAAATCTATAGTATCACCAACAGAATATTGCTTCAACAGCTCAATATGGACAGTGTATAAATCCTTGGGAGACAACATCACAAAACACAAAGGGCATTTTTTCCAACAGTCACCATTATGATCCTCCTTGCCCATTAACAGATACCTCAAAATGCACGGGAAACAATAAATGTGTCCACATGAGGTAATTTGGGGACAGAGTGGATGCTCCAGACAAATAGGACATTGGACCAGTGATGGTGTAGAATACCTTACACATACGATATCCTCCCAATGCAGCATTTTATCAGGATCCATATATTCATCTGTATGATAACCTGAATCTAATACCACAAATTTGTAATTAGCCTGCAGAAAGAGATCCCTGTTATATGGCTTTATCTTCTGTGGCCTTCTTGGAGGAGGAGCTCTGGCTCGAGGATGAGGACGAGAAATGGGATCGTATTGAAAATTAAGCAAATGGTTGCCATTTGTGATTTGGGCTTTTCTTCCAGATGATCGTTTGTTATTGCCATGAGAGTTTGCAGACCTAGCACTTTGCTGATCATGGGAAGAATTTAGCGTAGATGATATTTTACTCCCCGGTGGAACTGATCCACCCTCCTGTCCACTGGATTGAAACTGCAAATGGGTACCAGTGTTTTGCCGAGCTGGCATCTTCAAATCATTTTGAGTCTCTGAATCACTCACCTATAAATCAAAGTACATGAACTAAGATTGTATTATTCATTTTCATTTATAAGTCCACAAGAAACAATGATTTAAGTTACCAACATTAAAAAATCGTCATGTTCTTCAACTACCTGACTGACTACCTAGTCTAGTCTAGTGAACGAAAAAATTCACCAACTACTGCCATAAATACGTTATTCAATGAAAATACAGTAAAATAACTAAACCTCATGTAGATATGACATTTTCTCAAAGAACATAGTCAAAAGTAAAATAAAATAAAATAAAAATAAAAATAAAAATTTTTTATGAGTAAAATGTCCATTATCCATATCTGTTTTAATACTAAAATTAAAAGGACCATGAAGGATAAAATTTTGACATCCCTCCAGCCCCGTTACAACTAAATATATCCTATACATCATTCTTGCCTAATTGAACCACCAATTGTAATATTTATTCAAACGACAATAGAATTTTGAATTTTTATATAAATACTTTTAGTGCCAAAAGATTAATCTATTTCATTAAGTCTAGGAAAACAGACATGAAAAATCTTGAAAAAAAACTAATTCATTGGTAACTTCTAAAACAGACCTACCGAACTTTCAGTCATAAAAAATGAAAGAATTAGGGACATATAAAAAAGGGAGAGCCCACAGAAGGGAGGCAACCTATAAAAAGAAAATGGCCACCAATCTAATAAAATAAGATCAAAAGAATAATTACAGAATGACTTAGTTATAGACACCCACACAGAAATGTTGAACCAAATACAAGACGAAACAAGTGCTCAGCTTTAGGTCCGATTATTATCGATGTAATACAAAAACCAATTAATTCTATTTAATTTTGAACAATCAAAATGATTTATTATTTCTTGTAATATAAGGAAAAAAAACCTAACATAACTAGTTGATATGTGCACTACATGACTTATAATTTCATTGCATAGTTGATAATTAAACCAACCCACTTAACAGGCTAAATTACTCATAAGTAACTAGTATACAGCATACCTTCTTGGAAGATTTAGCACCATTTGCAGGTTGCAATAACGAGCCTGCATAAAAAAAATGAAATGAACCAATGATAACTATCTCTGTAAATGATATTACACACCCAGTCTTAAAAGTAATAGCACATGAGAAATAATCATATTTTATGATCAACAGTGGTATAAAAACGCCCATCGTTTCAATAATCAATCGCTTAAAAGCTAGAATCAGAAAACACGACTAAAAAGATAATATCCCGTATCCATTCTACTTCTTTATTGCCTAGTGAACAGAAAAATCCGAATTGCGTAATCCAACTAAACGTGATCCAAGCGGCCAATCTTTAGCATAGTGAAATGCAGAAAGAACAAGACAACACCCTAGAGCAGCGAGACGAGGTATAGTGATTAAAGGGTGATAATAAAAAGATTCAAACTCGTTGAGTAAATAGAATAGTCGTTCCAATATAGTAACATTCTAGAGAGGTATAAGCATTAGAATTCAGAGAAAAAGAAAATAGAAAGTCACCTGAAAGGTTGGAGGAGTCGGGGAGAGGAGATTGGGGATCAGAGATCCGTAAGGATGGAAAGGAATGGGTGGGAGGGGATAAGGAGAAGAGAGAATCGGGTCCATGGTGGGAATTAGGGTTTAGAGAGGAAGCAGAGGAAGAAGAAGCTGAAGTGGAACCCTGGATTTGGGAAGGCAGGATGGACATGAAAATCTCGGAACGGAACAAGAGGAGAGTTCGTCGTTAGCGTTCAGCTACTTCGCTCATCATTCTCCAATTTAATTTCAATTTCCCCTTTTTATTATTATTTTATTATTTTATTATTTTATTATTTTATTATTTTATTATTTAACCGCCTTTTCCTTTCTTTTCCACCATCACTCCAACCTTGCTTTCAATATTTTTTAAGTTCTTTCCATATTGTTTGAGCCCTAAATTTCAACATTACATTCATTTTTATTTCTAACCTTCATACTAATATTATTATTTTGAGAGTTAAAAACATTGAGCTTTGCACCACTTAATCTGCATCTATTTCTTCTTTCTGAAGTTTATTGACGTGTATTTTTTCTCTTAAAGTTGAAGTTTGATCGTTAATCTATAGAATTATTGTTGTAATAAACATATATCATTTTGGTAGCTGGATATAATATACTAAACAAGTAAGCATATAGGGTGAATTTTGAATCTAAAGCTTCTAAATTGTTGTAGCCCATTAGTTATAAACAAAATATTGTTTTTTCCCCTAAAGTTTAATTGTATAAGAGAGTAGACAATTTAAACGATTAACCTTTAAATCATAAGTATATATCTTAACAAGATGAATTCAAGTTTTTTTTACATGACGTTATACGAGTTGTTTGACCAATGACATGATGTGTATGACGTGGACTAAATTTGACAATGATCATTAAGTTCAAATTAATAAAATATAAGTAGATTAGTGTATATATTTACGTTGGAGTTGGAACTTCAAAGCTTCATACTTCATACTAATTATATTTAAAAGAAAAAGGGATGAGATAAGGTTAAAACTTATCGAATTATGTTTTAGATGGTAAGATTAAGTATGACAAAATTGTATGGATGACCCTTTTTCGAGCAATATCAACATGCATATATAATAGGTCTTAATAACAGCAAAAGATGTTTAAAATGGTGAGTTGGTTTTGAAAAATATGTATTTGTAGTTTTAATGAAAAATATGATAAATTGAAGATGTACAATATAACTGACACCACATTAATAAAGTAAAATAGTATGAAATATAGTTATGAAAACATATGGAAATTAATAGTTACACCATAATGTCATTCTCAAATCTACTTGAGGACAACTGAGGGCTCGTTTGGTATTATTCTCGTTTTCTGTTTTCCGTTTTTGTTTCTAATTTTTTAAGAAATATGTGTTTGATAACGTTCCATTTTTCTTGTTCCCAAAATTTTAAAAATGTTTCTATAATTGTTAGAAATTTGTGGGAACAAAAAAAAAAAGTTTCTACTCTTTCGTTTCTCTTCTTTTCTTCCTCTTCTTCCTCTCCAAATCTCTTTCAAGATCTTCTTCCTCTTAAGCTAGGGCACAAAAGTAATTTTTTTTGCCTCAAATCTTCACATTGCTTTTAGGCACTCATGATAATGGTCTTTCTCTTATAAGTCATGTGTTTGAATTTCACTTTAGACAAAAAATTATTTTACATTTTTTATTTTAATTTAATTTTTTGAAGAATTTGTTTCAACATTTTTTTTATTAACTTTTTAATTACAAAATTCTTGAATATTTATTTTTATTTTATTTTTAAAATTTAAAATTCTTATATTTAAATTTATATAATAGTTTAATTTTTAATATGTACATTAATTCTTTTATATTTCAAACTTCAACTTCCAAGATCCATACTTTTATTTTTATTTTTATTTTTATTTTTTTATACTTGTTTCTATATTTTACAATTCTTTTTTATTAATTTTGCCATTTACAAAATAATTCTGTTACACCTATATTTTATTTTAGTTTTTATTTTTAAATTTATCTAATATTTTGATTTATATCTTATTTTAATTTCCAATATGCATATTAATTTTTTTATATTTCAATTTTTAGTATTAATTTTCGCAATATGTGTGTTTATATATTATTTTAATTATATGATCTTAAATCTAGTTGAAATTTTTTAGAGAAAACCGAGTAAAATTTTACAATATATAAATGTTTCTGACTAAGATATTCATTTAGCTTAACTTTAATATTTTACGACCATTATATTTACATAATTATATAATTAAGTTGGATTCGACTCGATATCATTTAAGACAAATGAATTGAGTTAGAGATGACAAATTAATGTTTTTGTTTCTTTTTTTCAAAAAACAGAAAAGAAGAACAGTTATCAAACACAGTCTCATTTCTTGTTCTCAAAAGAGAAGAAACAGGAAACGAGAAATAAGAAACAGAAAATAGAAACATTACCAAACGGACCCTAGGGTTATTAAAATTGGGTTCCATGTGTAATTGCCATGTTTTTATTTACCCCAATAAATCTAAATTTTTCCCTTTTTTTTTTAATTTTATTGTCGATCTTAACAATTTTCCTTTATATCACAATTAAATTTTCCTTTTTCATTTAGATATGGGTCCCTCCTAGGGATTGCACCTCAAATTTGGGAAAATAAGTTATATAACATTAATTAAAGTATGGTTTTGATAAATAGCAAAACGCACAATTCTTATGAATTATAGCAAAATGCATGGATATTAAATTTTTGGGAATACTAAAATGCTCTCTTCATCCAGTGTAATTAATCAAACATTTTCATTTATGAGACTGTAATTTAGTGTTTGAATATGTATTCTAGCAGGATTTCAACTTCTAATAAGATGTTATTTCCAATCGTAACTTTTTCATAAATCTCGAGATTTAATAGTTGTTTTGAATATTTAAATCAGTTTTAGTTGTAGTTTTGAAGTTTTGAATCTTAGAAAGTAACGACAATATGTGATTAATTGCCACATTATATTAATTATCATATATGTGATTTGTTTCTTAGATTATACATTTGGTTAATCTCAACAAGATTCACGGACTGTAATTAATTGGTCAAATATATATCTCAGCTAAATTTCAACGTCAACCTAGATGTTCTTTCCAACCGAAAATTTTGTCATAAATCTCGAGAGTTAATGCTTGTTTTGAATAGTAGAATCAGTTTTAATAATGATTTGAATTTTCAAAAATTTGTCAATAAGATTCTCGAGTTTTAATTCTTTATTAACATTATACTTATTATTAATTATCATTTTGTTTCAAACAAAAAATAATATTATACTACTCGTAGTCCAACTTTCTTGTCATGGATGTTAAACGATTAAGAGTTTTGTTCAATAGTAGGTGGGATGAAAATAATCATTACCATGACTTACATTTCATTAAAGTTTGTGTTTTCATTGAACACATCTTTTCATTTCATTTCATTGAACACATCCTTTTAACCATTTTGTTGATCTAATCCAATTTAAAGCTTTTTTCACTTATAAATATATAATTTCTCGATTGACTTTGTACCGTGTTGGCTGCAGCAGTCCTAATGTTATTAAAATCGTCGAATACAAAGATGTATTATGGTTGTTGTCCCTTGTTTCAGATTCCTCTCTTACGATGTTTGTGTTGTTTGTAGGAACGATATGACAACCCTAGAGGGGGATGAATAGAGTTTTTACAAATTAATGAAACTTTTTAACTAAGTGAGCTCAATTAAACAAATTAACAAACTTTTTGCTAATAAGTAATGTAATCAATAATTTCATTAAATGCATTCACATCAAAACGACTACATAAACAAATTTAAGCACAAATTGTAACAATTAATTTTATGTAATGAACTATATCAACAAATTGATTGCAAAACTAAATAGGAGAGAGATAACAAAATTGACACTGGTATTTTATAGTGGTTGGACACAACCGACCTACATCTACTTCTCAAGCTTCTTTGGGGTATGTTACTAAAACTTCGAACTGACTCTTTTCACGGATTAGAACAACCATTACATCACTCTTTTTACGAGTTCAAAAGCAAACTCAATCGTTTCTACAAATACGATCAAACCGTCCCAAAGGACTCTTTTTAAGGACTAAGAGCAGCTCATTTAGTAATTGATTTTGAAATGAAGAGCAAGAAGAGGAAAACTCTCTCAAAGAGTAGATTTACAAATTTAAAGCACTCAACAAACGAACTCTCACAATACAATATAACTCTATCAAGAATTTAATGAAAAGAACAAATAATGAAGCTTGGAGAGAGCAACAATGGAAACTTTGTGAGTTATGAAGAACTGGAAATAATGAAAGTTGTAATTTTGGAGAAGATGAATTGTTTTATAAAAGAAATGATGATGAAATCCAAATTCATTTTGGGCCATTAAATGTTGGTAAAACGAATTGTATGATGGAGATTTAAACTAATTAGACGTTAGACACAAACAAAACATAATATAATAATATATATCTTTTAAAGTCATTTCTTTTAAAACTCAACAAAAAGCAAAAGTCCACAATGTTTCAAAAACTAGTCGTTAGATACAAACATAAAATAATAATAAATCCATTTTTTTTCAAATAAAACCAATTAAATTCTAAAATATTTTTTATTTAAAACCAACCAAATTTCACCAAGTGCCACACTTCCAAAGCTCCAAATGTCACTCTTTGGTTGGGTCAATTTGGAAATTTTTGTCGCTACGTCATCACTCGGTATTTTTTCGTTAAGCTTGTTTTGGATATAACTTCTTCGTTTGAGCTCTGATTAGTTGATTCAAATTGTGATGGAATCATTGTTTCAAGCTCTATGCTATAGGCTCATCAAAACACTCAAATTTTTAATAAATTAATTCAAGTCTGTTATCACCAAAACATTAATTAATTAACTAATTTGAGATTAAGAGCCAAAAAGTCAAAATTGTTGTCAACCATGTCTCATCTTGTCCATCAAATTCACTAATTACATTGTATTCTAGGTGCAAAAACAATAAAATGGATTCCTCATCGAGAAGCTTCAATAGCACATATGATTTCATTGGCCTACTAGATTTGGATTCGTGTATTGTAGACTTCAACATAAAAGAAGATTCAATATTTAACGGCAAGGATGCCTTAAAAAAAAAGCTATTTGTTTGTTTGCTACGAAATGTACTTTAGAATCTAGCACTGCTGTCTCCAACCAAATGTCGCTTGAACTTTCTTGCAAAGACACTTCTTGTTGTTGGTATCTTAGATATTCTGTTTATAAAAAGGGTGGTTTATGGATTGTTCGAAAGTTTAACAATGTTCATAAATGCTCTATTAACATTGTTAAGGATGCTCATAGTCAAACGACTTCATGGATAGTATCTGAGTGTATGGAGTCCTTCTTCAGTCTGAATTCCATGACTCCATGTCGTTCCTATGATGTCATAAGTTTCATGAAAAGGAAACATTGAGGTTAATGTCGGTTATGATAAAGCTTAGAGAGGTCGTGAGCTTGCATTAAATTCAGTTCATGGCTCTTCGTAGTCATCATAGGCTTTGTTCCGTGCATTCTCTCATGCTTTGATTAAAAAGCATCCATGTAGGTTTTAAATACTAATTACAGTGTAATTAAATTAAAGAATACATTATACTTATACAATGTCAGATGCATTTATTGACCTATGGTTACTCTTGCATTTAATTTCTGATAGATAACTATACAACACAATAAGTAAATGATGATGACATATTCAAGTACTATTTTATGGCTTCTGCTGCTTCAATTCATGCATGAGAATATTGCTTGTCGATCATATCAGTTGATGACGCAACGTTGAAGAACAAATTTTGTGGTAATATACTATGTGCATGTACATTGGATAGTAACTAAAAAATTGTTCCCCTTGCATTTTCTATTGTTGATTCAGAGAATGATGAATCTTGGGGTTGATTTTTCCAAAATTTAAAAGTTGCATTTGGTGAGCGTAATGATCTTGTTAGTGTGTCTAATGGCCAGTGTTGTCTATAATTCAGTTAAACATGGATTGTGTTGTTTTCATATATTTAAGAAGCTTAAAAAAATTAGAAGTAAGCTCCAATTGAAAGACCATTCTAAATGTGTGTCAGGACCTATACAACTATTGATTATGAATATTACATGAGATAGTTAGATGATATATCCGCTTTAATTATGCTTGAATTAGAAGAACTAGGCAAACATAAATGGGGTGACATTTTGTTCAAGAAAAAGGTACACTTTGATGACCATGAATATATCTGAAAGTTTGAACAACAACCTCAAGGAAGTCTGTGATTTATTTGTTATTGGCCATCTTGAATTTATTTGAAGTTTGATTCACCAATGGTTCTATGAACTTCGAAGTAATTCTAGTTTTAAACATTTAGAACTAACCTCATAAGCAGAAGATGTGCTACAAACGGCGTTGAGGGATAGTAGGGTGATAGATGTGAATAATTAGTTGTTTCTATGTTTAATTAAATTATCATATGTATATTCCACTGATTTTAATTTGTTGAATATTTATTCTACAGAGATATCCTATCAACCAACATGAGTTTGAATTCCACAATGGGACCAAACCATTTTTGGTCAACATCCTTAACCACAAATGTTTGTGTCGTCGTTGGGATTTAGACGATATTCGATGTTCTCATGCTTGTAGTGTTTTGTCTTGTTGGAGTCTTGGATTGGAGTCATACACACATAATATATATCGTGTTTCCAATTTAATTTCATTATGTAGCAAGGAGACATGCCATATTGGTAACGTACAACAATTTTCCAGTTTATATAATTCCAATGACGACCTCATTCATCCCCTCAAGTCAAACGTCCTTCTGAAAGACCTAGAAAAAAGTCAGTTTCGTCTTGCTTAGAGAATAGGAAGACAATACGATGTTCTCGTTGTGGTGGTAGGGGTTATAATCGTAGGACATGTACACATCCTGGTTGAGTTTGGATTTTTACTTCTTTTTTGCACTTTTACCTCATATTTTTTGTTTGGAACATTTATGGATTATTTGTTTATATTACTTATGAAATTTTTTTGTTTAATCATGTTAATATTTCTGTTTATTATATCTATACATAATATTGTTTCCTCTTATATTAGCAATAGTAGTTATACTATAATTATCAATACTTCATATTTTTATATCCCTCTGTTACAATATATTTTAAAGTTTGTTTTCTCATGTTGTTTGTGTGTTCATTTGACTGAAGTACTAAGTAATAACAATATTTTTTATCATTCTTCTTTTGTGTATAGTATTTTTTTTCCAATGGTTCATGCTTTTGCTCACTAATTTAATGATTTGTATTTCGATAATCTTAAAATGTTGTGCAACGTTATAAAATGGTTAGGACTGTAATAAAACATAGTTAATTCGAATTAGATTGTTTAGTTTAATAATTATTTTTAACTAAGTGTAACTACTATTTTTTCAAATTCAAATTAACTTATCAATATATAGTATTGACTAGATATATATACATAAAATTACACACTTCAACTCGATTCATTCATACGATAATTAAAAGGAAATAGAATTGAAAAATCATAGCATTAACTGTAATTAAGAAGTCATTTAAAACAAAAACATCAAAGTTGGTCTAGACAAAAGAAACATAAGTTCAGAAGTTCCAATTCTAGGTCCAAAGTAGTGTATTTATCAGTGATCACATTGTTTTACGCCTGACTCAAGTGAAGATCATAGGATGGTGCATTGTCGTCAACAGTTTCTTTAGATTCTTTTGCCAATTTGTCCTTCACTGCATCAATCCATATACCACTCGTTGATGAATTTGTAGTTCCCTTAATGGTTTTGATTTTGCAACTCTACGTCTTCTCTTATCTTCCTAACTCTTCTATACTTGTACCTAATTGTTAACAAGAAATAACAAATTTAGTTAGTATAATATTGCTATTTTTTTCAAGTTCATTAGTTGTATACAATTACACTTTAATTATAAAGACTTACATGTCGAATGATTATTTTTGTTGATTTCAAGTTTGTGTCAATTATATCCAACTTTCTTTTGGTCTTTGATTTTTAACAAATGTGAAATATATATTAGTATTGTACCTAGTTTACTAGCTTAATTAAGTGTTCCATTTCTATATTACCGATTTTTTCTTATTTGCTATCTTCAGTTATGTCGCTGTTGATGGTTGAACTTTACACGCTCCATAGGATGGTTGTCCAATGATTGCATCCTATCAGCACGTAAATTTAAAAAAATTATTAATTATACATTTAGTAACAAGTTTAACCATATATTTTAAAATCAAAATCTTTTCATACCCTTACTTGAGTTTTTTGTCTGTTGTTTGAACAAACTCTTATATATCTCCTTCTCATATATTAAACTTATTACATTGTCAATTCCATCGTCTGGATCTTCAACATGTTATTACATGTCATTAACATATTAGACATCATGTATTGTTTGATTTAAACCTATAACATTAAATTATTTGTTATTTTATAATCTCGCAACATATTGTCCACCTCTTCTGTCTTTGATTCAATTTGTTCTCTTGTCTTGGAATGTTGGGGTTGCTGAGTCATTATACTAGAAACTACTGCTTGGTGTTCTGTATTACATGGTCCTTCACCTCTTTTATTTTCATCATCTTTTTGGCTTTA
The DNA here is from genome assembly GCA_037974625.1 of Cucumis cinereus. Taxonomy (NCBI): domain Eukaryota; kingdom Viridiplantae; phylum Streptophyta; class Magnoliopsida; order Cucurbitales; family Cucurbitaceae; genus Cucumis; species Cucumis cinereus. Next base: position 15,374,364 of record JBBPDJ010000020.1, read on the forward strand.
ATTTTTCAACCCTACAAGTTGCCTCAACATTTGGATTGTCTTGATTTTCTTCTCTATTTTCTTCGATAATATCAAGTGTTTTTCTAAACTTAGATATTGCTTGTTTGTATCTAAGAAGGTATCAAACTATGTAATAATTCAAACAATTAAACTGTAATTATATTGTGTACCATAAATTCTTCACTAGCAGGTTGATTCTATAGATGCTCTTCTATTGTTTTCATTTGCTTCATCATCATGTTCATTTTATCCATCAATTCTTCCATTTGTTGTCTCAGCAAAGCTTGGTTCTTCATCACAATCTGTTGATTTTCATTCAACATTAGATTCATCTCTTGAATTTTCTCTATCCTCTCTAGCCTTTACATTATAGGTTCGTTGTCCATTGAGTAATGTCTTCTTCTATTAATTGTTTGGTCCACTACATGTAACTTTGGTTGATATTTTTGAAGTTCTAATTCAACTTCTTGCATGAATCTCTTCTCGTCTTCCAAAAATGGCTCAAACCATGACATTGTCATTTCTTCTTGAGTGGCTAAAAGTGGGCAGTTTTCAGGCTAAAATATAATAAACATACGAAAACTGTTAGTAAACATTTATTACTTAAATTATTATTTAATGAGTATGGATTACGATGTTACCTTAGGTGATTTAAAACTTTCTTCTGTAAGTCCTTCCAATTTGGCTGACTATCAACAACCCAGTTTACTATTCTCGATATTTTCATATCAATTCTTCTCGCAAAGCAGTTTTGTGCGGTACGCAAAGTAGGCATGACTTCATATGCCCATGTTAGAATGAAGAATACAAATCCACCCAATGTCATACTTCTAACACACTTGCTAGAGGTTGCCTTGTGCATTGCATCAACTAAAAGGTCAAAGGCCAACTACCCCAATGATAAGTTTTAAAAAGCTTTTCATCATCAACCATCAAGACATGCTCAATGTCTATATATACATTATCATGCTTTGGCAAGAGAAAACACTCTAAGAAATATAGTTGGGTCATTTTTAGACGGTCACTGTCAGCTCCAGTCTTGCTAACCTTAAGCTAACATTAATAAACATCCACATTATTTTATGTTCTCCCTCAAAATATATATCTTTGATATGTTCCCTCCCTTGATCTGATATCTGTTTATCTTAGGTAAAGGTCCACAATTAAGACCTGTAATTAGAGCAAACTCTCTGAGACCAAATTTTAAAACTCTACCTCCTATTATAAAATTTAATTCCTTGCAAGATTTAGACTTACACTGTCTTTGTATCAGATGCATCATTTATAGGAGTCCAATCCTCTTTGATTTTGGCATTAAGTATAATGTATCCTAAGACAATAAAACCCATAATGAATAGTATATTATAAGCTTGTAGTACAATATTCAATAGTCCATTTGATTTGTTGTAAGTATGTGGTAATGCATAAGATGAAATAAATTGTAATTAAATTCTTCTTATTAAAGAACTTACACCAGTACCATAGTTTTCTTACACTTATCCAAACTATAATTTAAATCTATATGCAACCAGTCACAAAACATAATATTTGTAGTTGTTGTAAGTATGTACTAATGCAAAAGATTATATAAGTTATAATTAAATTCTTCTTATCCAAGAACTTACATAAGTATCGTAGTTTTCTTACACTTATCCAAACTAGAACTTAAATTTATATGCAGCCAGTCACAATACATAACATTTGCAGGTAAATATTTAGTATTCAACATACAATTAACATAAACAGTAGTGATAATAAAAGTTATTGTACGTAGTACAAACCTCACTTGTTTCTTCAATATTATCAATCTTTTATGTGGCCTATTTTATCTTCTTTCCTTTTTCATGCTCTTTCTTTAAGTCTTACATCAATCTATTTTATAAATTAAACAAAGAAACATTACCTTCTTAATTTTGTCTTTAACAATTGGTGTGTTTTGTTGGTTTGATGTTATTTCTTCTTAGCTATGTGATCTGTCGTCTAATCTCCTCAATTATTTTATTTTCAACAATTTCTTTTGTGTGGACTTCATCCCCTGTTTCCCCTTACTGTCATTCTGCATTGCATTCAAGGTTATAATGTTTCGTTATGAATATAATTACAACATAATTATATTATTTAGTACATGCCTTTCTTCCATATCAACTCTCTTTGTTTTTCTTTTACCTTCTCCTCTTCCCTTTATATTATATAATACAATGTCCATATTTTAGGAAACCATTTGTCTAGTAAGTGTTATTTGGATTAAAAATTGAACTTTAGTTACCTTCTTATTCGTTTTGGTTCTCTTAGGTGTTCCACTTATGTCAACCGTTGTTTCACTTCTTTGTCTTTTATTGCTTTCTTGTGCTGGGTTGCTTGTTTTTTTCAACAGAATCAGTTGCCATTGTGTTATTTGTCCATGTATGAACATGGATAATCAATCTATAGTTCGAAAGATAGAATCAACGTATTTTTTTTAGGGGAATACCTCATCTTCACTACTTAAAGCTTGAATTGTTTCACTTTTGTTAGTCTTCTTTCCAATCACTCTCGAAGCACACAATTGATCACCGGTTCTCGTAGTCGCCATCATCTTCTTGTCTTTCATCTCTTTTAATGATACGAAAAAAAAAGTGTTTTTAAACGGATTTAGACATTCTATTTTTAATATATATATGTATATATATATATAAAATAGCCCTAGATCTCTATATATATATTATTAAAGAAATAATCACATATTATATATTATACGTTAAATATTTTCTCTCAACCTTTTTTAGTTAAATAATTTGTGGGTTTTCTTAAAAATATATTTGGTAAGGATATTTTGTTCCTTTGCACTTTTCTCCTAATGGTGTATGCATTATGAATCAAGAGTTGTCATCGGAACCTTGAAGATGACAGGTTACTGTTTGGACATGAAGTAGCTTGAAGATTGAGTGTTGGTTGAGGATGAAAGGTTACAGATGACGATTGAGTAGCTTGAAGATGAAGTGTTGGATTGAAAACAATACGTTAGGGTTTGCAATTGTGAGCTTGAAGATGAAGGATTGGATGATTATGTTATGAAGATGGAAGAATGGGTTAGAGAAAAGTTGTATAGTGAAGATGGGAATGAATGGTTGCAGACTTTTAGCTTAAAGATGAATTTTAATGGTTTGAGATTGTGAAATTGAAAATGTCCTTTGAAGCATGGATTTTTTTTTAAAATTGCTTGTACAGTGAAAAATGTGTGAAGTGATTGATGTGCTACAAGTTTTGAAGGTATGTTGGACTTTTTCAAAATTGTATTTATTATATTTTTAATTCAATTTGTCGTTACAAAGAAAAAATAAGTTTGTAATTTTTCCAAATGAGAATTTAAGAAAATGTTATTATTCTAGATTACCGTAACAATTTCCGCAAGTTAGGTTATGGCCCCAAGCCAATACCAACCAATATTTAACCCAATAGGCCAATGAAGTCGGTGACTTCCATCTTGACCCGTCCGTTAAAAGATCCGACTGGAAGCGGAAATCAAACCACCAAAATTTCCTTTTCCATATCTATTTCTTTGAAATCAAAACACAGCCCTAAAACCACCATTGTTAACCACTCCGCCCAGAATGGACGACAGTTTTAAAGTTCGTGTCGACAGAATCTTTGGTTCTCTCTCTTCCTCATCTACTTCTTCTTCTTCATCCTCACCTTTCAATTCATCTCTCTCTTCTCTGTGGTCCCTTACCGACGATGAAATCGAGAGGAGAGAGTGGATCAAAGGGAAAGAGGAAGAACAACCACCCGAATCGGACCTCGAACCGACCTCGTTCTTCGACGGCCGAACGAAGGTAAACGAGAGGAATTCATTTGGATTTCGAGACGATTTCGAGGATGACCTCGATGATTTGGACGCAAATCCCGAGTCTAATGGGTCGTCTAGTAAGTTCCCTAAACCTGATGATTATGGTGATGAAGAATGGGAAATCAAGTCCTCCATTGGCCGGGATTGCACGCTTGATTATGAGGTATATCTCTTGCGCACTGTTTTGATTAATCTATACTTAGTTTTTGCTGCTTTATGGGTAGGGTAGGGAAATGAGTTGGTAGGGCTTGACGATAAACTGAGAAGTTGGTATTTCGAATTTAAGCTATCTACATAGCGTTTGAGATTTGATTCTATGTCGTCTGGTAAGGCTGCATGTTCTTATAGGGCTTATGGTTGGAAAGGAACCAGAAGATATACGAACATCAGGCTACTGTATTCTGTACTTTGTTGGCTTATTTACAACCTATGAAGATCTGAGGCAAAAAATCCGTATCAATTGATGTATAAGATACAGATACTTTCCAATACAGTCTATGATAACGTATCTATTTTTATGCTGATTTTTTTCTAGAGAGAAAAAAAAAGCAACGCATCATATATTTTCCAACTCAAAAGTAAATAATCTATTTAAAATGCCCATTTCCTAATAAAAGACCAAATCTTAGAATCATCTAAACGTCATCATTACATTTGAGATCCAAAGTCTTGTAAAATATAACCTTCTCGAATATCTTCAACAATTCGAAGAAGTTCAGCGTTTATCTTCAAAGTTTTTCTCTAATCTTCTTCCTCTTCTCTGGTCAACTTGTGTCCCTTTTGTATTGCATTCTATTGGTTACTGTACTTCCATAATTTTGATGTTTTTTCTACTGTACTTCCGTGTTTGTATAGTATTTTGTACCATTGTCATTAATTTGATATTTTATGATTTTTCGTGGATTTAATAAATTACATTTAGTATCTTTGTGTTACAATTACCTATATCTTAGATTTTTAAAAGGAAAAAAAGTATCATCAAACGTATTAGTATCTATTTTTTTTTAGAAATTGACGTACAGCTGTATCTTAGTGTATCTGTATCTGTATCAGTGTCTGTGTTTCATAGTTTACAACTAAATGCATGTTAGTGGTGCCATAGCTGCAGGAAATTCTATTGTAATTACCCTCTCCTTGATCCTTGTGTGATTATACTGCTTATTGTTTGGGGCATTGTGGAATATGGAGTATCATTTAGGCTGTCTTGTATCAGTCTCTGTCCTCAATTTGATTTGTAGGGTTGCTTCCTGAAATGTATAATGTATTGATGTGTGACTGAAATAAATTCTGCAGGAAGAGGAAGATGAGTATGATAAAGTTGCTGTTGGCAAGGAGAAAAATGGAGATCGGTTGTATATGAAAGACATAACTGACTGTGGTATTGAAATAGGTTCATCCACCGAGCTTCCTACTTCGATAAGGAATTTCACTAGAGATCCACGTGCAAATCACTTGGCTGCAAAAGTTAGACTCAAGGAAGATGCAGAAGCTTCTAAAACAATTGATTCATTGCACGTCTCTGAGATCAGTGCTGTAGCCATCACTGATTCTGAAAGCAATGCTTTTCAAAACCCAAAATCTATTCTAAAGAGGAAAGATAATCATCTAGATGCGAAGTCGCACAAGCGTGTCCGATTTGACCCTGAATGTAAAATTCCTCAAAAGTCTCAAGGATCTAAAGATTTCGTTATGGAACAAAACTCTTTGCCTGGAGCTGCAGAGGTTGGCAACGAAGTGACCTTCCCATCTCAGGCCACTCAAGTCCCGGACTACTTACAAAATCCTTCAAGATACACGCATTATACTTTCGACTCATCCAATGATGTAGACGAAGAATCTAACAAGAAAGCTTATATGAATTTCCTTCAGCTGGTGAGAGAATCAAAGAGAATTGAGTCGCATCAGGATGATGCTTCAACTGGTCCTCCAAAATCCATCACCTTCATACCAAAAAAGAAAGCAGGTGATACAATAATGCTTGAAAATTCTCCTCTGCAGAATGGAGTTGGGAAGGAGGTTGTGCACCAGAGAGGCATGTCGATCGGCATTGTGGCCGTGGATGATCAGACAGATGATGTTTGTTCAATGGAAGAAGATGAGCCTGATAAGTTAGAAATTAGAAGAAACAGCTCACAGAAGCTAGGCCGCCAGTACAGAATGAGAGCTAATAATATGGAGTCGGAGGAGGAGGAGGCCTGAAGCCTGAAAGCCTGATTTAGCAGGACACTGCTCTTAAATTACACCTTTTTCCATGGGGTTTTGTTTGTGTTGAACTATTCTTGATGGCCTTTCAAGGCACCTTGTTTGATGTACGATATTTTAGGTACATTGCAACAGTTATTGACAGCCCATTTGAGATTGGGCAAGTTTACAAGTTACGGATTGCATCTTAAGCGATCCATTAACAATCTACAATCAACAAAAAAAAAAAAAAATATTGTAGGATATTAAATTTAGTTCTGGTTGACTACTTGGCCAATGTATGATATTTCTAAGCATAAAGCTACAAACCAATTTTACTTTTTGTCATAATTGGCTAATGCTGGCTCGGGCAATTAGTCTCCATTTTTTACATAATTTATCAACTTCAAAATTGGTAATTCAAAATTATAGATATTCAGCCTTCAAATCCTAGATGGTATTTAAGTAATATAATGGGTTACTCATGCTACTTAGCTGAGGAAATCAGATTGAATCAGATTGTTTGGAGCGTTGAGATAGGATGTCTAAAGTTTATGTCAGTAGAATTTATATGTTTGAGTTGCATTCATATCTTAGAGGTATGTGGTGCAATTTTTTACTTAGTTTTTTAAATTCTAAATAATATGTTTTTTTTAACTTTTGTTTTTAATTCTTTTATTCAATAAGTATACACATCTTTGTTTGAGTAATATACGGATAACATTTTTTTGCACAAGAAATCAAAACCTTTTATTCCTAATTTTTCTCAATAAATTCCATTATCATCTTCTTATACTTTTTATTTTTTCCTTCTTATTGTTTGCTTCGTATTTTTTCTCTATTATGATTTGTTTTAATTGAATCTTTCTCATCATCTTGACAGTCAATGGAATGCCACCGCATTTTTTTACCAATTCTGCATTCAATTTTTTTAAATTTGGTGGATCATCAAAGAACATATCTCCATTTTCACTAATTTTTTCTAGAAAATGTTTTTTTAGAAAAAAAAATCCATTTTATGTGTATTTTTTTTGTTATTAGTTATTGCTTTATGTTTTATTCACTATTCAACTATATACATGCTTTTCTAAATTCTTAACATTCATTTAATATGTGAATTCAATTAAATAAAAATATAATAGGGTATATGTGTGTGCACAACCAATCATTTTTAGACAAGTTCTCAATATCAAATTACTACAAAAGATGACTACAAAACATTATAAACTAATAATTCAAATTTGTATGTAAAAGCACTTTTGTTAGCCAAGTTTTTTTTTTTCATGGTATATTATTGGTCGAGCTAGTTATAGATGAACAACAAAGTTGGTGGTTAGAGTTAGTTACTCAAGACAATCGTCGAAGTTAACCACCAGATGTGATACGTTGTTGAAGTCGATCATTAGAGGTGGTACTTGTCGTTCTTGGTTGCCTAAGGTGAATGTTGATATTGATTGTTAGAGGCGGTTGTCATTGAAGTTGACTATCAAAGGTGATTTTCGTTGAAGTTTATCGAAGAGGTAGTTGTTGGAACGCAAGGTTGAAGGTGGTTGAAGTTGATTATCTAAGGTGATTTTCGCCAAAGTTTGCAGTCGAAGGTACAAGTTGGTGGCACAAAAGTGATCTTGGATTTGGTCGCAAGGGTTTGTATTGAAGCATAGAATTGGTCGCGCAAAGGTGGCCATCGATGTTGATTTTCGTTGGAGTTGTTATCCAAGGTGGTCATTGGAGCCCAAAATTAGTCGTTAGAGTCAGTCACACAAAGGTGGCCGCTGAAATTTGTCGTCAAACGTGGTTGTCGAAGCCTGAAATCAATCGTCAGAGTTGGAAATGTGAAAGTCCTCAAAGTTGGTTCTCGTAGTGTGACAATGGTAATCGTCAATGGTGTTGATGGTTGAATCCATTGGAAACATTGCAAAGAAGAGAGAGTTGATATAATATACCAATTCAACTCCACCAACATTTAAAGTTGGTAAGCCAAACAATGAATTAGTAGATATTATACCAACTCAGCTCAACACCTCCTTATAGTTTTTCTCACATCTTACTTTCTCAACTTTTATTGGGAAAGAGATTTCAAATAGGCAAGAGAAACGAAACTTAGACATAATAAGAAATTTTAAATAGCGAATAAAAATTTCTTTTGCTCCACATGGATACTTATGCAACATCACTAGGTGGAATCCTCTCTATAAAAGTTACTCCTCCACAAAAGTTAAAAAGCATGAATATGTTAGAAAACCTAATTCTTAAAAAAGGTGAGAAACATGCTCAAAAACCAATTTTAATTTTGAAAGGTGAAGAACTTAGATTAAAAATAATACTTTTCCATCTACTTCGAGGCCGCAACTATTTTTCAGGCCAACCCACAGAATTTACACCAAACCAATTTGCCCCCAAGGGCTCCGATTTTTTATCCAGTTTATCGACCACATAATAATTTACTATTAACAAATGTCACTGTCACAATAAAGAGGTGTATATTATTGGTTCGCCAGGTTTAATTCACTTCGATTCTAGTTTTTTCTTTTTCCAAATTTCAATGGGTCAGTGTTTATAAAATCACATTTCATCATTAACTTTGAAAATGTGATGTTTTTTAAGTGAATAAACTTTTGCAGCATTTACCTTTTGTGGCCGTCATTTACTGGACGAAGTAGCTTGTTTGTTGACTGGCCCTTTGGATTCCAATTTCTTCTCTATGATCCTGTACTTTCTTTTTCTTTCTAGCAATTACAATTCTAGAAACTAAAAGAAAGTTATCTTTCCATCCTTCTTTGTATTCAAGGTGGTGAGATGAGATAGAGTAGCAATTTCGCGTCAGAAACATCTCAGTCCACCTACATATTAAAAGAAAAAAAAGTAATTGAAATACAAACTAGGAATTAGATTTCAAATATAAAAAAACATAATGACAAATCAATAACAGAACATAACATGAAAGTATATATAGATTAACATTACTTTAAAAATTACTATCACACCAAATACTGTCGATAGTTTCTACCAATGTAGCATAACCAATGGTAATTAATATATACTCCCTTTGAGATACGAAATTCAAATTCTCATATCTTCATGTGGTACTAAAAAAATGTTGTCAACCATTACCTACATCAGAAAATGAACCATAACCATTTTTTAAACTCAGTCCAGATAAATGAAAGTTATGTTAAAGAAATTAATCAACCATCTGACAATCTATTAGATATTATATTAAATTTACCTTCACCCAACAACTTAAACTTTTGGGTTGAGTTGGTGATTTAAGATGATATCAAGGCAGGTGGTCCAAGAAGGTCTTGTGATCAAACTTCTGCAACGTTATTTCCTCCCCATTTAATATTGATTTCCACTGGTTGAGTCTTCTTCATATTTGAAGTCCACAAGTGAAGGAGGTGTTAGATATTATATTAAATTTAACTTTTGGATTGAGATGGTGATTTAAGACGATCTCCATCTAAACAATCAAATTATACCTCAGTACTTAAGAGATTGAAACTTTTTGTATAGCTACTTAACTAAATTAATAATTCAGCCAAAACAATAAAATATAGCTGTAAAGTTTTATAACCGTTGTATTAATAAACGTCCAAGACACAGATTATCACATCAGAACAAAATCAGGTTTGAACAATCCAATATAGAAGGCATCACGGATTAGAACTTTCAACAGTTTTTCCCCAAACAATGTATGTACAACTTCCCCTATGAGAAATATCAAAATGTGGTTTTGAGGGGAGGATCTGTGCGGATGTATGATGTACCTAGAAATAGGAGAACAAATTCGAACACGATGAGTTTGGTGATGAAATTGGGGATGAAAAGATTGATTTACCAGACGAAAGAAATAAAAACAGAAGATAGTGAGGGTACCGTATTGATAATGTACCAGCATCCGGTGGCTTTCCCTAGACTAAAACAAGCGTTTCCTACACTCAGTTGCACCACAGAAGCAGGGCATCTGTTTTATCTTCCCATCTGGACCATACACGCTATCAAGTGCATAGCCATAGTCGTATGTCAGTTCCTGCAATTAAAGTAACAAATACTTAAAAAAGTTCCAAAATAAAGATCCTCCACATAATCTAACGGAAAATTAACTTAATTTGATTACTGTGAATGCTCAATTGGATTACCATTTGATTTTTAGTTTTCCAAAATTATGTCTTTACTCATATGATCTGTATTTTTTTACTTTGTTATCTACTTCCTAAAATGTTTTCAAAGTCCAAGTCAAATATTTTTAAGAAAGAAAATCTGAGTCAGTTTCTTTAATAAAAAGAACACATGCTAATGATATAAGAAATTGCGAGGAAATAAACACAAATTACAAAAAAAAAAAAAAACAAAAAACAAAAGACAAAAGACAAAAAAAAAAAAGAAAAAAAAAACTGTTAACGAACACTGTTAAGTTTTCAATATCTATACTTTAGAATTATTCTTTCAAGTTTTGAAAATAGAATTTGAATATATAGTCATATATATATTAGTGGCTCAAACCGGTTTGTTGTGGCCACAGGACGAGCTTCATGACATCAGACAATGGTGAAGGAACTTAAAATTTTATTTATTCCTAATGATGAGAAACCTAGAGGATATCAAGAACAAAAATGCGCTTTCTTAAATTTTACTTATTCCTAGGGAGAATCCTTATTTAAGGAAAAGTTCTTAAGCTTTCTAATAAAGAAAAATTGCATATATACCATCAGAAACCATCTAATTCGGATACAAGACACGATAAAGGCACATTTATTAAAATATACATTTTTACACAACAAGAACATTTCAAGTCAATTATTTTGTGCATTAATATGCTTAAAATGTGGGTTTGATGTAATTCGCCCTCAAAATTTATTATTTTGTTAATATACGTGTCTATTTAGTATACCTAACAAATATGAGACCTATTATGACTAGGTACATTAGTGTCTAACACATCTATTATTTACTATAAACCTTATGCCACAAACCATCAGATTCAAGTGCTGACTACATGAATCATTTAGCCATGGACCCCAAATTACAAAGTCTTACATTCTTTTACATCCAATCAAATTTCTGAAGATGATTGCAAGAGCACCTCCTACACAACCAAATGGAAGGCCTACCCTATTCTGGGTCCGCATAAGTCAACCCTTAAACTCACAAAAAAAAGACCTTATACAACGAAGGAAAGAAAGAAGGTTTCAATCTCACTTAAAAGGGACTAAATAAGCATCAACCTACCACCCTTAGCTAAAAGAAAGACAACTCTACATTTTTTTTCTCCTTACCGGGAATTGTTTGAGATTGTGACGTGGAAGACCTAAATCGGTAGTGGGGAGGGAAACAACTTCGCACCTTGCTAAAGATGCCCTCCCTCCAGCACTTGCAATTAATATTGCCCACCAAACTTTTTAAGCCTAAAATTGACCTCTAAAAGGGTTATAGTGTATTGATTAACTTTTTTTTCTTTTTGTTTTCCTTTTTTTTTTCTGACGAGAAATTTCATTGATAAGTGAAATATAAGGAATATAAGGAGCTTGCAACTTTTGGCCTAGAACAAGAGGGAGATCATTCATACAAATTCTATTGAGCAAGGAAAAAAAACTGGCGAACGTTTCGGAAAATGATGAAAAGCTTCAAATCAAAGCAAGATTATATGACATGGTTTTCAATCCAGGGCAAGCGGAAAGGCAGTCACTCTGATGATTTTGGCAGACCACAAGAAGAGAAGAATGATAGCTATAAAGATATAGTTAAGCAGAAAAAGATCTCTATTTTGGACCCAGAAAAACAGAGCATTCACCAACATTGGATTATTAAGAATCCAAAGATCTTCCAAACGGATTTCAACTATCTTTGGGTTGTCACACGTCTATTTAAGTTCAATAGCTAGGTCGAGATTAAAGAAACATTACAAACATTCTTCCAATCGAAGGTTATCATCAACCCGTTGTTTGGAGAGAATAATCTACTTGATATTGATCAATGATCATTGGTGAAGTGATAGAGCAACTTGGAAAATGACAGGAATTTGTTGCCCTCCACTTAAAATTTGAAAAATGGGATAAGTTAATACATAGCAGACCTGTGAAAATTTCTAATATTATTGAACAAAAATAATAATTTAGAGTACACAATGATCTTTTATATAAGGAATAAATAGACCTCAAAGAAACTACTAAAGGAAAATTCATAAATGGAAAATACCAAAAAAGGAAAATAATAATGGAAAATTTTAATAATCCATAAACCCTAATTTTCCTTTTCAACACCCTCCTTCAAACTGAAGATGGTAAAATCACGAACAACTTGAGTTTGCGAAGAAAACTTCTAAATCAAATTAGTAGATTTGGGATAGAATAAAAAAAACCCATGAAGAACCAAACACACAAAGAACTTCTAGGCTAAAGATAAAACCCACAAAGAACGAAACAAAAAGCTTATGGGTTAGAAACATAGATCCTCATATATAGATCTATAACAAAACCACGAAGAACGAAACAAGAACTTCTAGGCAATAACAAAGATCCTCTAAGAAGATCTATAACAAAACCCATGAAAGACTGATTTGAAAACATAACAAAGACTGCAGACGTCTTCGAAAGGCGAATGCGAAAACAGATATGGCCGTGCGACAAATTTGGACAGTAGCGACAGTATTGGCAGCAGAAAAAACGGCAGCTCTGACGGCGACAACAGTTCCGGTGGTGGCGACAGTTGGCGGTGGCAGCTGTGGTTGAGGCAGGGCTGGTGCAAAAGTAAGGTTAGCTTGCATTGTTTGCACCATACTGATTTGGGTTAGAAGAGTGCAACAGAGCTGAGATACGGCGGAACAACTACACTCAAAACCCTAATGGGCGACGGGTCTGCCGCCGCCGATGATCGACGAAGGCAGAGAATGGATAGAATATGGCAGCTAGGGTTCAACGATACAACCTAAAGCTCTGTTACCATGTGAAAATTTCTATAGTATTGAATAATCATAATAATTCAGAGTACACAATGATCTTTTACAAATGGAATAAATAGACCTCAAAGAAAACACTAATGGAAAATTCATAAATGGAAAATATTAATAATCCATAAACCCTAATTTTCCTTTTCAACAAGACCTTTGTACGCAAGAGGATAAGGTGGATTGATGTTGATTAAGAACCTACCCCTAGACTACTGAAATATTCAAACTTTTGAAACTATTGGGGCCTACTTTGGGAGTTTATTTGACATATCCACGAAAACTTTGAATTTTGTAAATGTGTCAGAAGCCAAAATTCAAGTTTAAGAGAATCTTTGTGGTTTCATTCCGACAACACTTGGAATCAATGAAGAGAAGAGAGTAAATATTTTCTTGAACTTTGGCGATATTTCATCGGTCAACCTCCAGTAAAGTTAGAGGAGATTTATGATTTTCCAAATACGTTGGATGATTAAATCAAGTTTGAAGGATCAAGGGGTTGAATGTGATTCATTAAAAGATTAGTTTGAGTTTCTTCTACCAACAAGGATGCATGCACCGGACACCAAAAATCCATTTATTCAACCAGAAAAATTCAATGAGTTGAAACTTCAAAAACATGAGTTTGCTTCACCAGAGTCGGAGAAAGTGGTTGCGCATGAGGTAAATTCAAAGGTCAATGTGAACTCACTGATGAAATTCGAAAGGGTGCAGTCAAAGAAAAGAGAGAAAGTTCTTTTGGGCTCTTCGGTTTTCTAAAATGGAGAAGGCCAATCAACTCCTTGAAATCCAAAGGAAGGGTTGGATTCTTTGGTGCAGCTGCTTGACACTACTAAGGAAGTCGATCAATCATTAGGGAAGTCAAGCATTAATTCCTTCCCTCCAAAAGGCATAATTAATGCTCGCACAATTGTTCCACTAAAAAACTAAGTTTAAACAACAATCCCTTCATTTTTGGAAGGAAAAATGAAGCAAAAGTCGATGAGGTGCCTTTAGAGAAGAAAGAGATTTTTGGCTGCGGCCTCTTTATTGTCCACCAAGAACCCAAGAGACATTCAGCCTAATTTGTCTGATTTAGATCCAAAGCTCATCCAATCCGTTGATTGCTAGAATTCTACCGCTTCGATTCTGCCGGAAGAAGGTGTCTCTCTCCTCCTTCTTCAGTGTCAGTTGTCCCTTCCGCTAAGGCCAAGTTAGTGCCCATCGCAACTCCTTCTAAAAAAACCTCAAGCCTCTCCGTCTTTATCTTCTTCATCTCATGCGTCTTTGGCCAGATCTGATTTAAGAGGTACATTAAAAAAACATACAAAATCAAAGAAACCCCCTCTTCCTTTTAAGACGTTCCCCAAGCATTTTGTTAGAAGGAGGTCGAAGGATCTCCTAGAAAAGGCTTTAGTAAAGACAAAGATGTTGTCAGACCAAAATCCTCAAAATTCTGAATTTTTAAAGGTAAAAGATACTCAAGGCCAAGCTTCTCCATCTTCAATTAGGGCAGAGATTCAAAATTAAAGAAAGAGTACCTTAAGGGCATAATTGATTTTAAATCAAAACCATGATTCTTTCGAGGTATATTGTATACAGGTTCAAGTTCCATCTCTTTCAATCGGATCAGTTCCTCAGAGATCTTGTCATCCACATTTAAAATATTTTGTGTTTTCCTTGCCTTCCTCAAAAGTTAAATCTTTTAGAGGCTCCCCTTGCCAAACTCCAGGCCCTCAATGCAAAAAAAAATGTGATTCAAATTTTGACTCTCCTTTTAGTGTGAGCAATGAGGAAGATGATCATTTGGCAAAGCTAAATGTGCTGAAGGATCGTTCTACGAAGGACTCCTTAGAAATTGATCTCAATGAATTGTTTCAAAATGAAAAGGAATTGAATGTTGGAAAACAGACCTCTAGAAACCCCTCTCAGTCTAAGCATTGAGAAATTTCAGTCCATTTAAAGTCGCTAGTAAATAAATGCAAACTAGTTTTCCCTTGAGATTTGACTTTAGTCACTTTTCGGTTCAATAATTGCTTATAGTGGAATTTGTATAGCGAAACTTGTGTGGTTTAAAGGTTGCAGATAAAGAGATTGGGATTCAAGTAACTTGAAACACATATTTCAGAACTAGTACTCTCCCTAGATTCAATGCAGAAGCTGGGCTCAAGAAATGTTTCCAACCGGTTGAACAATTATTGTTTTTAGCAGTTTCGTGGTTTCATCTTAGTGAAGATTTTTAGAAAGGCTTCTTGTGGTTCCATCTCAAAACTTATTGTGGGCAAGTTGTCCGCTTACTTTGATTTTCTTTTGACAATCTGTTTTAATTATTTTGTACCTAGCTTACATTCTAGATTCCATTTGTTTCTTCGGGTTAGAGGATTTTGATTAGCTCGCTGTTATTGCTGACTTTGATTTGGTTATTGTTTGTATCTGTTTTAGCCCTTTTGCACTCTGTATAATTTTATACTTCGAGTGTTAGTCTCTCTTATTATTATTAATGAAAAGGCTTGTAACCATTTAAAAAAAAAAAAATGAGGAGCCTAAAAGTCTCCCATCAGCTAAAGGTGTTGTAACAATAAATTATGCTAATGGGAAATCAAAGAGACTAGTGATTAACAAAAAGAATAAATAAAAAAGTCATATCTTTCTAAACTAAAGAACGAACATCTGTCGCAGAAACTAACATGCACTAGCATTTGATAATAAGAGCCAAACACGTGTAAGTTGAAACCTGGAGGGGTGGTATGTTTTCTGCAGCAAATAGTACCACTCGAGCAAGTTTGATGTCATGGTGTGAGCTCAATACACATTGGACAAAAAGATTAGGTTCGCAACTATGATTGATAAACCTTGCAATATTTCCAGTGGAACAAGCATCAATGCAAAACTCTGGCACACTTTCAGTTCTTCGATCATCTATACCATCCAAAGAATTGTTTGCTGGCAAGGATGCATCTCTTGAGCGCCGCTACAAGGACAGAAAAAGTAAATATCTTTGATTATCATGGTAAGAAAAAGAGAGGCTGAAATAGAACTTAGAAGCTTGTATTATTTAGTTTGAATATTAGAGTATTCAATTTCAATTTAACCACCGAGCTGTGCTGGCTCCATGATTGTAGCCTTCTATCAATTTTCTCAACAATAGGATTCAACATGATATTGTACATAGCATGTCAAAAGTGGGGAGAAGAGGCAAACCAAGATATATGCAAGGCCATTGACCAATTGCAACCAAATTTTCAAGCAATCGATTTAGTAACATATTGTGTAGAATCAATGCCCACAATCTCAAATTTTTTGTGGTTGATATTCAACCCTGATGCCTTGTTTAAATAGTTAACAAGGCCATACAATTTTTCAACTGCAGGAGCATCCAATTCCAGGAGGAGGATGGCATCACCAGCAAAAAAGAAGGTAGTGGACACAGAGGGAGGCCTTTAATAATCCCACTCACTCACCTCGATCATCCTTCTACTAAAACAATTCATAATAGTAACAAAAACTACGAAGATAATGGATTGCCATGTCTAAGGACTCTCATAGCACGAATCTTCCCCTTGGGACAACCACTAATAACAATAGAGAAGTTATATGAGGTAACACAACCCTTTATCCGTTTTCGCCATTTAGCCTTTAGCTTTGAGGGTGAGCTCCAGGAATTCCCAATCAACCTTATCAAAAGCTTTCTCTATGTCAGTTTAACCACCACACCTTGTTTCTTCTAGAGCAATCCTCTATGATTTCTTTCTTTTTCTTCTTCTTTTTTTTTTTGGAAAAGAAAACAAGTCTCTTCATTAAAAAATTGAATGATACTAATGCTCAAAGTACAAGAGAGTTATACAACGAGCAATAAGCAAAATTCCTATGGATCAGGGAGCGCATTGGAACAGCTCAACTAGGTTCACACCATCATAGCGCCATCATCATTCCCTACAAACTAATCTCAATATAAAATGGTCCAACGCTAAAACACAGCTATTACAAGAGTAACAAAATCCAGGAAAAAACAATACCAAACAGCATAAAACACCTTAAACCGAGCAACCAAATAGAACTTAAAGCAATACAAGAAGCTAATATTAAACTGGAAAAATAAATGCTTGCCAGTTTAAGCAAAAATGTTAAATGGTGTAGCCTTCAAACTGTTTGGATAGGATGCACCATGACGAGGCGTTTCTCTATGGGCAACTTCGAACTGATCCATCCATCCAAGGGGTTTATCATGAAACACCCTTTGATTTCTTTCAAACCACAACTCACCCAACAACGCCTTTACTGCATTTAGCCAAATCAAACGAGAATTTCTAAGTGTGTTCCAATTAAGAGCTTGTTGGAATTTCTATATTTGTATATACTTATTATTATTCAAATATTTATGCTTTATTGCTTTTATTATTTCTTTATTTGTAAAAGGTCTTTCTCCTATACAAGAAGATCAACGTTGCATATATTTAATAATAAGGAAAAACAATTTAACTCTCTCAAATTAAAGTGAGCTGCTGCACATTTCTTCTAAAATCATTACTAAACACCCATGACATGTTGAATATTGTGAACACTTTCCCCCAACAGCTTGCAGAAAATGAGCAAGTGAAAAGAGGTGTTGAGGATTGTCGCTGTGCTGTTTACATAAAGGACAAATGGAAGGAGATAGGCAACTAGAAGGCAGCTTATGCTGCATAATGGAGGAGACATTTAGGTGAGCAAAGATCAATATGCACACAAGAATGTTCACCCACCGTGGGCAATTGAACTTCCATAATGCCTTATGCATCGATTGTCCAAAGGTGAAGAGGGAGACATATGTGCTGTGTGAGAGACTTCTATGATTTCATTAGCTATTAATGATTCGTCGAGGATTTGTTTACCTTCCACGAATGATGACTAATATTTAGTAATGATGGAGGGTTAAGTTTTCTTGAGGTGCTCTAAGAGAACTTCGACAAGGATCTTATATCGACAAAAGATGAGATTAGTGGGCCTGTAATCTCAAACCATACAGGCACTGACCTTTGGAATAAGACATATATGTGTTTGTGTGTCTCGTTCAGACACGCGTTAAAGATTTCAATCTTAAAAAAATCTGGGAACACACTCTTCATCCTGTGAGAATCTTCCAATATTATTAACAAAACTCTAAAGTATTTTATTAATATTTTGTAAAGACATTTGTCTTCACTTTTATGCTGGAAAAAAACTATTTAAATTTACAGCTTTTCCTTTACCTTTGACTGGCTACCCAAGTTTCCATTTTAGTTAGTTAGACCAGCCAGTTAAGCATACGTATATAAAGGCTTCCAGCCCTTAGTTTCATTCAATAATTTAAGCATACGTATATAAAGGATTCCAGCCATTAGTTTCATTCTATAATAAAGATTTTGTCTTTGAGTTCTTGGAGCATGCATCAGTCGTGTATTGATGAGGAGATTTATGAAAGAGCCTTATCTGTGGGTAACACAGGAACCAATAACTTGTTAATGCTCTAATACTTTGAGGATAGCTATTTCAGCAAGATCCCTTTTCGATTAGTTGTCTTTTCAACCCAGATAGTCTGTCCATCAACTCTTGTTTCTCTAAAGAAACGTTGATTGAAGGTAGCATGTTGCAAAGTTTTAAAGCAATCGGTCAGCTAATGAACGTTTGATCGAGATGAAGAAGCAATTAATGGTGGTCTTGTTGATCTAGGTTCTTCCTCCCCCATGTCTACAGTCGGCTTCTACTGAGAAGTGTTTTTTCTCAATGGAAATCATAGGCAATGGGAATGTCGGCATCTTCGTTGTCATGTTTGGTGACCGACAAGTTCATGATCACAGATGGTTGATGGTTGAGTCAGATAGGCAAAGAAGAGAGAATATCTCAGTCCTGCCAGAGTACTTTATCTAAGTCTATTTCAAATGAACTCAACATTTATAATACCCTAAGAAAACTTAACATTTATAATACCCAAGGAGGTAGATAGTTATGTTTGCAAAGAGTCTTTGTTGATTTCAAAAGTCTGTCGTTCTTTAACTTCTTGAAATAGTTCTTGTTAGGCTCCTTCAACCAGCCACTTACAGTCGGTTAGCTACTGTTTTTGTAAAACCAATGTGCTGCCATTACTATAAATATGGCAATCCTTCGTACTTTAGAGGCATTGAATAAAAATTTTAGGTGTTATTTCACTCTAATAGAAATAAAAACTCAAAATTGAAATTTAAAATTTGAAGGAAAAAAGAAACGCATTGTCGGAGTCAGAGATTTTATTTTTTATCAACAGTTCATGTAAGGAATCTTGCATGGTACCTCTCGTCCACCAATGCCCCTAATTGTTTGCAAACAATCAATGTCGAAGATATAATTATTCTCTGATACATGATCAAGATCCTCTGTCCTTGCAAGTATTCCTATGTATTCACAAACAGGCGCGCCAGAAGGTATAAAATCCCAAGACCTAACAGCCCATCCTTTCTTTGGTGTTCGGAAAACCTGATCACGGAAGATACAATATTTGATTTGAATCATTTAAAATCTAACTGAATCATTCTTGAAAAGAAAAATTAGGAGTACTGTAACAAGATCCATCCTTCAAACCTCAAGTCGATATTTGATCCCCCTCTGAGAAGTTCGATTCACACAACCAGGACCACAACCACAATTGGGACCACATTCGTAAACGACATCCTTGGCTTCTATAAGTCTAAAAGTGAAAAAGCTCACCATATCAGAATCATAATGAAATATCCAAGTTAGAGAGATTTCGATATATCTAATCAAGATTGAATAGCATCCAGACCTTCCGCCATCACGTTGCACATATGGGAAGTCTGATCCATTAAGCTTAGCACACGAACATGTCCTTGAAGTGATACATGATTCTTTACAGTCACATCCATTAGCATTCGAAGGAAGTTTCACACCACGTGCAACTTTAATGGATTTACAATAAGTGAAACCTGAAATGTTTTCAAAAGCATACATTCATAATAGAAACTAGCTTATACTTGAAGGGAAAACTTAATGGGAGATTGAAATGCACATTTTCAAGATAGAGATAGTAAAAATCAAATATCCCAAAGAATCTCTTGAGTCACCAATTGACCCAAAAGCTTAAGCTTGTGGGTGAAGACAAATTTAATATTATATCTAAGACTTCCCTCACTTGTTAAAATATGAAAAAGACCCAACAAGTGGAAATGAATACATAAATTGACCACACTGCTCCGATACCATTTTAAATCACCAATTGACCCAAAAGCTTAAGCTTGTGGGTGAAGGCAAATTTAATATTATATCTAACAAAATTATTTTAAACATCCTGGGTTTTTTGTTGAATACATAAATTCGTAAAAGAAAAAAAATTATATGAATATTATAAAGATGAAAAAGATAATTATGAGGAAATAGTATTTATGTGTCATAAAAGACTGAAACGTACAGTAACAAATACCAGCATGCTTACATGTGTAAGTAAAAAAGAACAAGAGTACCAGAGTGAAAATGTTTATTGCGAGTGAATGCTAAAAAAGTAAACCGAAAAAGCAATGTTCAAAACAAGGGTGGTGAAAAGAATAAGGAAAATAAACCAAAAAAGCAATGCTCAAAACAAGGATGGTGAAAAGAATAAGGACAGACAATATGTTCTCCTTTCCAACCACAAAGAGAACTGGCAGATGAAACAACTTAAAATGTACCAGATGCACTACGAATCTAGTACAAGAATATCTAAACCAAGTCTAAACCATTGATCAAAACAACTTTATGAGATGAAACCAACTTTGCTGTTTCACTTGCCTATGGGTGCAATAGGTGGATCGTCAACCAAATTAGTAGCTGGAATAGGAATATCCTCCTGACCCCCAGCGATATCCTCGCACACCAACCTTGGAGCATTTAAATGAAATAAATAAACAAAAACACACATAAAATGATATTTTAATTTTGAAATAACTCTGAAGTATAATGTCTTTGCATATTTATCAGCTTATATAATTTCATACCCACGTATTTCTGAAACTGACTTGGGAACCCGACCATATATAAATTGAACCTGTGACAAGGGCAAAATGTTTATATTGATCAAGGCACGGACGAAAATGTCTCACCTCTATCATTAAAAACGTGTTCAATTAAGTGTATTAGGAATCTCAAGCTTGTAATACTTGTAACCTAGGCAATTAACAATAGGGAAAAAGGAATGCACCATGATAACAGAAAAGGAA
Organism: Cucumis cinereus; assembly: GCA_037974625.1. Classification (NCBI taxonomy): domain Eukaryota; kingdom Viridiplantae; phylum Streptophyta; class Magnoliopsida; order Cucurbitales; family Cucurbitaceae; genus Cucumis; species Cucumis cinereus. The sequence goes on from JBBPDJ010000020.1 coordinate 15,395,494, forward strand.
ACAAAATAATTAGGCTGAGGAAAGGAAAAGTAGTAAGAAAAACAGCTAAATAAAGAAATAATAATGTACATCACAAGCATTGGAAAAAATAGAGGAAGGGAGGGAGCATGCTTAGATTTAAAAGTTGCCAGTTGTAATGAAGATTCAAACATTCTAAGCTAAAGAAAATTGGATTTTGGGATTGAGTAAAATGGGATAGCAATTTTGCTTCTCTAAAAGAAAAAACAGAGTTTTTAATTTTTAATAAACAAATTTCATTGGCATATGAAATTTACAAAAGAAGGGCAATAGTCCAAGCCAAAGGAGTTACAAGAGATTTCCAAATCATCTGCAGCATACATGGCAGAGAGACTTTCAATTGGCATACAGTTGGTAAATTGGGTAACAGTTTGAGGAGCCCCTGGATTAGTATTTGTAGACCTTGGAGATCAGTGAAGAACTTGGCCTCCTTTAAGCTCAGAAATGGACAGCGAATTGCATTTTGGACAGACGTGGATAGGCAATTTACCTCTTAAAATCCAATTCCCTAGACTGTATAGAACAGCCTTGCTACCAAAAGACTCCATCGCTGCCATTGGGACTTTTCTACTTTGTCCTGGTCAGTGATTTTTCGAAGGCTACTAAAAGAAGAAGAGATTTCTGATTTCCAAGATTTATTATCTTTAATTTCCTCTAAGAGGGTGTCCAACATAGAGGATAGAAGACAATAGTCCATTGATCCATCTGGGATATTTTCAGTAAAGTCTCTATCATCCTATCTTTCTCCATTCAAGACATTTTCATAGCTACTCCATTCAAGACATTTGCTCTAATTGGTCGGTCTTTATATCTCATCCTTTATGATGGGGGAGATTCTACTTGTTATCACCCGTAGTTTAGGACCGAAATTTTGAAGAAGCTTCTGCTGTTCGTTGTCTGGATTGCTGTTGTGTTTTGTTCTAATCTTTGGTTCCTGTATTTTGTCTTAATTTTTTGCTCTGTTTCTTTGGTCCAAGGCCATGTTTAGCTCTTGCATTGTTTATCTTCCCTTGTTACCTTGTTTCTTTTATTTTTCGTTGTACCATTAGTATTATGGATATGATGAGGGTGCTAAGGGGGTGTCAACCTAGTTGAGATGTCCAGGTGCGCTTGTTGATCCTCTTTTTGGCTTCTTTATTTTCCTCATTGTATATTTCTCTTGTACTTTGAGTTTTACTTAATAAAGAAGCTTGTCTCCTTTTCAAAAAAGTACAAGAGAGTTCTCCCATTGGTAAAAAGTGAAGTGAGGTTAACGAGCTATAGAAAAATGTACATTGGCTCTAAGACATATCAAGACAGATAATACTTTAAAAAAGATTAAAAGTAATATATATATATATATATATCAGAAGAGCTTTCCTTGTCATTGGTCAGACATGACATGAGGTTGGTTAACAGGGGACTTTTCATTGGAGGAAATTCTAAAGCAAAGACAAGGTCCAGTGCAAAGAAGTTTACAAATGAACTCCAGTTGACGTAAATCAAACATGAAACTAATTGTAGATGCTTTATAAAGAGTACGCCATATGGAAACTGTATTGTTAACGCAAACTAAGTCATAAAAATCCTCAAAACAAAATAGCCATTAAATTCAGAGAGGTAAAGACCTGGTTTGTAGTCAACAACGACTGTCCTTCAATCCGCCTAAGACGAAATTTAAACACAGTAAATCCAGAAATACCTTTTTCTGCCCAATACTGTATAACCTGTGAAATACAAAAGTACTGAATCAATTGAATCATAAACATAACTTCATGTTATAAGAAGCAATTAAATAACTTTTAAGCATCAACAAAATTCCATAATCTCCAGTAAATTCAAATTAAAATAAATTGCAGATTCTGTAAGACTAATATATATTAAAAGCAACATATCTGGATATGTTTTACTCGGTCAAGTTATTTTATGTGAACAACATATGCTCACTTCTTGCAAACATATGCTCATGTCGTGGGTCTTAAAAGTTGAAGTTCTTGCCGTTGATAAAGTTATAAAGAATAATTGAGTAGTAGTGGGTTCGTTTTCATTTTTGTGAAAAAAGCAGATAGAGGATTTGACTTAAGTCTTGAGGATGAAGTGTTTTAGTGTAGATAAAGTGTGTAAAAGCCTTAGAATTTTTGTTTAAAACAAGCTGAATAGTTCATTTTAATGGGCTTAAAATGCCAGTTAAATGGGCTTGCAATAGTGGGTCTTGCAATAGTTGATTAGTGTCCACTGGGTGATAAAAAAATCCAGAAGTCATTAGTCCGAAATTTGAACACCTTTGGATAATTACAAGGCTCTTTGCTTTTGATGACCGGAGAGAGATAAAAAAAATTCTGGAACCACTTTTTGAAGCAAGGGTAATCATTAATCCGATGTTTGATGAAAATGCTCTTATTAGCATTGACCAGGGCTCCATTGAAGACTTTATCATAGAGGCAGAAAAATGGCAGAAATTGGAACCCTTTGATCTGAAATTTGAGAAGTGGGACAAATATAAACATAGCAGACCTTTAGTATTATAAGGTTTTGGAGGATGGTTGAAAATCCGAAACCTTCCTTTAGATTACTGGTGCAGGAAAACATTTGAGGTAATTGGTGACCACTTCGGTGGATTAGAAAACATAGCCACAGAAACAATCAACACTACAAATTGCACCAAGGCCCAGATTCAAGTGAAACAGAATTTATGTGGTTTTATGCCCACCACTGTTGAGATTACAGATTACAACAGGGGTAATGTTTTTTTAAATTTTGGTGATATTGAGAGTTTGAATACACCAAACATTACCAATGGTAGTCTAGAGGTTTCAGATTTTTTCAATCCAATCGATCGGCTCCAGGGCAAGCAAGTCATGGAAGATGAAGAAGTTGATGTCTCAAGCTTCTCCCCTTCGTTAAATGTTTTCAACCCCACGAAAACTGCTCCATCTTTCTCCAGAAACCCATTTGCAGCCTTGACCTTCAAAATCCATTGTTCGTCGGCGCCGGAAATGAAAGGATCTACTCCGACGACTGAGGTATCATTGATGACAAATTCTGAAACGGCTCAATTAAAGGAGAAAGAAAAAGGAAAAACAGCCAGCTATGAATTTATTGCTGTGGGCCCCAAAAAATCCCATATTTTAAAAGAAAAAGAATGTGAAAAGGTTATGGAATGTTCTTCAACGGATCCCCTCATTAATTCACAAATTGATTGTGTTCCTCCATTAGTCAGTAACAGCAAAAACCTCTCTCCTCCAGTCACCATCAATACAGTTGACCGTCAATGTCAATCTCTCTCCCCAACGGCAAATCAGGAATATCTCTCCTCATTAACCACATCAATCCGGCTGGGTAATTCTAAGAAAAAAGCCAGGTCCCAAAGATTCTTTTTGAAGCATTTTATCCAGAAAAAAACAACATTTAATAATGTGTGGACTGCTCTCCAAAAATCAGAACCTTCTGGCAATTGTTCACTAAAAAAGACAGCACAGACTTCTCAAAACAGTAAACATATCAGAAACTCAATCACTAGTGACAACCCTGATCTTTTGGAAACCTGCTGCGCGTTAATTCAAGCACCATCTGGGAAGAACAGGTCAGATTCTACACAATCCACTCCTAATTTATTCAATCACATAAGCTACACTCTCCCTAATTCGGAGATCATCTTCTTGAGAGGCTCACCAAGTCTCCATGAAGGCTGTAACAGGGAGAAAGAGGAAATATTAGACTCACCAATAAGTGTAAGCAATGAGGAATCTGAAGGGATGTGCAGGAGCTACGATGAAGACTTAATTGAAGAGGTTAATGGCAAGGACCTACATTCTTTGTTCAGCAAGGACCTACATTCTTTGTTTAAAGCAGAATCGGATCACAATAGCAAAGTATTGGCAGCCCCTTGGTCGTCCCCAGTTAAAATTACAGATTTGCTGGCTCAGTTTGTTTCCATTGTACAGGACTGTGGATTGACTCTTGCATGATCTATCAGACCATATTTGGTTAAACATAACAGCCAACTTAATAATCAACGATGAAGGTGAACTCTTGGAATACAAGGGGTTTGAAGGACCCTTCCTGACGTCTTGCCCTTAAGAAATTTTTGAAAAAGAATAATCCAAAGGTGGTACTCATCCAGGAATCTAAAATGGAAAGTCTAGATGCTGCTTTTGTAAAATCTCTTTGGAGCTCCAAGGAAATTAGTTGGGACTTCGTGACTTCAATTGGTGCTTCAGGAGGTATTGTAACATTGTGGGATATGAGCAAGGTAAGAGTCTCTGAAACCATCTAAGGCCAGTTTTCATTGACAGTAAAGTGTATTACGCTTTGAAGAAATACTTGCTGGATTACGAATGTGTACGGGCCCTGTGAATACACAGAAAGAAGACATGTGTGGCCAGAACTTCTCTCCTTCTCAAACCAGTGTTCTGATGCTTGGTGTTTGGGAGAGGATTTCAACATAACTCGTTGGCCAGACGAGCGTTTCCCTTTTGGCAGAAGCGCAAGAGGAATGAGTATGTTTAATCAGTTCATTGTTCAACAATGATCATGGAAATCCCTCTCCAAAACGGGAGGTTTACTTGGTCTAGAGAAGGAGCTTTTGTGGCTAGGTCATTATTAGATCGATTCTTCATAAACAAAGAGTGGGATGACACCTTTGAGAACTCAAGAGCTATCTGTCAAGCTCGTATTTTTTCTGACCATTTCCCAATAATGCTAGAGGCAGGGGCAATATTGTGTGGTCCTTCACTGTTCAGATTCTGCAATAGTTTGCTGTTAAATCAAGATTGCAATAGAATAATTGTGGAAGCTTTGAGTTGTATGTGCAGCAGTGGGTGGGCTGGTTTTGCTCTTCATGAAAAATTGCAAAATGTTAAATTGGCCGTAAAAATTAGCAGATTGCCTTTCAAGAGCCCTTAAACAGAAGGAAGATTACATTCTGGACAAAATGGCTTCTTGTGATGCAGTGGCTGAACTTATTGGCTTAAATGCAGAGGAATTACAATTTCGAAATTCATTGCAAGATGAACTTTTGAGTATTTATAGAATTGAAGAAAGGAACCAAATCCAGAAAAGTAAACTTAATTGGCTGAGAGTGGGGGACAATAACTCGGGCTTTTTCCATCGTTTTTTTAATGCAAAAAAGAAGAGGAATCTTATTACTGAATTGGTAGATGACAATGGTGCAGCAACGAAGTCATTTCAGGAAATTGAAGGGCTAATATTGGGCTTGCACGAAAAGTTATATACAAGAATACCAGGTGAAAAATTCTTCCCCATTAACCTGAACTAGCCTCGCATTACTTCAAGCCAAAACAGCTTGCTTCCTGGACTTTTCACAGAAACTGAAATTCACATGGCAGTCAAAGCGCTAGGGAAAAATAAAGCACCGGGTCTGGACGAGTTCACAGCTGAATTCCTCATCAAACACTGGGCACATCTCAAGATTAGTTTCACAAAGCTTTTTGATGAGTTTTATAAATGGAAAGCTAAATGCTCCATCAAAGAAAACTTAAGTTGCTTGATTCAAAAGAAAGAGGATGCAGTATTAGTGAAAGACTTCAGACCTACAAGTCTCACTACTTTATCTTACACGGTAGTGGCTAAAGTGCTTGCAGAGAGATTGAAGCTGTTTATGGATCCAATAATAAGTCCTTTTCAAAGCGCTTTTATAGGGGGAAGACAGATTCTAGACCCGGTTCTAATAGCTAATGAGGCAGTTGAAGACTACCCAGTGTTATAAAAAGCCCGAGGCGCAGTAAGGCGCAATGGCCTTATGGAGCCTAGGCGCAAGGCGCAAAAAAAGGCGCGGGCTTTTTTTTGTAAGGCGCACTATGTATAAAAGAAACACATA
>JBBPDJ010000020.1:15406198-15431037 GCA_037974625.1 Cucumis cinereus
CATAAGACTGGACCACGAAATAGTAACCACTAGATGTAACCCCGTTGACTAGTTAGATTTCTATTTCAAATAGGATGTCTTAATCCTGAGTGTATTATGAACTCCTGTTCACGAGGTATTGTCTTTTGATCTGTATGGGTGGGAGTGACCTGTTTGCAGACTCAATAATCCTACCATGGGTTCGACCTAAACTTACACTTTACTATCTCTTTTAGTATCTTGAATACATAAATTTGGGTGATAATTTTTTTTTGTAAAGGGACCCTTAAACCATTTTATTTTATTTTTTTAATGACATCCCTGTTTTTGTGTTAACATGGGATTCATGATTTCTTGGGCTTTTTGTCGTGGAGTTAAACTCTTGGAACCTATCTTAGGAATACGATCTCCCTTAAATTTCAGGCTACCCCGTCATGAAGCTTAAATTGAACTTGCTAGAGATTGTTTGACCTATCAAGGCAAACTCTTTTGAGGTCCAATCGATTTCTTAATGTGCTTCTCCATCTTATGACAAAGTTCTGCTTCAAATTGTGTCAGACCCCTTAGGATAGGCTCGACAACTGGTCATTGCTCTCCTACCCAAGATGGGTCCCAGGTCATTAGTGAACCTGGAATATTATCTGACCAAGCTTGTTACAACTCAATCAGCTTCTTGGTATTCTTAGAACGAAGTTATGATTACCTCACCCATCATTTTTCCCAATGGGTTGTCGCTCTTATCTTTGTAATTGTGATGTTTAATCATCAATCTTAGTTTCTTTGCTTATCTCCAATAGTTTGATCATTAGTCTCGTAGCTTCTTTTGTTTATCGTCCCACCTTAGTGAGGTTAATTTGACAATCTTTTGTGATGGACTTTAATTTGACCCGTGGCTATACCCTAAGTTTTGGACTTTGAATTTGGTTAGTTGACTATGGGGTGGCTAACTCCCAGTTTTTCACCAAATACTTTTACTCGAAAAAATTGTTTGAGTCCCAAATGGATTTCTCATGGCAACTTTCTCTTTCGTGAATAATTAAGTCTTAGTTTCAAGTTCTTCAGTCGTCTTTATAAAATCCTGCATCCAAATAATTCCTTATAAATATTTCTTTGTAATTTCTTAATTATACTTTAACCAATAGCTTGATATATGTGTAAAACAGTGCGAGAGCAAAACTTATCTTCTGTTTTACAATTTTTAGAAATTATCTAGGATGTTGTTGTTGGCTTTTTGGCCCCTATTCTCAAATTAATTAATTAATTAATCAATGTTTTGATGATAACAAACCTGATTTTATTTATTAACAATTCTAGTGTTTTGATTAGTCTATTATGTAGATTTAGAAATTATGAATTCAACGCAATTTGAATTGCTTGAATTGGAGTTCAAATGAAGATGTTATAGCCAAAACAAACTTAATGAAAAAATACCCGAGGAAATGACGTGGCGGTCAAATCATCAAATTTGATTCAATTAGTGAGTGACATGTGTATCTTATGGAAGAGAACACATGGTTGATTATTTGTATTGACTTTACGAAGAAAATGATTTTAATATTTTTTTAAAAAGATAATGAATTTAATATTATTTTATGTTTGTGTCTAACGACTAGTTTTTGACACATGATGAACTTTTGCTTTTTGATTGGTTTTAGAAGAAATTACTTTAAAAGATATATATATTATTATTTTATTATTTTATGTTTGTCTAACGGCTAGCTTTTTAAAAGAAATGATTTTATAAAGATATATATTATTATATTATTATTATTTATGTGTCTAACGGCTAGTTGCATTTAAATCTTCACCATTTGTTTTTCCTTAATAAAACCCAATGGACCAAATTGATTTTGAGATTTCAACATCTCCTTTGTCTATTTAAAGACACTTTCTTGTCTAAATACGGTTTATATCACTTTATAAGTCATTTTGATGTGAATGCATTTATATGAATTTCTTGTAGGGATGTTCAAAAAACCCGGTAACTAGACCAACCCGGCTTACCCAACCCAAACCGTAAGGGTTGGGTTGGGTTAAATTTTATTTTGGGTTGGGTTGGGTTGCAAAATTGCAAAAATTGCAATTTAGGCTCGGTTGCCGGGTTAAGGAATCTAGGGGTCGAGTTGACCCAACCCGACCCCAACTATAATTTATATATATATATATATATAACTCATAAAAAAACCCTAATGAAGTTTACACGCCTCGTGCCTCTCTCTGTTTCATCTCTCTCGACCCGTCTTCTCATTTCTCAATCAATTTCTTCATCCTTCACGTCCAACGGCATCTCCATCATTCTACGTCTAGTGGCAGTCTCTGTTTCATCTCTCTCGGCCCGTCTTCTCATTTCTCAATCAATTTCTTCATCCTTCACGTCTAGCGGCATCTCCATCATTCTACGTCTAGCGGCAGCGGCATCCTCCATCTTTGTCAGACAAGCGAGGTGCGAAACTTTCGGCTTCTTCATCAAATAGCAACCCTAAATTCCAAATTTCTAATTTTGGTGTTAGGGTCTTTGCAGCTCGCAAACTCTTGTCTTCTATTTTACTTTTGTTTTACCTTTTTCACATTTTCACCCTATTTTACTCACTTTTCTGTGTGAGTTTTGTGTTTTGTGCTTTCTAATTCTCGGGTTTCTTCTTCTTCTTTACTGGTACTTATTGTGGCCATTCAATGGGGTCTGCCCTTTATTGTTTACCTCATTAAATCTTTGGGTATTGGATGGATAGTGATTTTACTACCTTTTTAATGTTTATTCTTGTCTTTGGATTTGTTCTTGAGTTTTGTTTTTATTGGTTGAATTAAGATCTAGGTTTTGAACTTTGTTTACTTCTTTTAGACTCTTCTCCTTGCATATGTGAATTTTCTAGCCATGGTAGATGGTTTATTTGATTCTATATAGTATTGGTTTACTTTTCTATGAAAACAAAAGCAAAAGAATAGCAATAATTGAAAATGTTAAGAAACGACCAAATTTGTTTTTCAATTGGACCATCATTGTATAATGAGTTATTGAAAAGTATACAACCCGCAAACCCAACCCGGTCCAACCCGAATTTTATGGGTTGGGTTGGGTTGGGTTCACCCTTGCATATTGAACCGATGGGTTCAAATTTTATCAACCCGGCAACTTTGGGTTGGTCCATAATTTTCTTCCAACCCGGCTCAACCCGACCTATGTACACCCCTAATTTCTTGTCTAAATCACTTATTAGAAAAAATTTATTAATTTGTTTAATTGGGATCACTTAGTCAAAAAGTTTCATTAATTTGTAAAATCCCTATTCACCTCCTCTAGGAGTGTCATACCGATCCCACAGTTGCTTCAAACTTTGCTTTTCCTATAAAACAGGCATTGATGCAAAACAGGTAATGAAGTACTTGGTTATCAAACTTCATTAAGTAATAATGATGTCTGAGATATGTGCGTATGTAACTTGTTGACTAATTCATTTACGAATGAAGTAGGTCGCTAGACGAAAATCATTGCTCAAATAGAGTGGCATCAAGCTGCTTGTCACCACCACGTGTTATCACGTATAAAGTTGTCGTTGTTGATGCCATCACTCAATTGTATCGTCGTTTCAAGCTGGTAGTACTTTTTGTTGCTTCATCCTTTTAATGCCACTGTATGTAATCGCTATTTAAAGCGCTTGATTTCACATTTGGCAAGGGCCGACCTAGGACTAGGCCAAGGCCAAGCATCTTCTTTTGACAAAATTAGTGACCTAAAATGCTCTCTTAGATTGGGACGTGTATAAAGCATGCTTCTTTAGGAATTTGGCAAGTGTCAGTCTTGACATCAGCCTAAACCTCATCCTTGAACAATTTAGGATTTACACAACCTCCCAGACATATTAGGATGAGGTTGGGATCTCTAGCTATTATATGTCTAGGGTCAATCTGAACCATCTTCCAACATGAGCATGGTGTGATCGGACACACTTAAATGGTAAACTTTTAGTGTCGGCTTCGACCTCAGCCATATTCCATAGTGAGCATGGTGAAAATATTGTACCTTGACGCATATAGGGTTACCTTGACCATCTTCCATAGTGAGCATGGTGTGATCAGAGACACTTGGATGATGAAATATTAGTGTCAACCTCGGTTAGCCCCCTTGTGAAATTTTGATCATAACTTGATGCTCCATAATAATTTTGAGCCTCAATCTTGACCTTGGTTCTTTGCCTTAACATCTCAAATTTGTCTTCTTGGCTCAACCTCAACCAAGATTTAATCTCTTCACCTCAATTTGTTCTCTTGGACTCAACCTCAGTTTTGTTAGGACAACGAACCCTTCAAATATATCCACAATGATATGATATTGTCCACTTTGGATATACACCCTCATGACTTTACTTTTGGTACCATCCAAAAAGGCTCATACTAATGGAGATAGTTGTCCTCACTTATATACCCATGATCAGCCCTTTATCTAACCGATGTAGGACTTTGGTCACGTTCCCAACAATCCTCTCCTTAAACAAAGTACCATTGAGCCTCCCTCAAGTAGTCATCCATCCATCTAACTCTATCGAGGCTAACTTCTTTTCCCGAGCACATCGTCTAGCCAATAGAGTTCAATCTCAAATCTCAACATGACCTACTTTGGAGGCTCTACTACATCTTTGTTCGACACCTAAAGATTCTATCGATATGGTTAAGTTAGAGGCTTGACTCTGATACCACTTGTTAGGACAACGAACCCTCCAAATATATCCATAATGGTATAATATTGTCCACTTTGGGTACACAGTCTCATGACTTTGGTTTGGTACCACTCCAAAAAGCTTTATACCAATGGAGATATTTGTTCTCACTTATATAGCCATGTTCATCCTCTTATCTAACTGATGTGGGACTTTGGTTGCATCCTCAACAGGTTTTGTCTATTTACTTCAATTAGGTCTTCTTGGTCTCGACCTCGTTCTTTATCTTGGATTTTGCCTTCAACTTGGTCTCCTTGGCTCCAACTTCAGCCTCTATGTTGATAGTTTTAATCTCATCCTCGGCTCGACCTCTACCTCTTCCCTGTCGCTGCTTTGGCATTAGTAGTCTTGGCCTCAACCTCAACCTCGACCTCTTCCTCTGTCTTGAATCTCTGCTTCACTAAGTAACCTTCGCCTAGGCATTGGTAGCCTCAACCTCGACCTCGACCTTAACATTGGTAGCCTTAGCCTCAATGACCTTTGCCTTGGATCTTCGCTTCAAATTGGTCTCTTTGGCATTGGTCGTTCGACTTTAATCTTGTTCTCGCCTCCGCCTCTACTTTGGCATTGGTAGTCTTAGCTCGACCTCAACTTCGATCTCTTCCTTTGTCTTGAATCTTTGCTTCAACTTAATCTCCTCAGCCTAGGGATTGGTAGTCTCGGCTTCAGCTTCAACCTCGACATTCGTAGCCTTAGCCTCGACCTCGACCTTTGCCTTAAACCTTCCCTTCAACTTGGTCTCCTCAGCCTAGAAATTGATAGTCGCATAAGTCTCAAAATTGATAGCTTGCTCTTAGCCATGACCTAAGTTATGTTGAATTTGACTTCGACTATTCAACTCATTGGCTTACTTTTGATTTGGCTATGGGAATCTCATTCACCCATCGTTTCCTTTTATTTTGGCCATATGGATCTAATAATTCACCTATGGCTTTCGCTTCAAGAGTTTCTTCTCTAACATCATTGTGGGAGCCAAGAAATTCTTTATTTTCTTGATTTTGCATAGATTCTCAACTTTTTATAGTAGATCACTCTGGTCCCATAGACGACGTCAAATTATTGATGTCAAATTTTGATCTAGGACAAACGTATATGGCCCTCTCTAGATACCAACAGTTGTGAATTTGTAATTTTAAAAAAGAGATAACCTGTAAAAGAAAGAAAAATGACTCTGATGTCTAGTAAGAGAGTTATAGAATAGATAAAAAGTCAGAAGTCTAAGTTATCTCACATATGAACCCATAATTGTGTAGTTATAGATAATTTGATATAGGGTACTTTGTCCAACTAGGATTAGGATATGAGTTTCCTAACCCTAGATAAGATAGGTTATCTCTCAAGCTGAATAATTCAAAGCATGTCAAATACAGAAGGTCAACCTCGACCTCATCTAGGCTCATCCTTGGCTGAGGTCGAGGCCGAAGAGGTTGTTTTGTGATTTTAACCCATACTATCATCTTTTCACGGCCCAAATAGGCTATAGTATGCTCTGATTATTAAATAGAGAAGGTCGGTCTCGATCTTATCCTTGACCGAGTTTAGGTCGACATGACTATTGTGACTTAAAGTTCCATTAACCCTTTTCCTTGTGCCCATTTTAATCCATTATTTATATTCTCTTATCTTATATTGGAGAAACGAGGCCGACCATGCCCAATTTATTTATGTGCCCATTCCTTCAATCTTCTTCTACTCTTCTTTCACTCTTTTAATCCTGATTCCAGAATACACCTGCAACAATTATAATGTAAGGAATTTTGAAATATTAGCCATTAGAAAAAGATAATTACAAGAACCCATAAATCAAATGCATTTTTTTTCTTCCATGAGTATATAAATCACACAATTTTTTTTTTTCATGAGAAAATAAATCAAACGAAGTTGTCTATGAAATGGTGGATTTAATAGACATTTTCAACTTTAAATGGGATGAAGAGAAGTAAGAAATTCGGCCCAATATCTTAATGGTAATGATTGGTTTTGACATTTATATAATTTTCATGTTTTAATTCCATTTTCATTTCTAAAATCTTCTCAGACCCTAATTGGCATAACAATTCGAATTAGTTTTTATGATTTTAAATTCATCCACTCCTAACAAATATACTTAGTTTGGGTTGGGTTGGGTTGTAAAAGTTTTTAAAAAATATATTTCGGGTTGGGTTGGCCTATGGATTTAGTAACCCGGTCAACCCGACCAACCCGATTTTATTATTTTATTATTATTATATAATGAATTTAAATGTAGACTTAAACTTTTTAATGTTTTTTATTTTTATTTTGAATGAATTTGAATGTAAACTTGGATTTTACATGAACTTAGATTTAATGTATTTGAAAGTAAACCACTTGACTTTACATAAAATGCTTGTTGTTTGTTTGATTATAAATTTTTTAAAATTGATGTAACATATTTAGAACATTTACGTAAATATTTTATTTTTTTTATTGCAAAAATATAACTTTTAATGAAAAATGAAAGAATGAAAAACTAGTCAAAATTGTGAAAGAAAAAAAAAACAACTCGGTAACCCAACCCGAAAATTAAGGGTTGGGTTGGGTTGGGTTGACCCTTCCACATTGAACCGATAGGGTTCAATTTTTGCCAACCCGAGAACCTCGGGTTGGTCCATAATTTACCTCCAACCCGGCTCAACCCGGCTTATGTACACCCTTAATTAGTATATGAAATAAAACCGTTAATATTTCAAATCACCCATTAAAGTTTAGAGGCCCCTTTCAATGAGAAAGGAGATTCGAGAAGCTATTTTTGACCCAAGATGCCTCAACTCACTTGGCCCTAATGGTATGATTGGAGAGTTTTATAAAAAGTCTTGGAACATTCTAGAATCCAACTTAGTAGGGGTGTCCTGAGATTTTTTAAAAACGGAATTATCAATCGAAGGTGCAATGAGACTTACATTTGTCTTATTCCCAAAAAGAAAGAGGTTGTCTGTTTTAGTGAGTTCAGACCCATTAGTCTTATAACTTCTCCTTATAAAATCATTTCTAAAGTGCTTCCGACAAGACTTAGAAAGGTCCTTCCTAAAATAATTAGTGACACTGGACTGGTCTTTTCATGATATGGCTTTGAAGTTTAAAAGTTTCGGTAAATGGTGGAGGAGATGGATTTGGGACTGTTTGTCGTCGACTAATTTTTCGATTATTGTTTTTCTTTATATCCGTGAGTGTCCGGGCCAGCTTACGCGCACCTCAACTAATCTCACAGGACAACCCACCTGACCCTACAACATTTGAGTGTCAAGGAAACTCGTAGGAAATTAATTCCTAGGGTAGGTGCTCACCATGGATTGAACCCATGACCTCTTAGTTAGTTATTGACCTTTTTACCACTAGGCCAACCCATGATGGTTTTTCGATTATCATTAATGGCAAACCTTGGGGAATGATAAGCTCCAAAGAAAGCTTCATTATGCCTTTCTTAGCTCATCTATAAGAAAGCTTCATTATGCCTCTCTTAGCCCATCTATTTAGTCATATTTTTATTAAGGATTTGTTTGATTTTAAGTCGATTTTTAAATAAAATAAGTTTTAGGTTGGACTTTTTAGGTTGTTGGGCTTAAACTTTGAAAAATTAGGCTTTAACTTTGAAAAAAAATGGCCCAAGCAAATCCCCTTCACGAACTGGAAGGGGATACGTGTATATGAAAAAAAAATTTAAAAAAAAGAAAAGTTAAAAGATCAGATACTTCAAATCATGTATCTGCCACGTATTTGAACGTATCCGTATCCAATACGCATCTGATATCGATTCTCTGCATAATTGGAAGTATATGTGCTTCCTAGGTGAAAAGAGACTAATGCTCTGAGATAAAAAGGAATAAAATTAAGTTTAAAGGGTTAGTGGGGATCTAGTGGGAAACCATTTGAAGGACGATTTAGAGGCTCTATTTTTTAAAGAAGAAATCCATAAAGTTCTCTTCCGTCTAGGCAATCTAAAGTCCCCAAGCCCAACAAATTCTTTTGGAAAACCATGGAATGTCTCAAAAAACAGTTTAGTAGAGCCTAGAGGTGTTCCATGGTTTATTTGAAAAGGGAGTCATCAATAAGCAAACATATGAAACTTACTTATGCCTCATCCTTAAACAGTAGAGAGCCAATAGGTGGCAAGCATAGACCCATTAGCATAGTAACTTCCCTCTAACAGTTGATTGCTAAAGTTTTGTTGAACGCCTTAAGAAAACTCTCTCATCCATGACTAGTGAAAATTCTCTCATCCATGATTAGTGATACCCAAGCAGCTTTTGTTGAAGGTCGACAAAGTATCGATGCGATTTTAATTGCCTTTGAGATTGTGGGCAAGTGCAACGTCTTAAGGAAGAAGGGTTTCCTTCTAAAGCTTGATCATGAAAAACGTCGCTTGGCCTTATCTTGATGCCATTCTCGAGTTAAAAGTATTTGGCCGAATATGGAAGAGGACGACGAAGAGTTTTGTCAATTTCATGTCTTCTCAACTCCTTACACTTTGAGCCCCAAAAATTCACAACTCCACAAACTTCGTAACTCCTTGGAGTTTACAACTTCACTCCTTACTTCAAATTATGCCTTAAAGTTTTTGGCATCAACATGTTTCTTTCTAAGAAGATGGAGATGTGGCTTAGTAAACCAAAAACATTGTGGGGTGTGCTACTCGTGCTCTCTTATGGGAGGTTTGGAAGAACACAACAAAAGAATTTTTGGAGATAGTTCCCTTATTTTGTGGATGTTTGTAACCTTGTACAAATTACTTCTTCAAGATAACTCTTAGACACAAGGTATCTTTGGCCACAAAAAGAGCCAAAAAGTTCTATGCAGATTTATCCCTACATCCATTGAAATAACAGATGATAAAAGGGAGGTAACATATTTTAAAATTTTGGTGATATCTCATCAATCAATCCACCGAACAAGATTCGTGGAGATCTCTTCATATATGATTTTTCCAATCCTATAGATACGCTTCGTTTAAATTAGGTTACGATTGATGAAGAAATTGCATGTGAAACATTAAATTCTAAGTTAGATTTCCAATCTTTCCTCGAGGTTCAACTCGAATCTTCAAAGGAATCCTTTTGTTCCCACCAATGAGAAGGTTGAGCTACAGATACACACCTCACCAGAGTCTCATCGAAAGTCTAAGGAAGATTCTGATTACAGGGAGCAATCCTGTCAATCTCTAGCAATTGATAACTCTGTTAAAGGCAATTTGTTGTAATTCACTAAGCCCTTAAGTAATTCAGATGGTTGTTCAAATTCAGGAGGGTGCAAAGCTATGGCAGATGAAGAGGTGCAATAATGAGGAAAGAGAAAAAATTGGTCGTGCCACCTGTCTTACCCATTGAAATTCCAAGAGCCACTCATGTGTTTAATGATCCGACGGTTAAGTCCTTTTCAGTACCCAATAAGAAATTAAGAGTTAATTTTGCTACTAACAAAAGATTAAATACCAAACTACCCAATCTTTTTTAATTTTCATCAAAGGCCAGCCCATCAGTCACAAGGCCCTCTTACAAACGCTTTGAGCTCCTCCAACAGCAGATCGTTGCCCCAAGTTTATTTAGTTCTGTTAGTTTCTCCCTCATTTGACACTACAAAATGAAGCAAGACCTTGTCCGAAAAACCCTCAAGTAGCTCCTCCTCTTCCCTTTCAAATTCTTCTTCGTCTTCTTCGAAGGGCAGGATACCTCAAAAGAAAAAAAGGACCAAGCACCAACCAAATGTGAGGAAATACTCGCACTTATTCAAGCCTTTCCGGGAGTAGTTTGTTACAAGAAAGAGTCCAAAAGAAGCAAATAAATTGAGACTCATCAAGGAGAAGTTGTTCCCTAAGCAAAATCATGAAGTTGTAGAAAATTATTGTTCTAAAATCCAAGCTCCCTCTCAAGCTAATAGGTCAGATTCTCATTCCTCTCATCTTCAACACTTTGAATACTCTAGCTTCTCAATGCCTAATTCAAAGGTACAATTCCTAAGAGGTTTTCCAAGCCATTCTCTCGTCATTCCATCCAAAAAGAAGAGCGAGACAACCTTCGATTCTCCATTCAGTGTGAGTAGTGAACAATATGAATACTTTGAAAAGACAGACGAAAATGAGGGGCAGTTGCAAATGGAGCCCTTAGAAACAGACCTAAATGCTCTATTTCAGATAGATAAAGAATTGGAAGACAAATCAAATGTTGATGATAAGTGTTCGACTGGCCCACCATCAGTGCAGGCCATTGAACTTCTAGATCATCTAACATCATTTGTAGCCGATTGCGATCTAGTGTTCCTTTAACCATTCCCAGCAGATTTTGCGTCCTCCAAAAGGCTCCATGGTCTTTTTGCACGAGTGTGAGCAGCGAAGGGTTAGAAGAGAGCGTGCTTTAGGGGTTATTCATCAAGTTTGCATCGTCAATTGGCCTGCCTCTTTTGATCGAGGTTTAGAAGTTTTCTTCTCAAGTTTGGTACCTCAGTTGTGCATCGAAAGTCTTGGTAGCAGTTTGTCAGATCGTGTAGTCTTTAAATTTTTTACGAATCAGATGGTTTTTGGTTGGAATCGAGATAGTTCAACTCTTTTGTTTCGTCGTCTTGAGATGCATCTTTTTCAAGCTTCTCAAAGAATTCTTCTCTCATGGTTATGGCTTCTTTTTTTTTTGGCACACTTTTGGTTTCCCTTCCTAACATTCATTTGTATTGATTTTTTTTTCTTTTACCTACTGTTTTGGTTGTTTTTCTGACTTGATTGGAGTTTGTTAAGCTCTTAGGCCTCGTTTTGTTTGTCTGTGTATTTGGTTTTCGGTTTCTTTGTCCCTTAGAAATTCAAGCTCTTTGTATATATCTCTTGTACTTTGAGCATTAGTCTCATTTTATTATATTAATGAAACGGCTTGTTTCCTTAAAAAATAAATAAATAAACCTCTTACACACAAGATATTTTTTTATAATTACAGCCTTAACCAAATTATTATTTGTGTGATAAATACATATTTTTGTTTCTTATAAAAAAAATATTTACACACAAATAACAGAAATTCCAGCACTTAACCCTTTTGTTATCATAAAAATGCTATTTTCATTTGCTATATTTCATTAACACCCTAAACCTTATCAAGTTACAAAGGATCAAAGAATATAGGAAAGTCCATACCTTGAGCGCCAAATTACCACGTTCCATTTTTTGATCCCGGATCTGCCGTTTATTGCCAGTTAAATTTTGCCCTCCTTGACCAGTGTAAATGACATCCTCAGCATTATCCAAATCATCCTCATACATGCCCGACAAAACTATGGCAACCGCAAGTGGGAAGGAGTAATTACTGTACTGCAATTATTTTCAAAAAGAAAAAAAAAATCCTAAGAAAATTGCCAGGGATAACTATCCAATTGAAAAGAATCTAATCCTAATCAATATTCTTCATCATACTACCCTGTAGTCGGTCACTTAATATGTTAGATATTGAGATCATATAGGAGACACTGACAAAAATTAAATGATCGCCTCTGTTTCAACATTTGTTTCCATATTATTTTTTGCCCTTTCTCCTCACATATTTAAATGATAGTTCTAAATCATTTTAGGCTTGTTGGAGCCTGCAGCTCCTTTTCCTTTCTAATGACAACTTTCATTGAGAAAAGATGAAAGAATACAAGGACATGCAAAAGTCAAACTCACAAAAAAGGAATCCAAACTAAAAGAAGGTAAGACACGAATATGAGAGAACTCATCCCTCATTCTATACATTAGAATTCAAAGTATATAGGCATACATGAAAACCCTAAAATAAGAATAGTAAATTATAATAAATAACAAAAGACTAATAGGCTCCTATATCCATATATATACTATAATAGTTACAAAAAGTCTTTGAAATCATCTGTTTTTTATACTCATTTTGCTATAAAAATATACAGCCCCTCAATATACAACTTAAATTTCCTTGTATCTTAGTGGAGGAATCTTTTGTAATCCCGATCATGGTCCCCTTTTGTAACTTTTCAGATATTTCATCCATCTATGAAATTGTTTCTTATCAAATATGATTTTCTCTAAAAAAAAAAAAAAGAAAAGAAAAAAATACAGCCACTTTCATTGGAAAAAAAATTGAACAATATCCACATACCAAAAATAAAGCCCAAAAAAGAGAATCATCAAGAAATATAATGCCTATAGAATAATTGCAGAAAAGTTTAAAGTCGAAGCCAAAAGTGAAACATGATGCCTAATAAGGGTCTAAACCTTAGTAGGTTCGATCCATGGTGACCACCTACCAAGGAAATAATTAGACTTATGCGACAACTGTTCAATTCCACAAAATTTGATCCTTTGATTAAGTTTTCATAAACCTACCATAAAAAGTTTATAAAAGAGAATAAATCTATAAACAATCTCAAAGTGATGTTTGTTTACATTTTGAAAAGTAGGATTAATATGATTTTTTTTTTTTTTTTTGAGAGAATAAAAGTGAAAATTTTGAAATAGTAAAACTACTATTGTTGAGTATAACAATTCAAGTATGTTTCTTCCATTAGTTTTGTGGCTTCTATCTAGTGTTCCAAAGCTTCTATGTTGTTAGATTAGATTTGTCTTTGTCCCTTCCCCTTCTCGCTCGACTACAAGATCATTCTTGGGCTTCGGATACTACAAACTATACCATCCAAGTAATACATGCATTTCGCGACATGGGACTCAATGTCGTTAATTGCAAGCATCAAGGGAACCAATTTCTTCTTTTATATCGAAATTAAAATCTTGAGATTACAATGATGTATTTGTTCTCAGATAAAGTCATCAGACACCTCGTAAATTGTGATCCATTGTTAGAGCCTTTTGTGTACGGAAAACTTTTGCAACAAAGGTTGGAGAGGAGCACAGCATAAGCAAGGCTGAGACTAGCTGCTCCTTCCACTTTCTAAACCAAATCTAGAACATCTTCCTACCACAATACAACCTCCATCCCTAAATTCAAATAACTTGCTTCTCATACAACCCCACGGGAGAACTATCGAAGGGGAGGCTCAACTAGTACTATGGTTACTTCCTAGCCTGACTTGGGGCTTCAATCACATTGAACCGAAAAGCAATTTCCTCCTTTACATCCATAATAGTTGCACATGCTAAGCTTCAAGAGTTTTAAACTTTGTTACATTCTTCTCACCCAGCATTAGCTAGACTCTTTTCCTAATTACTTTGTTCTTTATTTTAATGTAATTACATGGTTTCATATTACTTTAAATGGCCACCCTCTAAATAAATATAGCTCAAGGCAATGTTTAAATATTATACAGGTATTATATGGGTGTGGAAACCTAAAATTAAAAATACCCTTGTTCAAATGTGCACACAAATTATTTCAAATGCTTGAATTGCTAAACAATATGATGTGCTGGAAAATCTCAAGCCCTTTACATTTTCATATATCAAACCCGTACAACCAAGATTCCTTAAACGAGTTCAATCAAACTATGGATAAATCTACTGT
Source organism: Cucumis cinereus (assembly GCA_037974625.1). Taxonomy (NCBI): domain Eukaryota; kingdom Viridiplantae; phylum Streptophyta; class Magnoliopsida; order Cucurbitales; family Cucurbitaceae; genus Cucumis; species Cucumis cinereus. Next base: position 15,420,351 of record JBBPDJ010000020.1, read on the forward strand.
CTCTTTGTGTATGTTTACCTAAAAAAATGATGATAACAACTCTCTTTAAAGGATTCTGCTCCAAAATAAATTTGGTAAAATATACAGCTCTTAAGTATGATGTGATAACAATGATGATAAGAAGACTGAATGATATTAATAATGCAAATATGGATTAGCATATCAAGGCAATGGCGAAAAGTTGATTCCTTGGCTGTATTTAAAGTAGGTAGCGGCAGAAGAATCTCTTTCTGGACAGATCCATGGCTGGAAATGACCTCCCTTAACCACAAGTTTCCTACTTTATTCCGATTGCCAGTAACCCTAAGGGTTCTATTGCTGATCATTGGGACTGCACAACACACTCATGGTCTATTTTCCTTAGGAGACTCTTGAAGGAGGCAGAAATTCTAGCATTCCAAGACTTGATGGTCTCTTTGGAAGGAATACATTTACCATCTTCTCCTGATAAAATATCTTGGTCCCTCGAACCAAGCGGGTCCTTCACAGTCAAATCCTTGATCCACCACCTTTCCCCAGCATCTCCCATCGAGACTGTCCTATATAAAAGCCTATGAAAAACCAAAAGGCCAAAGAGAGCCAATATCTCAGTTTGGACCATGTTGTATGGTAGCCTAAATTGCGCTGCCAACTTACAAAAAAAAACTCCCAGACCATGCCATCTCCCCTCATATATGTCATCTATGCCTCAATCATCAGGAAAACCTTGAACATTTATTCTTTGGCTGTCCCTACACTATGAATTGTTGGTTCAGGTTGCTGAATATATTTCAAGTATCATGGGTTTTTGATGGAAGCTTCAGGAACAATATATTCAGTTGCTATCAGGTCCCGTCCTGAAGAAACCAGCCTCGGTCCTTTGGATTAATGCAGTAAAGGCTTTGTTAGTTGAGCTGTGGTTTGAAAGGAACCAACGGGTTTTTCATGATAAAGTACTACCTTGGAGAGAACGCTTCGATTTTGCCTGCCTAAATGCTTCTTCGTGGTGTTCTTTATCTAAAGCTTTCCAAGAATATTCGTTGCAAGAGATGCTATTAAACTGGCAAGCCTTCATCACACAAAGCAGAGGATTTTGATCATATCCTACTTATATTTACTATTGCTTTCTCAGAAATAAGTCACTGTACTCCTTAGGCTTTGTTTGTATTAGTCTGCTCACTATTTATTTTGTCAAAATTTGAGGGCTGTCCAAACTTTCCTCATTTCTATTTCTATTTCTATTGTAAGCTGGAATTTCTACTTTAAGGATGTGATGAGGGCGCTAAGGGGGTGTCAACCTAGTTGAGATTTCATGGTGCGCCTATTGATCCTACCTAGTTCTTTTGCTCGTTGTATACTTCTCATGTACTTAGAGCTTTGTCTCTTTATTATTTATCTTTAATAAAGAGTCGTATCTATTGCAAAAAAAAACATGCAAATAAATTGTCAAATGAAGCAAATTGGAAATTCCTTTTACCATTTTGCTGTATGACATCCCCATGTAATCAATTCCATTCAGCCAGTGGCTGTGAAATCCAACAGCTACCATTTCAGCCCGTGAATAGAATCGATGCCCAATATTGATACCTGCAAATAGCATATGAATTAGTATATGATATTGTAAATAACTTATTACTTAGTTATAAAACTTGTAGTCATAATGTTTTCTAGTTTATATTATTTATTTTAGGGCATTTGTAAGGTGTTTTTCTCCTGAACATCAAGTGGCCAGATGGTATCAGGGCACCAGATTTCCTACAGCCATTACTATTATGATTCAGAGTTTGGGTCCCATACTAGGATCATCTTAGGTTGTTAGAGACCAGAAACCCTATTTTCTATAGGTTTTTTTTTTTTTTTTTGGAAACAGAAACAAAACTTTTCATAGATATAATGAAAAGAGACTAATGCTCAAATTACAAAAGACATAGTAATCCAAGTAAGATAGAAGAGTTGTTTGGCTCCTTCGATATGGGTTGTTCTTTTATGCTCGTGTTCCTTTTCTTTTGTTATCTTTCATTTTCTAGATAAAGTTTGATTTCTTATAAAAACATATAGCATACGACTAAGTGGTGTTCAAATCACAAGAAAATATTTTATAATTCCCTTCATGGTTACAAATGATTGGAAGACTTTGAATGTGTTTTAGAAATGTTCATTGAAGATCTCTTTTAAGACACCTTTGGCTTTAGAGTGGGTGTCAGAATCGTTCAATTCAATTTATCTTTCTTTGGTTCTCGATGAGAATGGTTGTGGGGGAAGGGGGAATTCTGCATTTTCAAAAATATCAAAAGAATTGGGAACAATGCTTTTCAAGTTAAGACTAGAATTTGAGTATCTCAACTACCTTATATTTCACATACCTAGGGAAAAAATTACTCTAAAAGAGTTCTATTAATCTCCCTAGCTTGGGGTTGAATTCTTACTAAACAGGGACGATTCATGGTTATTGCTAGTTACTCCAATCTACAGATTTTTTTTATACTTGATTAGATTTCATTAAGACAAATAAAGTACAAAAGAAGAAGCCTACAAAAAGGAATAGTCCAAGGAGGCTAGGCCTTGTGCGATCTAGATAAATTTTGCCTCAAACTGAAAGTAACAACAATGAATGTTCAGTTCTTTCAACAATTTCATATGTGCACCACGAAGCTATCCCCCATCATCCATTGACCACAAACAAAGTAACAGTAAAAGAGTAAATATTTTCAAGGGCAAAAACAACCTGGAACATTGCCAATTCTTTTCTCATGGTTCAAAATTTCATTTGTCTCCAACATCTGTAGTAGATTTTAGAAACAAGAAAAAGGCAAAATGAGTGAGGGGACATTAAATTAAATTACAAACTTTCCATTATCATGAGCATAAGAACTCATAATGGTAAGAACATTCAACAAGATTAGATTCATCTATTTTATCATTATTTTTTTGCTGTGAATTAACTCTGTCCCTGGTCTTTTCTTTAAAACAAAAAACAAAACTTTTCATCGATAAATGAAAAAAAATTATGCTTAAGGTGACAAACTTTAATGGAAGTGAAATAAAGAAAGCAATAAAAGGAAGCATAAAAATAAGTAATCTAATAAGCACAACAAAATACTTTCAAGGATTCCAAAAGAATCTAAGAAAAACCAAAAAATACCAAATACCACTCTCTGGAAACGGCCAGCCAAAACCAAAAGTGACAACAACAGAACTTGAAGCCAGGAAGAAACCGAAGACAAAGAACACCAAGAACCCAAACTCCAACACGGAAAATGAAGAAAAACTGAGTGAATATGGAGGAACCTTTTTTTGGAAAATCAATCACTTTTTACCCAAAAATCTCTACAAGGAGATATTTAAACTTTGAAGATAATTTTTGGAACACCTCTACTCCCCTTCCTAGTATCATTTGTCCTAGATCTCTTAGGCTGCGTTCAATGTTTTATGAAGTCCTCTTGAGCGTGCCCCTAGGCTCAAGGCCCAAGTCCAGTGTCTCACTTGATAAGGTGAGGCTCACAAAAAAAGGCGAACCTTTTGTGAAACCCCAAGGCTCAAAGTCCTGTGCCTTGAGGCTTTTCTATTATTTTTAAAAGTAGTAATAATTAGGAGTTTTCCTTCTTTATTAACTAAAGGCAAAATTTCTTGAGTTCAAGGATCTTTTTCTTTATATTTACACTTCAACTATGTTTTTTCTTTCTTTCTTTTTTTTTTTTTTTTTTTTTTGAAATAGAACTATGTTTTCTCTTCTTAACTTCCATAAATAGTGTGTCTAAAAAAAACTCGCACTCTTTTTGCGCATCGGTGCTTAAGCCCCAGAAGACTATTGCACCTTGAGCTTTAAAAAAGATTGGTTGCATTTAGGATTGATTTTGGGACAAGTACAAGTAATTATAAAATAACCCTAACCGTTTTTTATGTTTGGTAAAATAGATTATGATTAAATCTACTAAAATCACTTCTAAATCACATGTTCATTTTCACACGCTTCCTAAACTCTTTTTTTTTTTTTTGCTGACTTTGAAAGTGATGTTCGGGATTCCTTTTTCCAAATGTTTGGTATGATGATTCTCTTTCATAGAGATGTCAGTGCTATGATCGAGCAGTTCCTCCTCAATCTGCCCTTTGGGGAGAAATGCTAGTTTTTTCAAATTGCTAGTGTTTGTAGAGTTTTATGGGTTTTGTGGGGTGAGCAGAACAGTAGGGTATTTGGGGGTGTGGTGAGGGATCTTAGGGAGTTATGGTCTCTGGTCTCTTCTTCTCTTCCATGTTTACCTTTAGGTTTCGATTCGAAGACACTTTGTAATTAGTCTATAGGTGTGATTTCTTATAGATGAAGCCCCTTCTTGTGAAGGAAGTCCCTCTTTTTAGTGCGCTTGGTTTTTCTGTATGCAAGAGTACTCTTTAATTTTTTTTCAATGAAAGTTATTATTTTCTTTAAAGAAAAATAATAATAGTAATCATTTCGTTACTAGTTTGAGATTCTCCTAAAAGCATATGCAATTCTAATAAAATTTAAGGGGCGTTTGGAGGGCAGAGTGGATTATTACAGTTTGTGGTTATTATAGTCTGTGGGTAATAATAAACTGTGTTATAATAGTCTTTGTTTGGGATGCAAACTATTATAGTTTGGTTTATAATAGTCTGTGTTTAGGTTACTGATTATTTTAGTTTGTGTAATAATAGTCTGTGTTTAGAGTGCAGATTATTATAGTCTAAATTATAATAGTATCTAAATTAAATATAGGTTATTTTAGACTGTAAATTTTTTGTACTATTATTCTTAATCATACAAACAATCAATTTTCATTTTTTTTCTATTTTCTAGATCGTTTTTATTTATCGTTGCTATTATTCTGAAAAATAATCAATTTTTACCTTACACTTCTCTAATTAATTTGTTTAATAATTTGATGTTTTGATTTTACTAGGTTGTGAAATAAAATTTCCTAGACTTTTGTCACTTTAACTAATTTGAAAAAGATCATGGTTTTTCTTTATCATAATATGCTAACTTCAAATTGAAATAAACTAGAATTTTAATCTTGAATTCAATTATTGGAAAATTAAAATCTTTTTTTATCAAATTATATTTGAGGAATAAAAAAAAGGGCATTTCCAAATGTAGCAAAAAATTGAAACTAAATAAAGAATGGAAGAGAGAATGGAACCCTAAACCCATTAATTTTAACAAAGAATGGAAGTGAGATAATGATAAAAGGATAGCCTAATTTAAAAAAATAAAAATTTTAAAAAAACTCCAAAAAAATAGAAGAATGAGAAAGTGTATTTTAAAAAAATAAATAATTATAATTAAACTAAGAGCGTATTTGGAATGACTTAGAAAAAAAAGGTTTTTCAATAACCCATTTTTATGTAAACACTTTTGATAAAAACTACTTAAAATACAAACATTATTTCAACAATTTTACACTACTATTGATAAATCTGAGGTTACAAATGCTTCCACCCTTCTCGAAAATACTTCATCTTCATGGTTGTAACATTTCTTGAGGATCAACCTTTCTTCCTCGTTAGTCATCTTCACAGGGAGAGTACAAGTGAAGAGACTAATTGGTCCACATCTTCAGTCTCTACTGACCTTCCTGAACCCATCTTGAGTGCCCATGACATCGTTCTACCCACTGAACAAGTCCTTTGGATAACTTACTACAAGAAGAATCTCAGAAAGGAAATAATGTCCCTTATTGCTCCATCGGTTGTCGTCCATGAATCTAAACTACCACAAGCTCGAGGACTATTGGCCCTAATAATACTAGCTTGTGTGTTGAGGATGATATTGTTGATTTGGCTGAGAGTGACAGACTAAATGTTAGTTCTAGAGAATAACAAGGTTGCAAGCAGTGATGAAACTTCGACAGAAATACAAGAGGGTGAGACTCTTCCTCAGGCAGGAAAAGGTAATAAAATACCCATTACATAGAATCAGACAAATTGGGGGATTATGATATCTCTTTTGACATGCCCATTTCATTGAGAAATGGCACCAGGTCCGGCAGGTACCCATGTATAGCTTTCTGTCTTACAGTAATCTGTCTTTTGAGTTCAGGGCATTCACTGTCAGCCTTCATACAGCAACAATACCGAAAAACATACATATGGCTATGGAAATTCCTGAATGAAAGACTATCGTCATGGAAGAAATGGCTAGACTTGTAGTAAAAAGGTTTACTCAAACTTATGGGATAGATTATTCGGAGACTTTCTCCCCAGTAACGAAGTTAAACACTAGGTCCTTCTTTCTGTTGCAGTTAATAAAGATTGGCCTCTACACCAACTTGATATGAAAAATGCATTTCTTAATGGTGAATTAGAAGAAGTTTATATAAGGCCCCCAGGTTTTGAAGCTCAGTTTGATCATCATGTATGTAAACTCAGGAAGTCTTTGTATGGTTTGAAACAGTCTTTGAGAGCATAGTTTGGCAGATTTACAACATTTGTTAAGTCCCAAGGTTTCACTTAGGGACACTCCAATCACTCGTTGTTTACAAAAAGATTTGTATCTAGGAAAATTGTTGTTCTAATTGTGTATGTAAATGATATTGCCTTGTCAGGAGATGATACAGCTAAGATCACCAGGCTGAAAAAGAAAATGGTTGACAAGTTTGGGATCAAAGATCTACGGAATCTAAAATATTTCCTTATATTGGAGGTGGCAAGATCGAGGAAAGGGATCTCTGTCTCACAACGGAAATACACCTTTAACCTGTTAAAAGAAACAGGTATGACTAGATGTAGATCTACTGACATTCCTATTGAATTCAATGTGAAACTGAGTGATTATGTTCACAAAGTTCCTGTTGATAAAGAAGGGTATCATTGTCTAATGGAAAGTTGATTTACTTGTCTCACACTAGACCAGATATTTCCTATGTTGTCAGTGTTGTTAGGCAATTTATGCAAGCACCCTACATAGAACATATGGAATTCTGAGATATTTGAAAAGCTCTCCAGGTAAAGGTCCGATGCTCAAGAAAACTGACAGGAAATGCATTGAGGCTTATACTAACTCTGATTTAGGCAGGATCAGTTCTTGACAAAAAATCTACCTCTAGTTAATGTACCTTTGCATGGGGTAACCTAGTTACTTGGACAAGAAGCAAAGTGTTGTTGCTAGAAATAGTGTTGAAGCTATATACAGAGCTATGAGTTTGGGAATCTGTGAAAAAATCTGGTTGAAGAAAGTTTTGTTTGATCTTCAAAGACTGTGTTTTACCTATGAAGCTCTATTGTGATAATAAAGCGGCTAGCCAATAATTCTTTACAACATGATAGAATGAAACATGTGGAGATTGACAGATACTTTATAAAAAAGAAACTGAGCAATGGTAGTATCTGTATCCGTATATTCCATCTTGTCAACAAGTTGTTGATGTTCTCATCAAAGGGTTACTCAAGCCAAGTTTTGACTTATGTGTTAGCAAGTTGGGTCTGATTGACATCTACGCCCCAACTTGAGGGAGAGTGTTAGAAATAAAGGGCTTTGTTGATAGTTTATAGCTCCAAGGGTATTTTAGTATTTTACTTTACCCTAAATTTATTTCCTTTTTTGTATTAGGACTTGCTTGAGCCTATAAAGTTGTCTTCTTTTGTAACTTTCATTGTGTGTGACGTGTGAAAATAATAAAAAAGACTCTATCTTGGTTTTTTTCTCATTGTTCAAGGATTTTCCACGAAAACCTTGTATTCTCTTTTCTACCTACAATCTCCATCAAAGCCTAGGCATCTATCTAAGCTGTCCACGAAGAGCCTTAAAATGACAACAGGGAATAAAAAGTGCAAAACTAAAAAAAAAGTAAAAAGGACAAACTCTACTTCAGCCTCCTTATTCCCCTTATTCTTCACAACCTCACCTTTTGTGGGAGTGTCAATTTGCAAGATCTTTGTGGAATGACTTCTTTGAGGAGTATGATTTTGCACCTGCTCGTCATAGGGATGTTCGTTTGATGTTCGAGCAGTTCTTCCTCCATCTACCTTTCAAAGAGAGGTTTGGGGACCAGAAATTTAGCCCTCCTCGCTAAATGAGGGTGGAGATATTCTTTAGACCATTCTTCCCTATGGTGCCTAGTAAACAAAAGTATCCATGGCAGTGACAACTTCAAATGGCATACCAGTGGTAAAGAGTCTCTAAGTCTTCAAAGTCCTTGGATAAGCATATCAAGGCAATGGAAAAAGATTGACTCATTTTCAGTCTTAAAGTTGGCAGAGGAGACAGAATTCAGTTCTGGTTAGATCCATGGCTTGACAGAATTGAGTTGAATACAGCCTATCCAAGATTGTTCAGAATATCTCCTCGTCCAAACGCTTCAATAGCTGAGATGTTGGACTTTTCTACAACATCCTGGTCGATTATCTTTAGAAGATCCCTCGAAGATGTTGAAATTGAGGATTTCCAGAACCTTCTTGGCTCTATTGCCTCACATACCCCTTCGAATCTTCCAAACAAGAGGTGTTGATTCTTAGAATCTAATGGTGCATTTTCGATTAGCTCTCTTTATAAACACCTTATGCCATCTTCTCCTGTGAATGCTAATTTGGTCAAATATTTATGGAAGTCAAAGAATCCAAAAAAAGTAAACATCACGGTCTGGATACTCATAAAAGGGAAACTAAACTGCGCGGATGTTCTACACAAAAAGCTCCCCTCACACTCCATCTCCCCACACATTTGTCAGTTATGCCTCGGTGCTCAGGAAGACCTTCAGCATCTATTCTTTATGTGTGACTTTGCTGCAACTTGTTGGTCTAAACTCCTTGGTACCTTTAACACAAGTTGGGTCTTTGACGGTGAATGCAGCAGTAATGTTAATCAGTTGTTGCTTGATCCTATGTTGAAGAATCAGGCTCGCCTTTTGTGGATCAATGCCATCAAGGCACTGTTGACTGAATTATGGTTTGAAAGAAACCAAAGGGTTTTCCACAATAAACCCTCACACTGGCAGGACAGATTTGAACATACAAGACTAAATGCCTCTTCATGGTGTTCTCTTAGTAAGAAGTTCAAGGATTTCTCTCCGCGGGATATTGCTTTAAATTGGCAAGCTTTCATACACCCTCTCTGAAGATTTTGGTTTACGTGAGTTGCTTTACCCCAGGCCATTGACTTCTTTCAACAAATCCTTCTTTTGGCCATCGCGAGTTTAGAAGCTTGTTTCTGTTATGTTGTGTTCTGTCTTACCTATGCTTTCATGATGTTTGGCTAGATTTTCTATTTATCTGTTTTAGATTTAGTTGTTTTTGTGTGAACAGGCTATTCCTAATAAAGTCTCACTCTATTTTACTTTTAATCACTCTTTTTAGGAGATGATGAAAGCGCTTAGGGGCTGTCAACCTAGTTGAGATGTCCGACGCCTGCTGATCCGCGGTATGTTTAAGTTTATGTTCCTTGCTTTTTGTATAATCCTCTTGTATTTAGAGCTTTGTCTCTATCTTCATTTTTATGAATAATAGAGACTTGTTTACTTTTCAAAAAAAAAAAACAGAGAAAGGTTTGGGGTGTGCTTTATTTTGTGGAATTTTGGGGCGAGAAACAACATAGAGTTTTGTGGTGTGGTCAGACACCTTAATGAGGTTTGGTCCTCGATGAGGTTTCATGTTTCTGTCCAATTTTCAATTTCAAAGACTTTTTGTAATTATTCCTTAGGAATTATTTTACTTAGTTGGAATCCCTTTCTCTATGGTGTTTTGTTGGCTTGGCTCTTTTTTTGTACACCCTTGTATTCTTTCATTTTTTTTCCCAGTGGAAGCAGTTGTTTCTATATATATATATATATAAAATAAACAAAAAAAATTAAAAAGAAAAGAATAAAGGGCAAAGGAAATTGGGAAAAAAGACTATAGCTTTGACATCACCAAGAAGTATTTAACTGAAAACAGACCCAAAAAAATTCAAAAGAAGACTTATCATTAAAAAAAAAACCCTCCTATTCCTTTCCCGCCGCAGGCTCCATAGAAGATCTCTAGAATACCAACCACTCAAGGATTCTAACACCAAGAAGTATATCAAAAGCATACCAGCTTTGGTTTTCAACTGCCAACCACTCAAAGATTTCAACAGCCAACCATCCACCTTCTTAGGAAGCAAAGGTGAAGGCCAAAAATGGCCAAGAGCTTATCCCAAAAAGGAAAAAGACATGATCTATAGACTCCTCACCGCACCAGCCCTAAAGGGCAAATCAAAGGACCAAATGCAAGAGAAATTATTCTTTTTGGGAGCCTTTCCCTGCGTGTTCAAACTTCTATGCGCCAGTCCAAAATGAAGGTATTCACCTTTAAAGAGATTTTGAAATCCTGAATCAAAATTGTCAAAGAGCACTTAAGAGCATGTCCCACATTAGTCAACCGGTAGAAAAGAGACTTAGTAGAAAAAGATCCCAAGGATTCATGAGACCAACATAAGCCATCTTAGGTTACATCTAAATGGAAGCTCTGTGTCACAATCATAGATTTTCGAACACGGGTCCAACGATTGTGCGGCACTTGCTCCACGCAGCTAGCAAGTCAGTCGTGTAAAATTCAGAAGTCGCGGTCTATAAAGAGTGTATGATGTGACCTCCCTTCCCGTTTTTAGAGAAAATGGTTTTATAAAACGGGAGAGAGAAAGTAAATAGTTGAAAAGGTTTGATTGTAAAGAGTGCGACAAGGCTTGGTCGGGGATTCACTTAGTGGGTCTCCCCTATAGTACATTTTGGACATTTTCCTTTCT
>JBBPDJ010000020.1:15437554-15457196 GCA_037974625.1 Cucumis cinereus
TCACCTATTCTTCATCCAAATGGAAGAGATTTGATGAAAATCAATCTCTTCCTTATCCTTCTTGGCACACAAATTAAGAAAAACACTTTTCCTTTTTTTTTTTAAATACAATTATAAAATCAATAAATAAATAAATTTCTTTTTCCTTTTTTTTCTATTCTTTTTCTTTTTCCATTCTCTTTTTCCTTTTCTCTTTTTTTTTCTTTTATCAACAATATTTTATTTATTTTTAAACAACACTACAAAATTAAATTTTTAACAATTCTTAACAAAATTACTAAAATATCCTTTCTTAAAAATTACCAAAATACCCTCCAATATTTTATTAATAAATTCAAACAATGAATATACAAAAAGTCGGGTATTCCAATCTCACTATACCTAAACTATTTATAACATTAACATGCATGATTTACTACTAACGTACAATAGTACTAAAACTTCTCGAGTAGCAGACAGTCTGTGGTTGGTCAGGCTCCAGGATCACGATCTCTACCTGGAAAGTGGGAAAACAATTGAAAGAATGAGCTAAAACGCCCAGTGAGTGATGCTTTAATAGAAAATACTTAAAACATATATATAGCATGGCTAGAAATCGTTGACTTAGAAACTTTTCACAAATCAAATCATAACCGAAACCATAAATCATAATTTAAACTGAAATCACTTGAAAGGTGCTTGCACGATACTTATCTGTAAATCATGGTAAAACTATGCATAATTGAAATCATGCTAAAACATGAATATCTAAAAATCTGTAAGCGATGTGTATCAAATTGAACTACGTAGTAGTTGGGAAACCTAGCACTAGCTACGTCTTTGCCGTAGTGGAGTAATCTCACACTAGCGACAGCTATATCTATGTCGTGGTTGGATCAGGACCAACTACGTCTTCGTCGAGGTGGAGCCAGCTCAACACAACGACGGTATCCTACGGTATAGTGGGGCTAGCAACTATAACGTTTTTGTCAAAGTGGGACGAATCCAGCACTAAGGCAGCGAATCTACATTACAGTGGGACCATCACTTGCAACGTCTTTGCCATGGTAGAGTAATCTCAACACCATGGCAGCGTATATCTACGAAGTAGCGGAGCCACCGCCCACAACGTCTTTGTCATGGTGGGGCGATCCCTCACACAAGGCAGGGCATACCCTAGTATGCACACCTAGTATAGTAGCCTCAGGCTCACATGGATACACATGCTTAAAAAAACAAATCATCGTAAACCGTGCAAGTCACATAAAACATATCATCATATTAAATCATTTCTCAAATCTTCATGAAACTCATAGTACTTGAAATCATGAAAATTAAGAAACGTGCTTAGGCCCTATAGCAGTCAAAACATGCTCAAACAATCATGAAAATTAAGAAAATCACCTCAGTAAACATAAACAGGGCCTAACATTTTATAAAACACGCTTATTTCGTAAACATGCATTGCCTCGTAAAACATGTCAAAATAATACTATTATATTCAAACTACCAGAAATGCCTTAAAATAATTAAATCATGCTTCAAACAAGTTACCATGTGAAAGTACATCGAAACTATGAACAACATGATTTTTCTGAAACTTTATGAAAATATTGCAAATTCTCGAAAAACGTGCATTCCGGTAATTATTTTAATATTAAAATAATACTATCACTCACAAACTTGACGGGCTATCCCTGACTTGTAAATTTTTCCCGATCTCCAAATCTCCTGAAAATAAATTTAGAATGGATCCTTAAATCACTTGGCACGAAAATCGAGAAAAACTGATTTTTCCGTAATTTCCCTTTTTGAATTAATTCTCTTCTCCTAAAAGAGTATATATATAAATATAATTATATATTTACATACATACATACATACAGATATAATAATAATAATAATAATAATAATAGTAATAATGATAATAAGAATAATACTAATAATAATGATAATAATAATACTAATAATAATAATAATAATGATAATAATAATATTAATAATAATAATAATAATAATGATGATGATGATGATGATGACGACGACGACGACGACGACGACGATGATGATAATGATTATTAGAATAATAATAATAATAATGATAATAATAATAATAATAATAATAATAATAATAATAATAATAATAATTAGATATTTCTTCTTCCTCTTCAGATTTTTCATTTAAACTTCCAGTTTTCCTCCCACTGCACTGACCCTACTTCGGCGAGGTCATTCTCTCAATCTACAAATAATTAGAAGCTCTAACCTATGGAAAACGATTTCTACATGAGTCTATTTGCTTACCTAAAAAATTTAGCTTCAAACTCCTCGTGGATAGCTCGAAATTGCTTCTGGAAGTCACCTTGCTCAGTTTTCCAGCAAGCCTAAATCCGAGAATTGAAACTTCGATTTCTTCCTACACAGACCAAATTAACTCAATTTCTTTTACAGAACTTTAAATGAACTAATAATCTAGCTTACCTAAAAAAATTAGATATTAATTCGGCTCGTAGACGGAGAATTTAATTTTCAAAGTTTTGGGTCCGTTTTTCGCATTTTTCAGCGACCCGAGTTCTTTTCCTTCAAATTCAGTGGTCTCTTCGGTCGAATTTCTCCCAATTGAGTTGTGCTTCAGCTTCCTCTCTCTTTTCTACACAATTTAGACACAAATTTTGCTTAATTTGACCAAGAATCGAGCTCAATTTCATACTTTCTTCCTCAATGCTCAACTTGAAAATTTCCAAAATTTTTTTATCTTCTTGCTCTCGAGTTCCTTCCAATTTCTTCAATTTCTCTCTTCTTTTCATTCCAAAATGATCAACAGATGCTTAAGGACTAATTTCCACCGAAAAGCCATCCAATTGAAGAAATTTGGAAAAAAAATTAAAGTCAATTTCAATTGTTTTTGTTTTTTTTATCCCAATCCTCACAACACACTATTTAAAAAAAGTTCAATTTGTTTTTTGTTTCTGTTTTAAAGATAATAACCAAATAAATAAATAAAATAAATAAATAAATATATTTTCTTTTCCTTTTTCCTTTCCTTTTTCTCTCTTTTCTTAAAATACTATTTTATTTATTTTTAAACAAAACTACAAAATAATTTTTTTTAACAAATTACCACTTTACCCTTGATGTAATTTAATTTTTAAACAAAATTACTAAAATGTCTTTTCCAAAATTTTTTTTACTAAAATATCCTCAGATTATTTTATTAATACTTTTACAACAAACAACGTAACTAAATAATAAAAAAAAGTCGGGTATTACAATGTATGTATATATATATATATATAAACAAATATTATTTTTCCTTTTCTCACTCCTAAACCGACAACGAAAATCTTTTAATAAATAAACCTAATCTTCCAAATCTTCCCCAATAATCCAATCTTTAAAACTTAAAACTTAAATTGAACTATCTTCAAACAAATTCCTCAATTTAATCTTTAAATCTAAAATAACACCAATAATTCCTAGATAAATAGATAGAAATTACCTAAAAATATGGGATATTACATTTTTTCCTCCTTAAGAAACTTTTGTACTCAAAAGTTCTAATCCGAGAGAAGCTCTGGGGCACTGTGCTCTTATCTCATCTTCTTGTTTTCATGTTGCTTCCTCAATCTAATGATTCTGTCATAAAACTTTCCCCTATGCAATCTCCATGTTGCTCAACACTTTCACTTCTTTTGCCATAATTTGAATAAGCTTCTCCTCATATCTCAAGGTCTCATTCAATTGCAACAGCTCGTAGTCAACAACATGTGATGGATCTACTATATACTTTATCTTAGTATCGAGACATAAAAAACATCGTGAACTGAAAAGAGAGATAGAGACAAGGCTAAACGATAGGCCACAAGGCTAATTCGTTCAAGAATCTCAAATAGCCCAATAAAGTGGGACTTAACTTCCTTTTTCTTTCGAACCTTAGAACACTACGCCTAACATCAACATAACTTTTATGCCTACTCTATGTTGTTTGCATTTGCTCTCTAATCCTCTGTATTGCCTTATTTGTAAACTGAACCAACTCAAGCTCGATCAATTTCTGTTTACCAACCTTATCCCAACACACAGAAGACCTGCAACTTTTACCATAGAAGACTTCAAATGGCATCATGCCAATAGTAGCCTGGTAGCTATTATTGTAAGCAAATTTCAACAAATGCAAGTGAGAATCCTAACTCCCTAAAAACTCCAATGCACAAGCACATAACATATTCTCCAAAGTTTGGTTTAAACATTCAGTTTGTCCATCAATCTGTAGGTGAAAGTTGTACTGATATCTAATTGTGAACCCAATGTTGCATGAAAACGTTTTAAAAAGTTAAAGGTGAAATGAGAATCTCTATCAAATACGATCGATGTAAGCACTCCATGCAATCTCACCACCTCTTTCATGTATAACTATGCACACTTATTAGCTATATAAGTAGACCTCCCTGGAATTAAATGTGCTAACTTAGTGAGCTTGTCCACTACAACCTATATCACTGTGTGACCCTTTGTTTTTCTTAGCAGACCCATGATGAAATCCAATGACACATTCTCCCACTTCCATTTTGGAACATTTAGAGGTTGTAACAAACCTGCTGGCTCTGCCTTGGTGCTTTCCTTTGTTGACACACCAAGCACTTACTGACAAACTCTACCCCTCTTTTCATATTATGCCACCAGTAAACTCGTTTCAAGTCTTGGTACACTTGGTACTATAGGATGCATTGAGAATGAGGAACTATGAGCTTTTGTCATCAATTCTTTCTTAAGATCACTGTCTGCTAGCACAAATAAACGTCTCTAGTAAAGGAGACCATTATCTGAGGATAATGAGAATGTTTCAACTTGCCCTGTCTCTACTAGGTGACGTTTCTCAACTAGATAAGGATCACTCTGTTGTACATAAACAATTTTATGTCTCAAGGTCGATTGTACAACCAACTGTGCCAACTATGAGGTGACTCAGTTGACTTTTTACACTACAACTACAATTTCTGCTTGTTCAAAATCATGGTGCAACTGAGTTTGTTTAGTAATTAGACATGCTGAATGGGTTTCCTTCCTATTAAGAGCATTTGCTACCACTTTTGCCTTACTTGGACGATACAAAATCTCACAGTAATAGTCTTTCACTACTCTAGCCATATGAACCATCTCTTGTTTAACTCATTATGGGTGAAAAAGTAGTTCAAGCTAGGAGTGTGCAAAAATCGAGAAAAACCGACGAACCGAACCGAACCGAACCGAACCGAACCAAATCAATTGGTTCAGTTCGGTTTTATTAAAAAATATGGAACCATTGGTTCTCTAAGGAATAGAATCGAGAGGTTTGGTTCGATCTTCGGTTCACCACCTTAAAAACCGTAAAAAACCGAACCGAACCATAACTTATTATATTAATTATGTCAATATTTATATTAATAAAAATATATATACTAATTCACAAAAAGCTCGGCACAAAACTTTTGTTATTATTTTTTTCTTTAGGCTCAACCCCAACTTAAGAATAATTTGATGTTTTTTTTTCTTTTTTCTAAACGGTTTGAACCGAACCGAACCAATCTAAACCAAGAAAAATTGGTTTGGTTCAATAACCAAAACTGATAAAATTCAATTTTCAATGGTTCAATGTATAGGAAAACCGAGAGGTTCGGTTTGGTCCTTGGTTCGACCCAAAACCGCCCCTATCTCAAGTCTTTTGTTCTGTGAAAAAATGTATCTTATCTCTATATGAATAGTGTCTCCAGATCTTTAGTGCTAAAATCACTTATGCCTACTGTAGATCATGTGTCGGATAGTTCTGTTCATGGTTCTTTAGCTGACAGGAAGCATAAGCAACCACCTTGCCATCTTCCGTCAACACGTAAACCCTTCTTAGCGACATCACAGTAAATCACAAAACTCCCTGAACCATCTGGTACGGTAAGAACTGGTGCAGTAACAAGCTTCTACTTAATGGTCTGAAAACGTTCTTGACAAGTCTTGCTCTAAACATAAGAATTCCTTTTCCTGGTCAACTAAGTCAAATGAGTGGCTATTCGAGAGATCACTGACTGTTACAGGTTAAGATCAACTGTTAAAAACTTTAATCTTTGTTGGGTCTACCAAAACTCCATTTCTTGACACCACATGGCCAATAAAGGTCACTTGCTACAACCATAACTCACATTTGGAAAACTTGGCATATAACTTATTTGATCATAGTGTTTACAAGAATTACCGTAGGTGTTCCTCGTGCTCTGTCTCTATATTGGAGTAGACCAAGATGTCATCAATAAAAACTATCACAAAAGTGTCCAAAAGACTCCTTAAACAATCTATTCAATCAGATCCGTAAATTCTGCAGGAGCATTTGTCAAACAAAATGAAAATACAACAAATTCGTAATGTCAATATCTAGAAAAAAACTGCAGCCTTAGGAAAATCATTGCCTTTTTATCTTCAACTGATGATACCCTTATCGAAAATCAATCTTGGAAATCTTGAATGTTTTCTTTTGAAATATGGATGGCCACATATTTAGTTTGTTTAATCACAGCTATATTCAACACCTAATTTTATTCGAGTCAACTACTCAAGAGAGTAAGTAACGACTTAGACCTCATTAAACAAGCGTAGAAGTAATTATAGAAATAAAATCAATTTTACAATTTAAATCTTATCATACATATTAGAAATGCGAATGTGTGTTGCATCGAGAGGTTTCTTACCTTATATAAAGGTTGGAACATGAATAATGCATTTAAAAATAATTAGCAAATCTTGTATTTGACTTCAACATATGAATTTCGAGAGGTGAGCATATGTGGCGAAATCACTGAGAGGTTGTTCACCTTAATTTGAAGTTAAATACAAAAGTTTTATCGCCTCAAAGAAATCTATATTATTTTCATTTCGCATTATTGCATAGTAACTTTTCGTTCATTATTTCTGAAGTCTATGATCAGTGAAGTTCGTTCAACAACATTCATAATCACCCATATCCCTATCACTTTTCACACTCCACCATTAATGTAAATATTAGCATTAGTTTAGAAACATGATACTATGAATACCATTAATTTATACTGTATAGATACCGCATAAGAACAAAAGTAGGCGTTACAATCCAAATATCTTAAAATCCCTATGTTCGACCCTGGCTTACCTAGAAAACCTCTCTTTCTCTTACACTTGGACAAGAGAGAGGAAAACTTGTACTCAATAGACAAATCTTAAGGTTTAAGCAACGAAAGAAGAGTATGCTAGTTGCACCATTTATCGCATGTGCATAGTTTTGTCGCCTAGATGAAGTTGCAAAATTAGAGCCTTAATGATGAACTTACGAGAAGTAGATCACATGCTAACAATTACATTGCATATTCTTTGTATACAATTGCGATATGAAAACAACACTGAAACAAAAATCTAAATAAACTTCTAAAACGCTTATTTTACTTTCAGCAATGAGAACCTTGTTGCACTCTTAAATTTGGGAGTGTACGAGGTTCGAGCTAAATTAAAAAATCTATATAAACTTCATTTTACTAAAAAATAATATCAAAAATCAAAGAAAACTAACCCATTCTTTTAACGTAATTCTTTAAAAATAAAGAACTTCAATGTTGTCGCCCCCAGCCAAAAATAAGGAGCATAGCTTTAAACTCTGAGAATAAAATTAAATAAGCGGCGATAAGAGTTATAGTTGTAAAGAGGAACAAATTCATGGAATACCAATGATTTTTCGATCAACGCCTTTGTATAAACCAATAAAAGAGTAAGGAAGAACTAAGTATTTTTTAAACAAAAACACATTTCTAAAAATGAAAATAAGATTTTTTTGGAAATGAACAAGGATGTTTTTTAGAATTAAGCTTGTCGCGTTTAGAATCCAAAAATATCTTTTTTAGGTAGACAGTACGCGACCAAAGGATGGATAGTCTAGATGTTGGTCAAGGTTAGGAGACATGATGAGAAGTTTAGTGATCGCATCAAAACTTTTTGAAAACTCACTTAGTCTATAGAGTTATGCTTGAAGACAAGCATTGTTCTAAATTTAGGGGTGTGAAAACTTGTATAAATACAATACAATGACCTTTTATATAGAATAATGGTGTAGTATTGCGATAAATGTGAGATAAAGTGTAATAAATTCCATGAAAAGTTGAACTGTAAGATCCAAGAGTTACAAAAGACAAAACACCTCTTTATCATGTTTTTTCTTTTCTTAATGCAAGATTTTTTAGAAGATAAAGCGAAATGAAAAGGTTGCATCAGGCATTTGAATCTGGTTTGCATCAACCCACCAAGCGATGAGAAAGATACCATGCGATGTAAATCGTTAGAAGAATGATAACTTGTAGAAATGCAAGTTATAATGGCCTTCTATATAGAATAATGAAGTAGAATTGAGATAAAAGTGTGATAACACATAATAATTTCCATGAAAAGATGAACTATGCGATCTAAAAGTTACAAGAGAAAAAGTGTCTGTTTATCATGGTTTTTATTGTCTTAACGCATGATTTTTAGAAGATAAAACGAAATGAAGAAGCTACATCAGATGATTGAATCTAGTTCGTGTCAACTAACCAGTCGATGAGAAAGATACCATGCGATGTAAATCGTTAGAAGACAAATGAGTTGGTGAGAATGTCAGTAAACACTAGGCGACATTCAGAATGACGCAAATTGGAAGATGTGCAATGTTGTAGTGACTTAGAGCTTCAGAAGAATTTATTATTTGGTTAGAGCCATGTTCAACCACACTCTTCAAACGCCTATAAATAGGCAGGCAAAACTTCATTTTTCATACGTACATGGTGAAAGTGTGTAAGAGAATTCGAAAAAATTAGACTTTGGAGTTCATCGTCTCTAAACTTCTGCTCAATCCGCCATTGCCATCCTTTCGTTTCTTCTTTTGTAACTTTAGGTGAGAGCTTAGAGTTGTGAGAGTAGAAGGAGACTACAAAATCCCATCCCTTAGCTTTGTAAAACATACAATTATGGAGTCGAGGAATGCAAAAGATTGCATTCTAAGGCTTGACACATCTCTCTGTCTTGTCATCTTTATCTTTTCTTTAAGTTGTATTTGTATTATGAATTCAATAGTCGAGAGATCTAAAGTTTTTAATATAAGCGCAATGCATTTACATTATCATTCTCCAATTTCTTTACTTATTCGTATTTTAGTTTCCTCTACTATGATCGAAATAAAAAGTTTGAATGTTTTCTTTGAGAAATTTGGATGGCCGCAATATTTCGTTTGTTTAGTTAGAACTATATTCAACACCTAATTCTATTCGAGAGAAAGAACTAATTATTGGGAGTCAACTACTCGAGAGAGCAAGTAAGTAAGACCTCATTAAACAAGCGTAGAAGTGACTTTAGAAAGAAAATTAATTCTACAGTTTAAACCTTATCATACATATCAGAAATGTGAGTGTGTGTGGCAATTAGGCGTTGAGAGGTTGCTTGCCTTAAATAAAGGTTGAAACATGAATAACACATTAAAAAGGGTTTATATACAAATCTTTTATTTGACTTCAGCATGTGCGACAAAGGCACCAAAGGTTATTTGTCTTCAGTTGAAGTTAAATACGAAAGTTGTATCACCTCAAAGAAAATCTATCTTCTTTTCATTTTGCACTATTGCATGGTAAATTTTCCTTCATTACTTCTTAAGCCTATGATCAGCAAAGTTAGTTCAACAACATTCATAATCACTCATATCCATGTCACCTTTCACACCCCACCATTAGTGTAAATAGTAGCATTAATTTAGATACATGATACTATGAATACAATTATTTTATACTGTATAGATACCATATAAGAATAGAAGGTCGACGTTATAACCCAATACCTTAAAATCCTTGTGTTCGATCCTAACTTACCCAGAAAATCACTCTTTTCACTTACAATTGGACACGAAAGAGGAAAACTTGTATGCAATAGAAAAATCATTAGGTTTAAGCAACTAAGCAAGATTATGCTAATTGCACCTTTTGTCACATGTGCATAGTCTTGTTGTTTGTATGAAGTCGTAAACTTAGAACCTTAATGATAAATCCACGAGCATTAGATCGCATGATACCTGCATATTGTGTTCATACAAATTTCGATATGACATGAACTAAAACAAACAAGACAAGACAAATGAGTTGTGAGAATGTCAGCTACACTAGGTGACATTCAAAATGACGCAAATCAAAAGCAGTGCAGTGTTGCAGTTACTTAGAGTTTCAGAAGAATTTATTATTGATTCAGTCATGTCCAACCGCATACTTCAAATGCCTATAAATAGGGAGCTAAAGCTTCATTTTTCGTACGTGGTGTACTGTGTGTGAAAGAATCGAAAAAAGTAGACTTTGGAGTTCATCTTCTCTAAGCCTCTGCTCAATCCGTCATTGCCATCACTTCCCTAACTTCTTCTGTAACTTTAGGTGAGAGCTTAAAGTTATGAGAGTAGAAAGGAAACTACAAAATCTCATTCCCCCTAACTTTGTAAAACATACAACTATGGATCCGAGTAACGCAAGAGATTGCATTTTGAGGCTTCACGTATCTCTCAGTTATGGCATCTTTATCTTTTCTTTATATTGCATTTGTATTACGAATTCAATGACCGAAAGGCTTAAAGTTTTTAATATAAGCGCAATTGATTTACATTATCATTCTCCCATTTCTTTACTTACTTCATATTTTAGATTTCTATGTTATGATTGACATAAAAAGCTCGAATGTTTTCTTTGAGAAATTTGGATGGCCGCAATATTTAGTTTGTTTAATTAGAGCTATATTCAACACCTAATTCTATTCGAGAGAAAGAATTAAGTATTGGGAGTCAACTACTTGAGAGAGAAAGTGACTAAGACCTCATTAAACGAGCGTAGAAGTGATTTAAAAATAAAATGATTTAAAAATAAAATCAATTATGAGTTTTAAACCTCATCGTACATATAAAAAATGCGAGTGTGTGTGACATTTAGGCGTCGAGAGGTTAAATAAAGGTTGAAACATGGATAACACGTTCTAATGGATTTAGATACAAATCTTGTGCTTGACTTCAACATATGGATCCTGAGAGGGGAGCATATATGGCAAAGGCACCGAGAGGTTGCTCGCCTTAATTTGAAGTAAATATGAAAGTTGTATCTCCTTAAGAAATCTATCTTCTTTTAATTTCTCATTATTGCATAGTAACTTTTCTTTCATTATTTCTTAAGTCTGTGATCAGTGAAGTTAGTTTAACAACATTAATAATCAACCATATCCATGTCACCTTTCACACCCCACCACTAATGTAAATATTAGCATTAGTTTAGAAACATGATAATGTGAATATCATTAATTTATATCGTATAGATATCACATAAGAACAAAAGTAGGTGTTACAATCCAAATATCTTAAAATCTTTGTGTTCGACCTTGGCTTTTCCAGGAAACCTCTCTTTTCGCTTTCACTTGGACAAAAGAGAGAGAAACTTGTATGCAATAGACAAATCTTAAGGTTTAAGCAACGAAAGAAGATCATGCTACCTTTTATCGCATGTGCATAGTTTTGTCGCCTAGATGAAGTCACAAACTTAGAGCCTTAATGATAAACTGACGAGAAGTAGATCACATGCTAACAAGTACATTGCATATTCCTTGTATACAATTGTGACATGACAACAACACTGAAACAAACAAGCATCAAGCAATTCCTGCAATTGTAACTTGAGGTTCTTTTAATTTTGCTTGGAGCATTCTATATGGAGCTTTAGAGATAGGAATGATGTTTGGTTCCAGCTCAATTGAAAAATCAATCTCTCCATGTGGTATCAAGCTTAGAAGATCCTCTGGAAAAACATCTGGATAATCTCTTACCACCAGTTCTGATGTTAAGAAAACATGAGCTTCCCTAACATAGACCACACACTAGCCAAGATACTCCCAAAGAGATTAAAGTCATTACCCAACCAAAATTTTTACAGAATCTTAAACTCAATTTAATTGTAAAAGAAAACAAAACTTTAAAATCATAAAAATGAAAATTAAAAGTGTCCCAAAGGATCAGAACTGGAGGTAGCACTCCATTGTTGAGAGCTTAGATTACCACTCAACCAACTATGTTGTTTTTATTAGATTAATCGAAAAACCTTACACACATAACATATTCTAAACCAAATGAGAGGGCACATGTTGTACCTGTCCTCAAACATGCTTTTAAAATTAAACACTTAAAAAGTTAGATCAAACACAAATACATACAACACGAGTTTGATCATTTAAATATTTTCTTCGTATAGTTTTTTTCGTATATTATTTTTAGAAATATAAATGAAATACAAATAACTACATATTTTATCTATATCTTGATCGCCACTTTAAACTCCATAATTGTGTTGCGTAACTTTAGTTGCAGTGGGTGTCATATCTTTGAGAAAGCGGCTGCATGACTACGCTCCACACGAGAAAGACGATATTGTTCAAATGAGGTCTGACTGGATGAGAGCCCAACGGACCTCCTATTTCTGATTGTCCTCCACTCCACCATTTCTCTTTTCACTGTTTTTGTTTTGTTGTTGTTTTTCTTTTTCCCCTCTTCCCTACCAAAAAAAAAAAAAAAAAAAAAGAATGCTTGGAGGAAATTGGATCGATCAAATTTTAGGGTTGGGATTATTTGATTTTTTCTTTTTTCTTTTTCTTTTTCTCTTCTCTTTTAATATGTTAATTAGATGTGAGGGTTTGAGACTCTTGTGATATTAAAAAAAAAAAAAAAAACGTAGGATCCATATGAAAAATATATAGAAGTATTGTATGTTATGTTATAAACTCAATTGATATTTTAAAAATTTTAAAAACATATAGTATTTAATCTATTATGAATTATATAATATTACAAAATAATGGTTGTACATTTTTTTTTAACATAAAACAGAAAGCTCCTCTCTCTGTTTGGGTTCACGCAGTCAAATTTCTTTCGGCGGATTTATGGTTCGAGAGGAACCAAAGGGTATTTCATGATAAATATATTTTAATTAAAAAATTTCTCACCCCACCTCATCACGCCCGACCAGACGGCAACAAGTTCACATTTGTCTATCTCTTCACCCCCTCTAGAAGCACATTTACTAGTAATTATTTGACGCTACAGTAATCCCAAATGGAGCCTTAACCATATTCCCCACTACAAATCCTAGTTTGACCTTCATGTTCATAAGTTGACCTCTATACTTGCTAAATAAATCATTTCTCTCGAAACAACCCACTGGACCGTTTTTGTAAGGCTAGATATACTTAGGCATTTTTTTGCTGATAACAGTTGTCACCAACCCTAATAAAAATCTTCTAAGTTTACTTCCAATTTACTCTTGGATTATGAATTTTGTTATATACATGAATTCATTTTTTAAACTTATTTATGTTCATCTTGTGATCTCTTGTCACTATCACGACCAACCAATCGTGGATGTCAGTAACTTTAGCATATACAAAAGAAAAAAAGAAAAGTAATTAAATTTAATACTACCAAATGTATTTGGAAAACACTCCAGGTTGGAACCAAAAAATAGAAAGCTTTTAAATTTTAGATGGAACCAAAAATCTTTTTAAAGTCGACAAAACTTAATGGAAAAAGTGAAAATCAAACTTAAAAATGGACTTTTTTTAAAAGAAAATAAAAAAAAGGTGGTACTTTTACGAGGAAAATGATTTTTTTTTCTTTTTTAAGTGGCCAATTCACTTATGAACTTTTAGTTTTTTATTATACTTTTTTTCTTCATAAGTTTTATTTTTTTTAATTAGTCCACAAGCAATCCTCATGAGTTATTAAAGCTTTCTATTTAGAATAATTAGAAAAAATGAGAAGAGAATCGTTGGATTTTCTACCTTATAAAATTTCGTTAATGTAATGCATTGACCATTATTAAAAAAAATGTTATTATTGTAATTTTCAATAACCATTATTGAATATTTTATTAGTTTTATCTTAATAGCCATAAATCCAATAAACTTAACATCTTAAGTTGTCTTATGAGTCATAAGCTATATATAAAGACATGCATGTGATAACTATATAAGATATCAAGCTCTTTTATTTAGAATATTAAAGGAAAATTAAGAGATAGTTTGATATTTTGCAGTGTAATTTATAGAAAAATGCTTAGTTTATGCGTCATGACTTGCAAGAACTATATTTCAAGTTTTAAGATCTTTTGTGCTCTTTTGACGAAGATTGGAACAGATATGACAAAAGGAACACATCTTAATAAGCGAATCAGGCGTCGTCTCATGACAATTCATGATCTAGAGCACAAGAACGCAACTGAATGAGCTTCAAGCAATGCATTAACTTGGAAGGATGCACGATAGCTTGGACTTTACACTCTGTCAACTACCTTTACACATTGGAGCTCGTCGTCAATAATGAGCAAATAAGACAAATTTAGCAGTTAAAAACCTGAACAACGTTTTGGCGTTCATAATCCACTAATAGGATGGGTCTTCAAAACTTGTCCCCTGCTTCCAAATACTATATATACCCCATTGAAGTTCCTTTTTAAACCATCGGAAAAATAGGAAATGTTTGAAAGTTCTTCCCAAAATTCATTCCAAATTTTTTTGTAGTAATCTTTCTGTGACAACACTTGTGCAACTAAGTTTGAGAGAGTATTCACTCAATCAAAAAACCAATCAAGATAGCTTAGAAGTAATTTGTGATCTTTTAATTCTAAAAGAAGTAATTAGCAAAGTGAATGTTTAAAGATAAATTAAGAGAACCTTGTCTTGAACTATTTCATCTGGACATTGTACAACACCTTGACTTGGAGCTGAGAGCAAGGCAAAACAGGGCGTCGAATTCTGCAACTTTCTCCAAATAAATTTATTCTATTATATGTATCTCACTCCAAACTAATAAAAGTCTAGGGTACGTGTGGAGTTAATCCATCGAGAGCTGGATAGATTTCTTAAAATCCAAAGAACTTGCAGTTAGTAAACAATTGGGAGAATTTGAATTAAAATAACCAAATGCATAAAACAAACAAGTAAAGAAGACGATGCTGAGGAATTATACGAAAGTATGAGAAAATTGCACAAGATTTTGAATTCAATTATTATTAGAACTTAGCTTGGGTATGACGAGTATTGATTGTTCTTTGTTTCTTATCATCGATTTACCGAATGATGCATTATGAACAATGAAGTTATTCTTATACACTCTCCCTTAAGACCCTAAGTGGTCGGTCATTGAATCACATTAACTTCAAATTAATTGAGAACTCTCTCGTAATTATCATTAATGAGCATTAAGATAGAAGACACAGTAAGCAACCAATCAATTTTCACTATCTAATCGACTAATTTAATGAAACTGTCTAGGTTAGATGGTGAAATACTTTTTGATTGAAACCCCAAACCAATAATGCAACCCAACTTAACCCTTTTGCTTCTAAGTGAACTCACCCTAACGATTACATATTAGAGCAAAATTCTAAAGCAATCAATCAAATATACACGGTAGATTTGTCAGATCATTCACATAAGCAAGATTGAAGAATAAACTTAAGATAACATTCATACTTGAAGAATCAAAATAAATCTCAAAGAGAAGACAAGAAGTTCAATACTCTAAACCCTAAGCTAAGTTATACCTCTTTAGCTAAGCAAACACATGATTAAAATCATAAATCTTCTATTGTTCAACCAATGAAGTACAAGTGTTCTAACACAGAGGAAGAAGTCTGAAAATTTAGGCCTTAATTGGGTAATGGCGGCTCTCTCGAATTAATAAATTACTTGTGTGGATAGATTGTTTAGACGTGTGTGTGTTTGATAAATCATGTTAGAATATAATTGAGAAGTTGATAAATCTTGTATTGTGAAATGGGTCACTATGCAAACCCCCTCCCCCAACCGACATGAACTACCTTTGAGTCATTTGAGGTGTTGAAATATTAGTTATGTATTCTTAGATTAGCTACAATACATTGTTTATGATGGATGAATGGTTGGTACAAGTATGACCTCCATCTACATAGTTTGATTAAGAACTTCTCCCTTAAACATTATAAAGTAGTTTATAATTTTTGAAACTCATTTTGTAGTCTTGTTGTTTAGTTTATATTTATGTATTTGTTCAAATGAATTTGGTTGATATTAGTCTTTTTTTTTAGTTTGATAAGCTTACTTTCTTGAGTTGATGAGTTTGCTATGCTATTGTCCTATAGTTTTGTTGTTAAGATGTTAATGGTTTCCATTGACTTCTATGTGTTTATAAGCTTTTGTGTGCTTGTTATGTTGATCGTGATCAATTAGACATAATTTGCTCCATCAAGTGAGATCATATCAAGGCACGTGGCGAACCCTATAGGTCGACCTTTATGATAATTATCGATATTTTCATCAGTCAAGTAAATTGACTTTTTAATCCTTATGATTTGATTCTACGAATGTTACAAACTTAGCCAAACAACTCAATTTTTTTCTTTCTTGAAATTACCTATTAGACCATTCTCTTTAAGAATGGATACTTGAACTTAGGCATATGTTGTCCCAACATTTCTCACTTTTGGGACCGTTGGTAGAAACTTTTGGCGTAAAATCTCACATTATTTTGAGTAGGCAAAGCGAGGATAAAACTAAAAGGAGGGAGAGGACATATAAGTCATTCACGAAAAATATTAAGGCTTAATTAATTAAAATTCGGAAAATTGGGGAATTTTATTCCCCTCCGACCTCGATTGTGTCGGTCGGCATGTCAGCCTGACCCACTAATCCACTCATAAAAAGAATTGCATTATTCCGATTTATGGCTATGCAAAATCCACATATTTCTTACTCTGAAAGCAATAAAAAAGAAACAAAAAGGAAAGGGAAAAAAAAAAAAAAACTGAAAATGAAAAGGGCGTAGGGAGCGTACCACCTGGCGCGTGGCGGTAAAATTTATAAATAAATAAAAAAAAATTAAGAAATTGTTCGACAGGTGTGAACAAAACAAAACAGCATTTCCCTCCGGAGCCAGCGGGGATCGTTCAGTTTCATGAGAATTTTTATCTGGTTGAGACAAAGACACAATCTTTTTGTGATTCAAAACCTAAATTGCTGTTTATATTGTCTTTATTGATAAGATAATTGCGTCTATTTCTCTTAATTATGATTTGATTTTGTTTTGGAATCGACTTCGGACTGTTCTTCACACTGTTTCAGACGTTACAGTTTGCTGATTTGGAGGTTTCTTCTTTCCTTTTTCTGCTGCCTTGTTTTTTAAGGCATAAATTCAATATTCTCATCTCAAAAACCTCTGTTCTACACCAAAGAATCTTACTGTATTTTGGCCATTCCCTTAGGTACTATTATTGTCTCGCCTCTCTCTTTCATAGGCCACTGGCGGACACTCCTTCAGCTTCTGAACAATGGGGAAGAACAAGGAAGTAATTCGGCTGGAGCGTGAATCTGTCATTCCGGTGTTGAAGCCGAAGCTGATAATGACCTTGGCCAATCTAATTGGTTCGACCACTTCTCGCTTTGTGATTTTTGAATTTTGGGGTTCTTTTTTTTTTTTTTACGAATTTGAGGGGTTCTATGAGTTTCTAGGATTGTTATATTCATAATGCTTATCCATGTAATTAATTATGTCAGATAGTCTGCTGTTCTGTTGTGTGATTCACTGCCTGCGTTTCTTCCCTCTCTAAACTACCTGTTTTTGCCAATTTTGTAACATACATTTCGAATAGCCTGGTGCTAGTGTTCTATTTTTACTGCTATTATTATAGTCTACACTGCTTTTGGTGATAACCTCTTTCCTTGGTCCATGACTTTTCGTTTTGTATTATAAGAGTATCCGCTAGTAGAGTTATTAAGAATGGTCGCTATTCATGAACTTTTTTCCTTACCTACGTGCTGAACTTAGATGATAAAACCTAGAGAATTATGTTCCATTTGTAATTGGGGTTGCTGATTAGTTCCTTGTTTTCTAGAACATAGTTCTGATCGGGCTGAGTTCTTAAAACTTTGCAAGAGAATTGAGTACACAATTCGAGCTTGGTACCTTCTTCAATTTGAGGATTTGATGGTACTATTCTCCATGAATGAAAGGATTTCATTTCACTGTTACTATTCTGCTTGTGAACCTGAATTGAGACATATCTGTTTTGATTTCAGCAACTCTACTCTCTCTTTGATCCTGTTCATGGAGCCCAGAAGCTGGAGCAGCAGAATCTATCCTCTGATGAAATTGAAGTACTTGAACAAAATTTTCTTTCTTACTTGTTTCAGGTTTGTACAAGTTCACTGCTGCTTTCATTTTGTTTATGATGTTGATTATTTTCTAAAGTAACATCCCAACCATCATGGATTGACTTATTGACCATAGAACATAAAAAAGTAAAAGATTTTGGGGGAAAAAGTTTAAATCTTGTGATGGCCACCTACAAAGGATATAACCCTAATATGAGGAATGGGAAATGCATGCTTTGCAAATATTGTGAATGGGAATACAAAAAAAAAAAAAAAAAAGAAGAAGAGAGAGAGAGAGGGGGAGAGAGAGAGAGACAGAGAGAGAATATAAGTGCATTAGTGAATGTTATGTAGCCCACCAACAAATTGGGGTTTGTCGGATGGTTAATTGGGACAATTACAAATATGGCATTTTGACTTGGTTGAAGTTGGACACAAATACATTGTTTTTGTTAAGAAACACATTGACCTGTTACTCTGGTTCTTGCTTCACTCAATTGATATCTTTGGCATCAGCTTTCGGTATAATTGCACCAACATTTAACTTAATGTGTTGGTTTCCTTCGGAACACTACTTCTAAATGTTAATATCAACAACTTTTTAACAATTGATTTATTTTTTCCTCATTCATCCAGGCCGATTTATGTGATTCTTATTCTGAGCATTTACCTTTTGCTGTTTTCAAACTTACACGTGTTATGTTCTTCATGGCTTTGACAAAGTACAGTGCCTCATATTTTGCTCGTTTTACCAATAAGATATCTTTTGCAAAAAGTGATTGAGAAGTATTTCTCCTCACCATTAGATTGAAATTTAATACCAAACAAGAGTTTCAAACTGATAGACCCCAAGTAGTAAAAGTTTATTCACGAAGAAACAAGAATGGAAAGAAAAAGGGTGCTGAGAATTAGTTGTTATTACGGTTGGGTTGTGCGGGCCCCTTAGGAATATTGTTTGTTAGGAGAGGGCTGATTGGTTTATTATTTTACTGTTTTAGCCTTTATTTTTCCTTTATTTGTTTCTGGTATTGTTGGGTAGGGTTATCTTTGGCTATTTTGATTGTAAGTATTCTCAATAGAGAATTGTTGAAAGATTGAGAAGCTCTCGAATCTTCCCCGACTGTTGATAAATAAAATTGAGGCCGAGGCCTATCACAACAAACACAACACCCAACCAATTTGAGAGGGTTAGTAATGTAGAAACCCTAGGTGGT
Source organism: Cucumis cinereus (assembly GCA_037974625.1). Taxonomy (NCBI): domain Eukaryota; kingdom Viridiplantae; phylum Streptophyta; class Magnoliopsida; order Cucurbitales; family Cucurbitaceae; genus Cucumis; species Cucumis cinereus. The sequence goes on from JBBPDJ010000020.1 coordinate 15,456,952, forward strand.
ATGTAAAATTACAATTAAGGGCCTATATGATAAATATATATTATAACACTCTCCCTCAAGCTGGAGAAAATATGTCAATCATGGCCAGCTTGTTACATAGATAGCCTATTCTTGCTCCATTTATAGCTCTGGTAAGAATGTCTCCTAACTGTTCTCCAGTCTTCACATATTCTGTGGACACCAACCCTTCTTGTATTTTCTCGTGAATAAAGTGACAATCCACCTCAATATGTTTAGTCCGTTCA